>JBAMBQ010001680.1:1842500-2422271 GCA_037044495.1 Stegana nigrithorax | reverse complement strand
ACAGGACTGCATCAATTCCTACTACACATTTTTATTAAGCTTGGGCATGTTTGCCGGCTGCTACCACTTTGTTAAGACACACATGAACAACGATATAACCACTGAATTCCCCTTGGTGCAGGAGAACCACATTGTGCAAATACGCGTCTTGCTTTACTCAACTCTGGTTAAATCACTCTTCAAATCCTTCATACCCACATTGATTTTTGCGTTCTGCTATTGGATTGTTGGCAATAAGCTTAATGGCCTAGTAGGGCCTCTGTTTTCAGCTGAACAAGATGATCGTTTAGTGAACTTCTTTGCGATCGCGTGTAACACTCGGCTACTATTCTACGCGTGGGTGCTCGCTTCTCAGATAATGAGTAATATGCATTTAATGCAGCGCTTCTACACCATGATGCTTGTTAAGCCATTACCATTGATCATAACAAAGAAAAATCTACCTCATGCGAGCAGCTCCGAAATCACTCTGGTCGATGCGTTAGCCGTCTCGAAAGTCTTTATAATACAGAGTTTAGCAACGCAATTTTTATTCCAACTGTCAATCAAGCAATCATCTGCGCAACGTTTGGAAATCTTTAAACTCTCTGAGCCTGGTAAGCAGAATTTAAAATCATGCAAGAAATATATTTAATGTGGTGTAATATTTCCTATAGGTAATCATCCCGTAAACTGGAAGCAGCTGTGTGGGCAATGCCTTAGCATTTTGAATGCGTTCACTGAGGAACTTTCAGAATCCATGAAGCATATATCGGCCATGAAAAATTCACAGGTCTACGTGCCAACAATTACACCCAACGCACAGGCGATTGCTGAGAAAATTTTACTGCGACAATACAATGAAATCCACGGTATACGGCCAATTGTTTCACCAGTCAAGCACGCAGCTGTGTCAAAAGAGCCATGTCCTCCTAATTTAACGGCCGTGAAACACATGGCCAATAGCTGCCAGCGCATTAATGCGCGTTGTGAGCAAATTTCACGTCAGTTCCAGAACACTTTTAACAATTTCGTACGCAACATACCGGGAGTAATGTATTTCTTTGGGGAGTCAGACGGGGCAAAAACAATATTCCTCTTGAATAACTCGTTACCAATTGCCTGGTTGTCTCAGGGATTGGCTGGCATTTGCGCGGCTTCATTAACCGAAGATCGTTTCGGCGTCGTGCAGTCCGATTTGCCAGATATAATAAAGGCACTTGTTAATCTAAAGACTGAATTAGACAAGCTCAACAACATCAACATAAACGGAAAACGCTTGGACCGCAGCTTTCATAGCTTGAAGGCAGCACTGAAACGTAGTCTGCATCTCATCTGTAATGCCTTTGGCGACTATATGCGCGAAATAATACCTGATCCTCAGCAATTACGCCAATTACAAAGCATTCTCAGTTACCAAGATTCGTAAAAAATTCGTTTTCGTTCTGGTCGTGTCAAACATATTTGCACTAATTTATTTATGTGGAAACAACAGTTTTTTTTGTTCATAAGCAATTGATCGTAACAATAAATAAATACAACACAATTAGGCGATAATAATGTGTTAGTATGTATTTACAAGAAGTAACTACTTTTGCTCCTTGCATTCCTATTTTAGTTTTGTTTTCTTTTTTTTTTGAACAGGAGCTTCCGAATAACATTTAATTGGTAATAGTCTTTGAAACTACGCTGCGTCAGACTTGACACTTTTATCACTGATTTGCGACGTTGATAAGTCGTACTCCAGCTTCGTAAGTTCATTCTCGAGAACTGTCAGTTCAGACTGTTCTAGCTCTTGTTGCCTACTTTCCTGGTCCGCTTTTTTTGCATTGTTATTAACGAATATTTGGGTTTGGAGGAAGTGTAAAGCCTTGAAAGCAATACCGCCCGCGGGATCGTAGGCACTTGCGATTACATCTGGCATATTGGCAGTAGGGCTTTGATCAGGTGTGTTAGGATCGAAAGGCTGGTACTCTTGTATACGTTCCTTTGTCCATCGAAAAATGTTGCGGGATTCTAACAAAAACGAAAAAAAATTGTATTACCATGCATTAGTAACTTATTTCAACTTTTCTTGTATGCGCGGTGAATCTTGTTTTGTTTTTGTTTGTATCATTTACTTTTCAATTCGCATGCTTCGTTTTGAGGTTTCAAATTACTTTTTCTAATTCTCGCGAATAAACGGATGACCTAAAAGTAACAAATTAGGCTGGTTAAAATATATTCGTGCCTAAAAACGTTATTGCATAATTATCCCGAATCTTGACGTCATGTGAGAATTGTTTTCAAAACAAAGTGTTCATTGCGAGCAGAAAACAACGTGTGGTTTAATCATTTCTATACAAGTAAAAAACATATTACCTATATCTGCTAACGCTCTTGTCATTTCACGTATTTGTGCGTCTTGCCGTTCCAGTCGGAATGCCATCTCCGCTAGTGAATTCGTAAGCTCAATTCTCTCCAAACGCATGGACTCTTGCTTCTTGTTCTCTTTTATAGTTTGCCTGCCAATAAAAACTTTTAGCACATAAACAGCAATGCATTAGCTGCTTCCAAACGACTTACCTAGAGTATTCAAAAATCAACAGACCAGCGCCAATGGCAAATATGATGAATTCCCCCAACAAGTTTGCACCGAGCTCGATTGCCATAGCTTCATTTAGTGGTGGCACTGTCACCGGCCGGCCAAGGTTCAGTGCCCACATTTTAGTTTTCACCTCCACCCAATTGTAGACTATGGGAATTGGTTAGTTAACAATTGAAACCTTTTTGTTGTTGTGACTTACATTGCGCCGGTGGCATGCATATATACTTTCTGAAGAATGGACTTGACTTCGCATTGGATTTGATGACGTTGGCAATTGGCTTGGAGACCTGTTTGATAGCTAGAACTCCAAGTTTTGCGGCCGGGAATACGCCAATTACCATTATTTAATTATAACGTTTCGTTGCTGATTACACAAAAGCCCAGCGTCTTCCTCTTCTATGCGGCGAAACAGCTGTTTGCATACAGGGCGTAGCGAAACTCCGTTGATTTTTTGGCTACATTTAATTTTTGTTTATGTCAATCTGTTTGTTTTTTTTTTATTGTTATTACATGTAATTTTTTATTTTATTTTATTAAAAAGACAAAAACAATGTTAAAAAGTGAGAGAAATGCGCGTGTGCATCGAAAATATTGTCGTTTTCAATAACAACAACGATAATATTTGTTTTTGGGTAATGAAAATGTAACCGAAATGGAATATATATAAATAAAAATTGTGAAGTCACTAAAAGATTTAACAGTTATGTGTAGAATATGTTTTATATAGAATGATTTAATTTCTTTGAACAAGCAAAACAAAATGTTGCAGTCATCGGTTGAATTAAAAAATAAAAACGATTGACATTCTATTTCCATCACATTGGAGTTAAATTTGAATGAATCAATGCATCAATTTAAAATCCCGAAATGTTTGACGTTGTCACACGAGCACTTCGAGCACTTATAGTGTGTGAGAGTGAGAAAGAATGGCTTCGTGTTCTGCAAACCCTATTCCTCATCAACAACATTGAAGCAGTAGTGAGCAACGACACGTCTGGTCTTAAATTATATATTAAAGTCTGCCTAGAGTAATCACCGGGGACCGGACTCAGTTTTGCGACGTGGCAACCCCAATAGTTTCGACCGTTCCATTACGTTACCATAACATGGTAATGCTGCTCGTGCTCGCTGTGAGAGACCAAAGTAGTCGCGAGAAGATCGTCGATGAACAAAGTTGTGGTTTTTTGACGCGGTTGTGTTTTGTTGCATTTAAACTTCAAGCAAAATATAAATATTTCAGTAACACGTTTTAAACTTTTTTAAGCAAACACAGGTAAGAAATATAGAACTGGGTATTAATGTAAATAGAAAAATATATCAAAGTAAAATATGTTTGTATATAAGATTAACAATGAAAGTACAAAAAGAAACTTGTTGATTTGTTGATGATGCAAACTCTTCTCCATCGGAGAACTGAACAGAACAATTTGGAATGTTAAAAAGTGTAAAGGTGAAATAAAAGTCATCCGGGTTTATGTATATATTTTATAGGTAGGCAAATGCTAGTTGCGGCAACTAGCGTCACTATTTCAAATCGAACGTTATGCTTATCGCAAATTATATGCAAAGCAATAAAGGAAGTACATTCTACTCGGAAAATTAATTTGCGATAATAATTAATATGCCGCATCAACACTTAGTGTGGAGTAAACGAATGCGTGAATAATAATGCGCCGATTTGATTTGATTGCGCATTTGTTTGTCCTTACAACTGAGGTTCAAGGACATTTCCATAAAGAGGAGCTTTTAATTAATCCAACATTCTTATGTACTAGAAAACTGAGTTACCCACCAAGTCATATGTTTATTACAGGCAAGCATAATGCTTTCGCTTTCCACCACCATCAAAGCCAATAAGAAGATTTGTCACATTGTGTATACATAACATATATGTGTTAATATTTACTGCGTATATACGTCAGGCTGACTAACTCAACAAGAGTGAACAAGCTGAGTAGTTGCCGGGTGGTGAAAGTTGTTGTTGTAAGCTTTATGGATCATCCGAGAGAGGCAATTTCCATAAAAAAATTTCCTCTCTTCAGACGGAAACCCCGGTCACAGTTCTGATGAGTGATTCAATAGTCATACAGTATTTCCTCACTCAAAAAAGCACGAAAAGTTAGAGTACACGTAGTTAATATGTCTAATGTGCGTGGTACTACGGCGCCATTTCTTGCGCTCACTCTCGTTTGCACTTTTTTGTACGTAATGTGCTACAAAAAGTACTACACGCATTACCCACGTGAGCTGGTTTTTATTAACTATACATGCATACATACAGCATGGGAAAAGACCGTTTTTTTTTTTTATTTGTGAAGGTCACAGCCCTGCTAATTGTTTAGTCACATTTGTCTCATGAAATTTTACCGGCTATTGATAACAAACTGAGCACTTGTGATAATAGCACAGCTGATTGACTTTTCTAAAAGTTTTGTATGTCGAAATGTTTACTTATAACTTTATTGTCATATTGACAAAAATTTGTATACTATAACTTTTTGTTTAGACAAACGCAACTCAAGATAAACAAATAATATAAAATGACTGTTAAGTTGTGTTGACGACAAGCCGGCAACGAAATTGTAGAAACGTAAAAGCTAACAACAAAATAAAGTTTTTTTTTGTAAACAATTTGAACACAGCTGTCAAATGTATCGAGAGCCGAGTATTATTCACCACATCCGAATGTGTTCTCTAGGATTTTTTCTGTTACTCTTTTAGCGTAAGTTTGGGTACGTGTTTTTGACGTTTGTGTTTGCCGAAATGATTTTAGAGGGTTGCTATCCTACCATCTTACTAGTTATTTAGCTCTTCGCCACAATTACATTGCGAATATATTTTCATTCAGAACCGAGTGTGCAACATTTCCCAGCCGTCACTGAGAATCCATCGCATTGTCTTGGCGACTTCGTTGAGTTTCACATCGTTTGCAGGCGTCCGCGGCTATAAGCTTAATCATTTTTGCAAAATTTAAATTTGACTAAGCCAAAGAAAAAAAACTAAAAACGATTATTACGCGAAGTTTCGTGTATTGTATCAACTGCCGACGAAACGCTTTTTTTCTACAGGAATTTTTTTGTGCCAAGCCTAAAAGTTTTTTTCTCAAGCGGATACATTTACTCTGCCACAAAATGGTTAACGTAACCATTTATGACGAACAACCTCAGTTAAAGGTATTTTCGTAACAACGGAAAGTTACTCTGACTTACGACAGACTGTGGCGACTGAACATCGTTGTGAAGGTCGTTAAGGGTCAATGTTTTGCGAACGGTTTTTGAATGCAATAATTTTTATCAAACATGTATTTTTTTTCATCCGAGCAATAATTGCGAATGCAAAATTATGCAATGGCATGTAGTGTGTGTTCTTTATTTTAAAATTCTTGACCTTCGGTTGCAGCCCACATTTATAGTTGCCGCTGTAGTCCCCGAGTCATGTACATATGTGTGTGCTTTTTGTTGCATTAGTAGCCCACATAAGTTGCTCTTTTAATTAGTTAAATGCGCAGACGTGTTCTTTCTCTGCATCTCTCATTCTTGCTGTGCATTATACAGGCCTCATTGGCCACAGGCGTAGTAGTTTCGCAGTTGGGGTAGTACGGTAAACTCAGCAGTCAAAGAGCTTTACGGCAAACTTAACTCTGAGATAGTGACGCTTTTGGTCCATTATAAAGATAAACGATGAGCTGCGGTTTCAATCATAGATAAGCCAACTGAATTGGGGTTTTTTTTTTTATGCCTACTTATCATGCCTTCAACACATGTTTAATTATTAATATTTTTGTATCGTTTTGCTGCGCTGTAGCCTAACGAAGTACCACAAAACATGGCAGCCCAAGCTGAGTCACAATTGGAGCACATGTGCCGTTTGGAGTTCGATTCGGCTATTCCCCATGTGCGTTTGTCTGGCATTGTGTGCACCATCGGTCCAGCTTCGAGTAGCGTCGAAATGTTGGAGAAAATGATGGCCACTGGCATGAACATTGCACGCATGAACTTCTCGCATGGATCGCACGAATATCACGCTGCGACAGTGGCTAATGTGCGTCAGGCCGTTAAGAATTACTCTGCAAAATTGGGCTATGAACATCCCGTTGCTATTGCATTGGACACCAAGGGTCCTGAAATTCGTACTGGTTTGATTGGTGGCAGTGGCACTGCTGAAATTGAGCTTAAGAAGGGCGAAACCATTAAACTAACCACAAACAAGCAATATGCTGAGAACGGCTCCTTGGAAGTGGTTTACCTCGATTACGAAAACATTGTGAAAGTGGTCAAGCCAGGCAATCGCGTGTACGTCGATGATGGTCTGATCTCCTTGATTGTTAAAGAAGTAACTGGTGATACACTTGTCTGCCAGATTGAAAATGGCGGCTCGTTGGGCTCCCGCAAGGGTGTGAACTTGCCCGGTGTACCCGTTGATCTGCCAGCCGTTTCGGAGAAGGATAAATCGGATTTGAAGTTTGGCGTAGAGCAGGATGTCGATATGATTTTCGCATCTTTCATACGTAATGCGGCTGCACTTACTGAAATTCGCAATGTGCTCGGTGATAAGGGCAAGAGTATTAAAATCATCTCGAAAATTGAAAATCAACAAGGTATGCATAATTTGGATGAGATTATAAGCGCTTCAGACGGTATTATGGTTGCACGTGGTGATCTGGGCATTGAAATTCCACCGGAGAAGGTGTTCCTTGCGCAGAAGGCGATGATTGCGCGTTGCAACAAAGCGGGAAAACCAGTCATCTGCGCTACACAGATGTTGGAGTCGATGGTAAAGAAACCACGTCCCACACGTGCCGAAATATCTGACGTGGCTAATGCCATTTTGGATGGTGCGGACTGTGTCATGTTGTCGGGCGAGACAGCCAAGGGTGAATACCCCTTAGAGTGTGTCTTGACCATGGCAAAGACCTGCAAGGAAGCTGAGGCAGCACTCTGGCACAGAAATCTTTTCACGGACTTGGTACGTGGCGTCGATTCTACCACTTTAGGTGCTCCGCACGCAGTGGCTATTGCCGCCGTGGAGGCAGCCGCTAAAGCCAGGGCTGCTAGTATTGTTGTGATCACCACTAGTGGCAAGTCCGCCTACTTGGTTAGCAAATATCGTCCACGTTGTCCTATTATCGCTGTGACTCGTTATGCGCAGACAGCTCGTCAAGCGCATCTGTACCGTGGTCTTGTACCGCTCATCTATAAAGGTAACAATATGCTGCAATGCTTAACACATTTTGCAATTGTTTAATTTTTCAATACTTAATGACGTTTCAGAACCCGCTCTCTCCGATTGGTTAAAGGATGTCGACGTACGCGTGCAATTTGGTGTGCAAGTCGGCAAGAAGAATGGTTTCATCAAGAGTGGTGACTCTGTGGTAATTGTGACTGGCTGGAAGCAGGGCTCTGGCTTCACAAACACTATGCGCATTGTGTAAGTAACTAAAATATGATGGCTTAAGACGGAGCTTTAATTATTTATTCTTTCTACAGCACCGTTGAATAAGCGCGATTGTCAACAAAAAAAACATACATATGTGAATGAAAATCGCACAACTATATTTATTCTCCCTGCAACCGTTAGCTGCGGCTATACCAGGAGCTCATTTTGAATGACGTTAAAGAATATTTCTTTGTTTTAAACAAACTATTTATTGTAAACCAAAAGTTGTTTCTATAGAATCACAATTATATGTATACATTCGAAAAAGATGTTGATGCAAAAACACAAAAATTATTCATGAATATTCTCACTGTTTAACAAATTAGTTTAACTGTGTTATTATTATCAACAAACAATAAACATAATAATAATAAAATGATGATATTGGGCTTTGTACTTATATTTATATATATATATAATTTACAATTGTAAAAGCTTTGCTTTGCACGTCACTTTTATCAGTTTCATATTTAATGTTTTAAAGAAACAAAATTAATGCTAAATCCGAATATTTTTTAATAAATAATTCAAAATTTCGCTGTTACAAACTTTAGGCACTGCTGCGAGTGCCCTCACCTCGCAGAAGCTACGCATGAGTACGAATGGCTCATTGATTTGTGGTAAAGAAAGAAAACGTGGACAGAAGCAACACAAATCAGTACCAGCCACACATTTGGAATATCTTGCTCGTTTGGATTACGAGAAGCCCAAGGTGCCTTTTCGCCTATCGGGTATTGTATGTACTATTGGACCAGCTTCACGCAAGCCGGAAACGTTAGAGAATCTTATTGCCAATGGCATGAACGTTGCTCGTTTGAACTTCTCTCATGGAACACACGAATACCATGCCGAAACAATACAAAATATACGCAAGGCAGTGTCAAACTTCGAGTCTAAGTATGGTAATCCATTCACTGTAGCTATAGCACTGGACACTAAAGGTCCAGAAATACGCACGGGGCTGATTGCGGGCAGTGGCACTGCTGAAGTGGAGTTAAAGGAAAAGGAAAAAATCCACTTGACCACAGACAAGCAGCAAGAGAAAAAAGGCACCAAAGATATGATATACGTGAGCTACGAAAATATTACGAAAATTATTAAGGCTGGCGATCGCGTGTTTATAGATGATGGATTGATGTCACTACTGGTCAAAGAAGTCAACGATAAAACTCTAGTTTGTGAGATCGAAAATGGGGGCAAATTAGGTTCACGTAAGGGTGTCAATTTGCCAGGTGTTCCAGTCGATCTACCAGCTGTTACCGAACAAGACAAAAAAGATCTGCTCTTCGGTGTAGAACAAGGAGTGGATATGATTTTTGCATCGTTTATACGCGATGCGGCTGGTGTTTATGAAATAAAAAAAGTCCTTGGCAAAAAAGGCAAAGATATTAAGATTATATCGAAAATTGAGAATCAGCAAGGCATGAACAATATAGACGAGATAATCGAAGCTTCAGATGGGATTATGGTTGCACGCGGCGACCTGGGCATTGAGATACTAACAGATCAACTAAGCTTAGCCCAAAAAATGATAATTGCACGTTGCAATAAAGCCGGTAAACCGGTAATCTGCGCTACACAGATGTTGGAGTCCATGGTTAGCAAACCACGGCCCACTCGCGCCGAAACTTCGGACGTAGCCAACGCAATATTTGATGGTGCGGACTGTGTCATGTTGTCGGGTGAAACAGCTAAAGGTAAATATCCTGTCGAATGTGTGCTGACCATGTCGGACATCTGCCGAAAGGTAGAAGCAGTATTATGGTATGAACGTTTGCAACAGGAATTGAAGAGTACTGTCAAACCTACCCCAGATAATCTAAATCTAGCAGCAGCAGCTGCGGCCGCGGAAACGGCAAACAGTATCGGAGCTATGGCTATTGTCGTCATCGGATTTGAACCCGATTTGGCATTGATGATCAGTAAATTACGTCCATCCTGTCCTATTGCGTTTGCAACTGCTTGTCCCATATTTGCAAGGCAATCTGTTATATTCCGTGGTGTTTTCCCAGTGCTCCTGTCACAAAAAGAGGCCGGAGAATTTAACTTTGACTGTTTATTGAAATCCACGCTACAGAGACTATTTAAAATTAAGCTTTTGGAGCCGAGAAAGAATCCTGAAGTTATACTCGTCAACTGCATGGACTTGGACAATACTTTGGTGCAGGTGATGCACATTAAATGCGACGAGAAGAAGAATTAACGCGTTCTAATTTTTAAGAAGAATAAAATTTAACCAGTTCAAAATAAATCTATTACAAAAATATTTGTATTCGCATTTGTTTTTTTTCGCTTTTCACAGGAATGTGAGGATTTGTAGAACAAAGCTAGGAATACATGTTACTAAAAGAAATTTGCTTATTTGCCCGCTGGTGCAGCAGATAAATTAAATTAAATAAGACAAAGTATAATCAATTTTTGCATCGTAAGCAAACGTCGAAAATTGCCGCAAATGATTTTTTTGTGTGCGGAAAAAACGCAGATGTATTTAGGCCTTTATGAATGTGTATTTTCTGAGTCCAGTGTTGTTTTCAGTGTTAGGAAGAGAAATAGTGTGTAAATCATCTGTGTTGCACTTTGTTTTTATCGTGAAAATATGAAAACTAAAAACATTAAGAGGGAGTCTAACTGCAAGACTCGAAGCAAAATAAAGTATAATCAAAAGTTTTGTGAAAAGTGGCTGAATCTATTTAACCCGTGGTTGGAGCGCTGTTCCGATGATCCCAACAAACCATTCTGCAAAGCATGCCAAAGTACGCATTCTACTAGTTGTTATTGTTTCAAATTTTATTTAAAATTTACTATGTGCACTCTTGCAAAATCCGTTAAAGCACGCCTTGATTGTAATCGATGTCATCTGCAACGACATGAGCGTACGACCAAACATCAACGCAACTTGGAGATACTCATTAGCAAAGGAGAAGTCGCAGCTCAACAAAATCTTAACATACGGCAAGAACGAAGCAAATATTACTTGCAGCGAAAAAAGACAGTATTGTGCCGTATTTCTAAAGATGCTTATGACGATGTGCAGGTGGTTACTGATGGTGATGATAACGAACTGTAGGTTCTTGTTACCACAATATACAGCTTTCAATCTAACTTGCATTCTTTGCACATTTTAGCTGCAGTATCCCGGCCGGCAAAGAAGTGCAATTGAATCCAACAGCAAAAACTGAGGTAGCATCACCACCACCAGCTCTCATGAAACATGATGTTGACGCTGACGCTGATCGTGACAATATGCTTAATTCAAAAATTGTATCGCCAACAAAAAGTTTCTCAAAGCAAACATTAAGTTCACAAAAGGACAAGGCTACAATCAAAAAAGAAGGCCTTAAACTCTTGATGCAAATTCAGAAGGACAAAAACGAACTAATGGATTCATTCAAGGAGCTTATGTCAACAAGTGGCCAATTCAGTCATTCCCCTGCGCCGCGAGAGAAGAATCATGTTGACTTATTCTTCGAAAGTGTTAGTTCAAGCGTTAAAGCATTGTCGCCTAAATTAATTGCTGAAGCTAAAATGCGGGTGTCGCAGCTAATTTGCGAATTGGAGCTTAGAGGCCTAAATACGCAAGATACGGCAAATGCAAATATTTCCAGTAGCAGTAACTATGCAAGTTGCGCCACCAGCGTGGTCGTATCACCCAACACCGCTACCCATTCATTTATTGTAAACCAGTCCCATCAACAACAAAGCCTGCAATCCGCGAATAATTTGCATGAGCAGCATTATGAGCCCTTAAGCTGAAACGATTGCCTATCATCGGCAAGTAAATCAGTACGCGTGACCTAATTTTCTATTATATCAATAATAATACGTTTATTAAGTTTTTTTTTTTAATTCCGTTCAATAAAAAAACTATTTCGTCCACTTAACGAATTCGCATGTGAAATTTATTAACATTCATAACAAAACAAAAATTCGCAACTCAAACGAATTCGTTATATTTGTTTTAGCTGCGGAAATGTTGCGATTTCGCATCCGAAATTTTCGCACGTCTGTTTAGGCCATTATGCGGCGTTTTTCAACACCATTAAGTAATTTGTTGTTTATCAGTGATGGGCGGCAGTCACAAAAAAACGCAGACAAACTGCAACAAAGCGATTTTTCACATTCCATCTGTCCCTTTTTGCCCACTTTATTTGCTCAATCTAGCATGATTTGTTCGCTGTAACTACTTTTGTGTAGTACTCATCGCTACGCTGTTTGTTGTGTAGCATTACGCTGTTGGGAAGAAGAAGAAGGCATACAGTTGTGGTGCAGATTATAGTAATCAGTAATAAAAATATGGATGCAAGTAAATTGGCCAGCAGAGCTAAAATTGAAGAAAACTTAGCGAAGAGGTGAGCAGTAAATAATTCAAGAAAACACTTATTATAATTTTATTCTGTGTTCTGTTAAAAGAATCCGCAAAAGATCACTTAAGAGCCAAAATCATCCGCGCCAAAAATTTTGTGCACGATGGATGAAGGAGTTCCCGTGGCTAAAACCAGAGAAATTGGACGATTCACTTGGTTTTTGTACAACATGCGATAAACATCTTGTATGCAAAAAGAGCCACTTGGACAAGCATGAGAAGACAGCGAAGCATATATACAAGCAGAAAATTGCAAACGAAAATGCTGACAATACTCCTATCGACATTGAATTCCTGAATTGTGGAGGAGAGTAAGTGAGGCATTTCTTATTTATTTGCTTTGAAATAGTTAAATACTTTTTATTACAGTCAAGTGCATGAGACAGAAGAGCAACTCGAAAGCCTAGATAATGAGTTTGAGTATGATGATATTGAAGGTGAAATTATTAGCGACATTAAGGTATGAATATTCATTCATGGTTTTGAACTTAAAATTTAAGATTTCTTTTTTAAGGTTATTAAGGCGATCCCACCTCGTCAAGCTCCAACCCAATACAGCCGCGTGTGCAATAGCTCTGAACTTGGAAATATTGGACTAAGCCGACTTAAGCTTCCGGAGCGTATTGTTGAGAAAGATAAGCGGGATTTAGACGACTGTGCGCAACGCTGTTGCCGCAACTCCTGCGGAGACAAAACCTACGATTTATTCTTTGCAAGCGCTTGTGCTAGTGTCAAATGTCTGCCGCCTAAACTGGCCGCGGAAGCTAAATTTCGCATATCACAAATACTTTTAGAATTCGAACTTCGTGCAATATCTGAGAATGAAGTTCAGGTCTCTAAATCAGAAAGACTGCCGGAGGCGGTTGTAACTGTATCCACATCAGCTCACCAAACGTAGGTGCAGTATTTAGATGTTACATACAACACATGCTAGCATTTGATAACAGTCGAATCGCGATAAACCAAAAACTTCAATAATTCGTAACAAACGGCTGGTTCCTCGTTAATTCGTAAAATTTCCATATATTTTGGGCTCCTTGTTAATTCGTAATTTTTTTTTGCAAATTAATGAACATAAAACGTCTTATAAATCGTAATTCATTTTTGAAACCTCTTATAATTCGTAATGTAGAACGTTAAACGTAGCAAAGTGATTTTCAGTTTAACTACCGCTAACTACATTTCACAAAATCAATTGCATACAAATTCCTCTCACAAAAGATATTTGCTTTCCCCGGCAACATTTGACAACAACAAGCTCGAAGAATTTGTCTGCAACCCCTCTAATTCGTAAAAAAAATGCTGTCCCATGCCATTTCAGTTTATCGGGATTCGACTGTATATGGAAATCGTTAAGCAAAACATTATTTTTAAACAAATGCTAAATTCATTAAGTAGATCAATCATCATCTCAATTAAATGAACTTTAATTGGTCAACGATAGTGTCAACACCTGGTTTTATACCTTATGAACAGGGAATAAGGAGCATTCGATGTGGCCTGTTCCTTCCACACAACTACTGGTTAGCTAAAATCTCGTGTGTGAAACTGTTCACGCACCAAACCAAAAATGTATCTGATTTGGGCATATGTTTCTTTGTCTAGATGGCAATGCAATGGAATGAAACTCATTATTGCAAAAGTACAGGTCGTTGAGGCATCATGGACTTGAACTCTTATTAAGACAAAGTTCATAAATCGAATCTATTGCAGGCTAAAAAAAACCATTTTAAGATTTTAGAACCTTACTACTGTTTGTTAACATTCTATGCTTAAGTTAATCGTAATTATGTAAATTAATTTTTAATTGTAATGTTGGTAATATTGGAAGTCTGTTATGGTATCTACATACATATATATATATTTAAATATATATGTAAATGTGCCATGGAATTAATTGTCAACAAATTTTATGAGAGAAGTCATCTAAAAAAAAATAGAAAACAATAAGAACAATACTTTTTTGGCTTTTGTTTTACTAAATTCTAATTTCGCACATGTGGATATTTTTGGCAAATTTTAGGTCTTGAATTTTTTTTAAATTTATGTTACAAAAGAAGTGAAAATGGTGAAAAAACTGAAGGTTTGCATAATCGGCGCAGAAAACTGGTAAGCTTTAAAGACCACGCTGCGGCAACTTAGATCAAATACTTTGCATTCATACATGTTTATCCGTGTTCCACGTAGGGGTTCTGCAATAGCTACTGCCGTCTGCAGCAATGTTACTAAATCGTCAAATTTTGCCGAACGAGTGCACATTTATGTTTATGATGAACCCGTCAACAATCGCAAACTGTCTGAGATCATCAATGACACGCGAGAGAATATTAAATACCTACCTGGTATTGCATTGCCAAAGAACTTGGTAAGTAGGGCGCTGGCGGCATCTTCGTTTTTCAATCGTATTATCTTCTTTTTTTATTGTTTTACGTGAAGCACGCTCTCGACGATTTGCAATTAGCTGTTGTAAACGCAGATGTGCTAATCTTTGCAATGCCGCAGCATTTTGTAAAGTCCTATTGCAACATGTTGTCAGGAAAGGTCAAGAGCACAGCTATTGCGGTGTCGCTAGTTAAAGGCCTTGATAGGTCAAGCGATGGCGAAATTGAACTTTTTTCGGATGCTATTACCAAAAGTTTAGGGGTAAGCTGACAGTTGAGTTTAGTGGGATAAGGCGTTAATTGTTTTGTTGAATTAACAGATTCCTTGCTATACACTAATGAGTCCAAGTTTCGCCATGGAGATGGCGCAAGGCAAACTCTGTGAAGTCACAATCGGTTGTGATGATCCGGTGGATACAGCGTTGCTGTGCGAGCTATTCGAAACTAAAAACTGCAAAGTCGTTGCCATAAATGATATTGAAGGCGTGGAGCTATGCGGTGCACTTAAGGACATCATTGCGATTGGAGCCGGCATAGTTGACGGTCTACGTTTGGGCGAGAATGCACGCGTGACAGCGTTGCACTTGGGTATAAAGGAGATGATGCGATTTGTTAAACAGTTCTATCCCTCAGCTAAGTTGTCGACATTTTTCGAGTGTAGTGGTGTAGCCGATTTGGCAATGTCCTGTTATGGTAGGCACATCAAATGTGAAACACTAGAGTTCTTTATTCCAAGCTCATATTAATTTGTGCATTTTCAGCGGCTGATAAAAATGTTAGGTTTGCTAAAACGTTTGTTGTGTCTGGTAAAACCATACAGGAAATGGAAGCCAATATACTTAATGGAAAAAAGCTTTTGGGTCCGCAAACTGCTAACGATGTAAATGCATTCCTCAACAAAAGGAACCAAGAAGAGAAGTGCGTTTAAAGCAGCTGATTAAGTTTGGAAAGAAACATTAACAATAAATAAATTTTATTCTACTTACTACAGATATCCACTATTGACATCAATACATAAAATATGTCAAAATGTGCATCACCCAGAGACTTTAATTAATGTACTTAGACACCATCCAGACCTGAGGTGAGTGGCAAGTGCTTGGTGTATTTTTCAATATACTAAAACATACTACTTTGCATCTTCGCATTAGCAATATGACAATAAGTGAGCTGCTAGATGAGGAGCAAATGGTAAAAGCTGAACTCACTGCAGACAGTTTGCAGAGCTATGCTAAATTGGAGCATAAAGATAGCAACGATGACGAGAGAATTCGCGCCAAAAATGCAGAGATTATGTTCGTGGAGGACACTGATCCCGTGAATGAAACAAACTTTTTCCTCGACAATGACAATGAGAGCGAACAGATCAATCAACTAAATGATGTTATAACATCAGCATCGCTTCTACAGTTGGAAACATCTAAAGAAAATAAAGAAATCGAAACTAATGCAGAATTAATGGACATGAAAGCGATGACGGCAGAAGAGATGAGAAATGTATTAAAAGATATTGCAATCGCAAAAACTGTTAAGGCAATTGAAATAGAAAATGAACAGCCTGAGCAAGACAATGAGTGGAATGAGCAAGTTGCACAAACAACAAGTGCTTCGTTAAAATATTCAAATGATTTTGAGCAAGATAAAGATGAATTGCAAAGCTCCGATAAAACTGCATGGAATGTAGGAAGTAGTGACAGTTCTAAGATTTTATTGTTAGAAGAAAGTAATGAGCAGCAAGCTGTAGAGAAGACTGCAGCAATAACAACGGAAACTGAAATTGAGCAATCCGCAAAAACAGAAAAAATTGCAATAAAGCTACTGAATGACTTCGAGCACGACGATAACGATGAACTGCACAGTTCCAATGAAATTACATGGAACGTCGAAAGTATAAAAAGTCCTAAGATTTTTGAATTCCAAGGAAGTAAAAAGGACTTCGGCTATGAAGAACGTCAGGCTTTAGAAACGGCAGCAGTTACTGCAGATCATGTAGAAAGCAAACATAACATTGAACTAAATAATTCTGATAAAACTGTATGGAATGCAGAAAATATTCAAAGTTCCGAAGTTTCTAAATTGCAAGAAAATGTGAACTTTTTCAACGAGGATCAGAATCAGACTTTAAACGAGAGTGATGCACGAATTGTTGAAATAGAAAGTGAGCATCCCCAAACAAACAGTAAAAGTAACAAGGAGGAAGTCCTTATTAAAAGTAATGTGTTTGAACAGGATGAAAATAAATTGCTTAGTTCTGATGATAATGCAAATAACTTAGAAGAGGGTCCTAAGACTTTGTTGTCAGAACAAACTGAAGATCAGCAACGGATCTTAAAAGAGATTACTGTGCAAGCTGTCGAAATTGGTCATTCTGAGCCGATTAATGAGAGTAACAACGAAGAAGTTCAAATGCCAAGTGCAGCATCTAAGCCGCTAGAAAACTTTGAGCAGATTGAAAATAAATTGCTTAGTTCTATTGAAACTGCAAGTAAACTTGAAATTGAAAGTAAGCATTCGGAACCGGACAATAAGAGTAACAACGCAGAAGTTCTATTAACAAGTGCTGCAATAAAACACCTGAATAACTTTGAACAGAATGAAGACAAATTGCTTAGTTCAATTGAAACTGCAAGTAACTTGGAAAGTAAAGAGAGTCCCAAGACTATAGTGTTAGAACAGAATGAGAATCTTGTGGATGGGGATCAGTATCATCAGACCTTGGAAATTGTAAATAAGAATTTGGAGCCGGACAGCAAGACTATCAACGAAGAAGTTCTAATAGCAAGTGCTGCGTTTGAACAGGACGAAAATAAATTGCTTCGCTCTGAAGATATTAAAAGTGACTTGGAAATTGAACAGAAAGCTAAGACTTTATTATTAGAACAAAATAAGAACTTTGACACTAAGGCTCAGCATCAGACCGTAAGGGAAACTGCTGTGGGAACACTTGAAATTGATGTGTGTGAATCCGAGCATGTCAATCAGGGTAACAAGGAAGAAGTGCTATTGACAAGTTCTGCGTTAAAACAGCTGGATAACTTTGAACAAGATGAGCATAATTTTCAGAGAACCATTGAAACTGCAAGTATTTTGGAAAGTGAAGAGAGTCCCAAGACTTTGAAACTAGAACAAAATGAAATCAACGAGGATCAACATCAAACCTTAATGGAGTCTGTTGTCGGAGTAGTTGAAAAAGAAAGTCAGCATTCTGAGTCGGAAAATAAGATAAACGAGGAAGTGGTGGGAACTGCAAATATTTCGTCCAAACAGCCAGACGAATTAAAGCAGGACCAAGATAAACTGCTAAGTTCTGATGAAAATAAAACAAATGTAGCACATGCCGATAGTTTAATAGTATCGGTGTTGCAAAAAATTGAAAAGGATCTCAGTTATGATAAGCTTCAAACCTTAAAGGAGACTTCTAAAAAGCCTGTTGAAATTGAAAGCGAGCGTGTACTCAGTACTGCTTCAAAACAGCTGGAAAACTGTGAAAAACATGAAAGCCAACTGAGTAATTCCGGTGCAACTATGACAAAACTAGAAGGCAATGAGACACCGGAGACTTTAGTGTTAGAACAAAATGAAGACTTAGTTGAAAATAAACAAAGTCAAACTTTAAATGACGCATATGAAAAAACACCTTATATAAAAAGTGATCAGCCTGAGCTGGATAGTGAGAGGAACGCTGAGCTAGTTCAATTAATTGGTGTTGCGTTAAAACAGCTCGGGAACATTAAGCGAAGTAAGACTGAATTGTTTAGTGCCAATAAAACTGCATTGAATGAAGAAAGTACTAATAGTGCCAAGCATTTAGAGCCGCAAGCAAATGATAGCTATATCGACGATGAAGACTCTCAGATATTAAATAGGACGATTAATACAACTGATGTAGAACTTCCGAAATTATGTGAGGAACAGAATTTTCTTGATAATAAAATCTTTGAAGAAACTGGAAAAACATTACAAGAAAGTACTAAGTACAATGATGACCAAAAATTTGTTACAGAGATGGTTGATAGCACTAATGATACGCAAATAAAGTCAAGTGACGAACACAAATACTCTGTAAATGATACATATGAGGAAACCACAAAGGTATTAGAAGAAAATATAAAATATGTCAACGATGATGAGCATCAAACTTTACAGGAGATTTCTGGAATTGAACCTGAGAAAAAAACTGCAAAGATTTTTCTCAATTTATATTTTTCACCTGCTCAGAAAGTTGACGTGAGTGCTGAAACAGATTTTGAATTACGTCTTTTTGATTTGGAAAGTGAAGTTCTAACAGTATCTGAAGCGAAGAAAAAAAGCAAGGCTAAAATAGAGCTAGTTCATCAATTAAGCGCGCAGGATGAAAAGCAGTTGGACCGCGATGATGTACCTCTTCGGCAAGAAATGACTGCGTCGGGACTGATGTTACCTTCGGCTGAGAACTTCAAATCAGTTGATGCAATCGGTAGACTAAACGAAAGCAACAGTCAAGCTAAAAATAAATTTAGTGAATTACAACGCGACTCAATGAAACTTAATGAAACAACCAATGGCAACAATTGCCAAGATCAGAACACTGGTTATAAAGAATTTGGAAATTTGGATAACAACGAAAATACACAAATCTTTTCAAAAGCTACGACAATAAGTGATGGCTTGAAACAGCGCGAGCTTGGGTTGTTAATCAATACGGAGGAGTCATTTTTCAATTTATTCGGCAACGATAAAAATAAGACCTCTGAAAATTCAGAATGGAGTTGGATAAAAATGATAAAAAAGTCAGATGAACCAAAAGAAGCCATCGCACAGGGTGAATTAATACCAAAGTATGAAGATGTGACCAACTTCACACCAACAGAGTCCGTCACAAAACCAACGCAAAACCCTGAACTTCCGGAACCTGTTAAAGCCGCAAATGAACCAATAGCAATCCATCCTGCGCCTAATACTGATGAGTTGCATATGGCTAATGAGGACATGCCTTTTTATGAAGTCAGTCTTGACGAAATTGTAGACGCTTCGCCTGAGGAAATCAGACTTATGGAACTATTAGCGGAATCGTCGCATTTAGAAGAAATTCCTTTTCAAGTTGAGTTGGAAAATGTTGATAATATTGAAGTACAGGAGCTTAACGAAAGTTTAGCATCAAATTACAATGAAAGTTCACAACTTTATATGTCGGACGATGAGCTAACTGATGTGTTGAATAAAGCAGAATTGCAAGAATTAAAAGGTTCTTTAGAATTGGATAAGGCAGATGATAAAGGGGCGGCTGCTATTCGTAATGAAGAAAGACAACAAGCTAACAAAAGTGTAGAATCAACAACCGACGATCCGATCGACTCGATTGCAAAGAAAAATGAAAATACTTCTGTGCTAGCAACTGAAGAATCTTTAAAAAAAGATGTAGCTAAAAAGGAAAATACTACATCGGCAGCTTTGTTTGCTGATGTGAGCAAATCTCCGAAAAAAGAAGTAACCACACCAAAAAAATCTGCTGCTTATATTAGTAAGAGCCATGAAATTGCATTTCCGAAAGCTCAAACCATATCTAGCAGTGAAATTTCTAATGGAATCGAAAATGCAGCTCAAACAGATACGGGAACTAATAAGTTTATTCAAAATAATGAAGGTTTTCAAGTTGATAGAGAAATTCCAACTAAAAGTTTTATTGAGGTTCCAAGCGGTTCCGAAAGTGGTATCAGTTTTAAAAAAGGTTTCGATTTTGATGGTAGCCAACACCATAATGGATACGTTAAAATAAATATGATTTTTGAAACTAGCCAAGCTCGCGAAAATGATGGAACTAGCACTGACATGGATAGAGGTAACGAAAGTGGTATCGAAATAGGTAGAATTGTTGAAACAGATTCGAGTGTTGAAACTGATAGGTTTATCGAATATAACAATGTTGTCAAAGCTGAAAAATTAAGTGAATCTAATGTGATTGCCGAATCAAAGAAAGATATTGACAGTAACACAGGTACTACAAATGATACAATCATAGGATCTGAGATGAGTATTGAAAACGAAAAGCTCATGAAATCCAACAAGGATATCGCAGCTGCTAACTCTATAGACTCAGATAAAGCTGTTGAAACTGAAAGGCTTTTGGACTCCTATAAGAGTACAGAAATTGATACCGAATCTAACAGTGTTTTCGAAAATGATCAGCTTAAAGCAGAATCCATTAAGGGTGTAGCAACTGAAGAGGCTATAGAAACTGAAAAGTTTATGGACTCTAAGAAAACCGTGGAGCCTGTTGAAACACATAAATTTGTTAATAATAAGATAATTATAGACGAAACGATTTTCGAATCTGACAGAGGTATCGAAACTGATAGGCTCATTGAAGCTAGCAGAGCTATCGAAAGTGATAATGTAATCGATGCTGAAATATTAACACAGCCTGATGTTCTCTCCGAAACAAATATCGCAACGGACATTGGTATTACAAATGACAGACCAATTGAAAATGATATTGGTATCGTAAGTGAATTTGGTAAGGATATCGAAGCTGTTGTATCTGATGAAATGAATAAATTCGTTGAACCTGACGCAGTTATTGAAACAAACGAAGCTATCAAAAATGATGAAGATATCGGAACTAATGAACGTAAAAATTCGAATATGGCTATGGAAAGTTCAGTTGAAACAGACAAACTTATCGAAATAAATAAACTTATTGAGGAAGAGAGTGCAGCTATTAAGTCTAATGTGGCAGTCGAAATTGATAACCCAATCGATACTAATATATATATTGAATCTGACAAAACCCATGAAGTTGAAATAAGTGAAGAAGATGAAATTATTAAGAATATCATCGATAAAGAAATCGAAAATAAAGAGGTATATAGCGAGTATCCTTATATTGGGGCAGCGCCGTATGGAGAAGAACTCATACCAGCTGTGGAAATACAAAAAGACTTTATAATTCCCCAACCTGAACTACCTGAACTATCTGAAGCACCACAACCTTCGGAAGTCACTAAAACATTGCAGGACATATTAAAAGGTAAAAATCGAACCAGAAAGACGAAAATGATGTCCGCAAAAGTTAACTATAATGGCGAATCCCCCTATAAGAGCGAACCCAAAGACTTGCACTCCTTTGACCCGCTACATGTAGACACCAGCTCAAAAAGGATGCGCAGAAAAGATGTGTTGAAGGTGCCATTCAATCCGCCTCTAAATCCACGTGTTAGAATACCACGTCCCCCGTTCGATGCACGTGATCATGAGTACCATACTCTGGCGTGTCGGATACACAGAGCCATTCCGGTGCGATCCCGACCACTCGAGAACAATGTCCTAAACAAGCAGCTCAGCAGCTCAGTGTCGCCAGTCAGGCATTCCAGACCTTTACTAACCATTCTGAGGTGGACGCGTGGTGCCAAGCTTTTCTGTGCCTTCCAATTTGGCATGTACGCTGCCTTATTGTCTAAGTACCACAAAAAGTAAAATTCATTGTTTCAACGCTTTGAAATTAACAAAAGTCATTTTGGCACATTTATGGAATATATCCCAATATTAGATGATTCATTAAAAATACCAAATTTCTCTCATCAGTCACCTCTTGATTTACTCAATCTTAGTGTTACACGAAGTCAATCGATTCCAATGAATGCTATTAATAGCTTTGGGCACAGTGGGCAGCTTTCTCGTTACTCTAGTTTGTGGTTTTTGAAAAAATTTTTTTTTTGGCTTAATTATAATTTATAATACTTTGTGTAGCAAGGTTGCGTATAGGCCTATATAACTAATTAGCCATGCATGCTATAACAGATAAGCGTAGTCGGAAGGCTGCCGATGGAACACCTCACGGTGTTCTGACGACTGCAGGGGTCTGAAGTTGTTTAACATTGGTTTGCCCCGCTGATCCTTAAGTTGCCAAAATTTTTGCAGCTAAAGACAAAAGCAATAATAAGCGAAGTTCGCAAGTATGAAATGAAAACTTATCTTACGTCTAAGTACGATATGGGCACCACCTCGGGGAAAATCTGCCATGTAACCGACTCTGAGCAAGGTGGTGTCGTGAGCGAACCCTTGTAGGTGTAGAAGTTCTCACGATCTATGTGTCCCAAGAATGAGCCAAGTGTTAGCAATTCCTTTGGGCTATAGGTGCTATTGAAGTCGCCAATATGCAAGAGCGCGCCATAGAGCTCACTGAGACCGGGTGTATACAGATGCGGCAACTGTGTTACTCTGACTACTTTAAACAGCACTGCCATTACAGCGAGTCCATCTCGATGCTCTCTTGCCGCTTCAACATTCTTGTACTTTGTATTCTTGTGCACAATATGCATTTCGAGATCATAGCGACGTCCATTTAAAACGTGCTCAGAGCCCTTACGCTGTGTCGAACCCCAATGAAAGTGAACAGCCTCCGCTTCGTAGATGTCAATCAACAGTCCACCTGTTATAAATGGTTTCTCTCCCAGCACCGTCGTGGGCACTTCAAATTCACAAGTGTGGCCATTATTGTGTACGGTTATGGACTCTGTGAAGTAAACATCATAGAGGCCAAAGAGTATTGGCGGCAAATCGATCGGTATTGTCTTCTGACTGTTTATTGCAATTGGCGATTGCTTATAGCCCAAGCAGCTCGGATAGTCCACATACCATTTACTCGGATCATCATAGTTGAAGGTTTCTGGTCAGAAAGAAATGTCAATGCCAATTAAAATTGAAAGCATTCATGAGTCATGCAAGTCATAAAGAAATTTACGTCTGGCAGCATACTTTCAACGCAAGCTTAGCCGTTAAGCGTCAAGCAGTTAGCCACATGCACCATACAATCCGTCTTATAGTTTCGTCTAGCATTATGCAATGCAGCTAATAACTCATATCTGTGGCGGCTTTTGTTTTTCATGGCACCGCTCTGAAGATACTCTCACTGAAATTAATGGTCTGGAACAATATACTACCGAAGACTGAAGAAGAAGTGCAAATGCTTATAACGTGCCTAATTGGTGCCGCTATATTGCGGCACAGGAGAAACTGTCTAAACTAATTATGTGCACAGCTAGGCGGCACCGCTTTCAGTTTATTTTTATTTTTTTAATGGTTTGTAACTCTTGGTCAAATCGCAAGTTTAAGCCGTCTTATTGCTTCCGGTACGTTAACGAATTGCTGCCTCTTTACCAAAGTAAACGTCACATGTAACTGTATTCTCGTCTAAAGCGACACACTTCATTGAGTTATTTGTTTATGTTTTGATTGTCGGTTTGCCTGTTAGTTTATGGAACCGCCAACGCAATTACTGTTAGCCACTAATCGTACGTACTCATGGCAAATGGCAGCAGCAACAACAAACGCTGATAGAAATTGCGGAGCGTTGGTAAACTCATAATTCTTTTATGATTTCTTATTTCTTATTTTTGGTTGCAAGTGGAAATGTTCCAGCAGCTGCCTTGCACAAACATCCAAAAAAAAAAAAAACAAGAAAAGCTTGAGCCACCACAAACCGACAAATAAAGTAAACGACTAAGCCGAGTTTTTGGCTGCATTTGATTTTATACAATGATTGCGTCGCGACGCTTGGCCCTTAGGTACGCTTCGCGGTGACGGTGGCGGTGGCGGCGGCACGCTTGCCAACTGCTGCGTACGTACATGCGTGTAACAGCATGTGGAGTTCGTTTAGTAGCCAGCGTGCTCTGCAGCGCAGCGTAACGTCTTTCAATTCGAGACATTGGCCAATCGTCGCGTCTTGAGTCTTGTGTGCAGTGCAACAATATTGGTGTACGGTTAAAAGATTTTTAATTGATACTTATTACGTGCTGATCATAGCATCCACCCATGAATTGAAAACCCACATTTTGATTAAGTTACGCACACAATGCATTGCCGTTGGTTAAATTAAAACTCTAAATTTCTGGGAACCAGCTTATCGACTACATATTATAAGCTACGTGAACTATATGGTGAAATGTTTTTCAAGGCGATTGTCTCTTAGAGCTCCACCATATGTTGAACTGGCAATTTAACATTGTTCTTTAGCAAGCATAGTCAAGAGCGTATCAAAGCAAAAATTGGGTTTGTGTTTATAGTTGGCAGCAGTGGCATTATTAACTTGTCATCTCACAAATGCCATTCGCATTCCTCGTTAAACCTTCGAACGCAGTCACAGTCATGCATAGATTAAACGCACAAAATGTAGACCTTGGCACTCGGCGTGTTTGCTGTGACACTGTTGTAAATCTACATACTTGCATGCAAGTGCAGTCGATTAAGTGATTTAACATGGTTTTTGACCACTAAATTAGCTGAGGCTGTCGTGCAGCAAAGGGGAATGGAAACATTTCCAATTTAAATATGTTACAGGCTTATTCAATGTGCACTTGGAAAAGTAAAAGTAAATAAAATAAATTATAAACAATTAAAATTAAATTCTTGTTAAGTATATTACTTGTACCTTGGCTTTAAGAAAACACAGATCAGTAATGGCCATCGAAAACCTTTTTGTTCCTTTTCAATGACTTTTTTCCACTTGTTAGATTAAAACTTGTGCATGTAAAGTAAATAAATATAAAATTTTCCACTAACTTTTATATACTTTTAACAAGGGATTCAAATCAGGGCCTGCACATTTTTTAGTTGGGATGCGTTTGTGGCCCCGTTCAACTAAAAAAGGGTTCCACCTAGTTAGTCAAATGGGGTCTAATATGATGAATTGTGTCGTTTATTGATAGTACTTACTGCTTTGTTGTTAAACCAAATCCAATTATTATTTTTAACTAATTTCCTTTCTGATCGAATTAATAGGTGCATTGTTTTAATAGACCCCAAAACAATTTACACTAGGACTCCGGTTTGCTTCGTTAAATGGGGCTGGAGAGAGGCAACGCAAACGAAACGACTCAAATCGAAATACATTTTTCCATATACTTACTGCAAAATATTTTTAATTCGTTCCAGAGTAAAGAGAACATAACATTTTTTTAATGATATGAAAGTTTATACATATACGTATGTAAAATTAATTTTTTAATCCTGGCTGAGTTACATTTTCTTTTAAAAACATCCTTTACATATGCCGATATGTGGGAATCCCCGTAAATCGGGGCGACGCAAACCGAGGGCCTAGTGTACCTTGATTTTTTCCTCGTTTGTTTCGTTTTGTTCTCTAATATGATGTCTAGTAATATTTTTGTAAAAAATACAGCTAAACATCGTACTTATTTGGCTTCATCCGAAAATATCGTTAACTGCTATCTAAAATGGTTAAAAATTAACTAAAAACTTTAATGTAATTTATAGTAATGCGAATTTTAATTTGAGAAGAAGACTTAATTATCAATTCTGATTGTTATGCTTTTACGTTAACGTTATTTTGACAATTAGTCAGTTTTTTTTGAAATTAGTTATCAAAAATCATGTGATATCGATTTTTCCTTAGCAACATGCATACAACATATGTCTTATGCTTGACGAATAATAAAGACTTTTTCAATGATGACTTGATAAGTCACGGCATTCGCCACCTTTTGCTTAAAATGTATGGTTTTGCGTCTATTGTTTTATCAATCAGCTGCGAACACACAACACACGCCAGCGCGCTTATCAATCGTGCCAAAGCTTTAGGAGACCATAAGTTTGTATTGAGGAACTTGATTGCGGTGAGCAACGAATACATAAGTGTACCCAAATCAAAAGTACATACAGCCAAGAAATCTTTACATGTAGGTAAATGTTTTGCATATTGTTTGATTACAAATTTTCGTGCAAGTTGCCAACTTTGGCGGGCAAAGCCGCGTATACCCGTAAACAACTTATATATACATTCGTATGCATGTATGTATATACGTGCGCACACGGTTAGATATACATTCATGTGTATATACAATAAACAAAATAATAGATACTTGTTTAGTTTGCGAGTCCACAGCATCTCGGATGCATTAAAATTTGTACTTTTTTACGAGACATCGCTGACATTGTGTCTATCCGAAGGTAAACGACAGCCAAGGTTATCGCTGCACGTAGAGACAAACTGGCGTGATATATGTAAATAAATCCGTGACTGTATGCTTTTAAATTGCGTGTCCAGCACAATCGCAATGTCCAAAACGAACAAAGTTGTCATACTACGACACAGCGAAAGTGAATTCAATAAGCAAAATCTCTTTTGTGGCTGGCACGACTCCCCGTTGTCCGACAAAGGTACGTAGCCCTTATAATCTACAATAAGCATAAAGTCATAAAGTGGGCTACTGGCAGGGCTGCATGACGCGCAAAATATTGCTGCTGCCAGTCTCATAAGAAACAACTTGGAATTCGATCACATCTATACGTCGGTGCTGAAGCGCGCAAATGAAACCGTCGAAGTCATATTGCAACAATCGCGCTGTACGTTGCTGCCAGTTAGCCGCGATTGGCGCCTCAATGAGCGCCATTACGGTAACCTAACGGGTTTTAACAAACGACAAATGGCCGACAAGTATGGCGAGGAACAGGTCCGTTCTTGTGCGATCCTTGTATTTTTTTTTTATATATATATAGTTTTTATTTTTTTAAGGTGCAAAAATGGCGGCGTTCTTATGCTACAAGACCACCAGAAATTAATCCCGAAAATCCGTATTACAACGGCATTATGAATAATCCATGTTTGTGTGATGTACCGCAAGAAAAATTTCCATTGGCCGAGTCGATGTTGGATACATACGAACGCGTGATACCTGCATGGTTTGAAATTAAGAAGGAAGTACTTCTCGGACGAAGGATACTTATTGTTGCACATGGCACCGTTGCTAGGTGCCTGGCCAAACAAATCCAATGTGAGTGTATTCAGATGTGCGGAATTGTCTGGTTAGTCAATAGCATTGTTATTTACAGCTATCTCAGATGAAGACATTGACAACTTGAATTTGCCTAATAGTATACCCTTTATTTACGAGTTTGACTGCGGCACTGGTGAGCTGATAGGCACAGTTAAATTTCTTGCTGATGCGAAGTTTGTAAAAGATGAAATGAAGAAGGTGGCATCGATTGGTAAATAAAGCAATATGGTTTCACATGGCCCAATTTCGACTACTGTAAATACTACGTTCTCAAGCAACAATAAAGTACAAAGTTTATACAAACAAAAATTATTAATGTCAATTTGTAAACTTGTCTGCTGATTTGAAGATAATCGTTCTGCGAAACAGCTGTTCAGTACGCCAGCTGTTGGTTAATTTTGCACTGACTAGAGTTTGCAGAGCACGAAATTTTTTTTTTTGGCGGTTAACGTCTTTTAAGCGTTCTTCGAATCGAATCGACACGGTGTCCTTGGCGAATAAAATTATTATTTGATACATCTTCATCATATCCTGCTATTTTCTTATTCTATAAAAAAAACATCTATAATTCAAAGTTCAAAGTTGTTTGAACTGTAACTACATTTTAGTTAGTCTTCAATAGCCATGGCAGGAAGCAAGGAACATCTTGTACCACCAAACCTCCATCAAATGGAGGAAGTAGATGCCGCTGAGGTGCTACTTAGCGAAAGTAATTCACTTCCTATTGCTACAACACTTACTATTGTTGTAGTGGAGGATAGTGAAGAAGCAGCTTTTGGAAATGTATCATCATCAGGAGCAGTCGTTTTTCCACATGATAATGGTGCGAAGTACATAGTATTCATTAATAATATTTCATATTAAAAATTTCACGAAAATTCACCTCATCATCTAGGTGTTTTCCTCCGAAAGATCGCCGAAGGTTTCCGAAAAATTGAAGCACACTGTGGGGACTATTTAAGGAAACTTAAAGTGAGAACAACCATACGTCGTCGTCATATGTTTCGCAAAGAACAACATCCCATTTATAGACTGAGGGGGGAACACGGTATGTTCGATACCTTAATGCTGTACAAATTTAAGTGCCCACGAAAATTCTACGAGACAATGAGGATGACGGTGGTACAGTTCGATATGTTATTGGGCTTATTAGAAAAGAAGCTCACACCAAAGAATAACAAATTGGGCGCATTGTCAGTAACTTACAAATTAATGCTAACTTTACATTTTCTCGCGAATTCAACAAATTTCAAAGCAACGGGAAACACCCCGTTCCGGCTTAGCACTTGGGCCAACCTTTCGTACGCCGCTGTCTTCTCGGCTGGTGTCGCCGTCGAGTCCTCGCAAAGGGCCGCTTCTTTCGCATATTCTTCTAAGAAGAATAAAACCTTTGGATCCGCTTTTTCACACGACATTTTTACATCGACGCGCTCAGAATACCAACGAACCGTTTACGAACCGTTAACGGTTGACGAGACTGACTAGTGCTGCAAAATCCTAGGGGAAGCGCCGCTTCACACGGAGTTCAGTGTTATTGCACGCACTGTTGTGTTTTTTCTACCGTTTCCTACCGGTTCCGGCAACACTAAAATTTACTTCTTGTTTACACCGACACGGTGTCGTAACCCAACACCAGAATCCGTTGTCAGGGGCGTTTGAAAAAACTAAAAAAAAACAGCAGGGATGCAATAACTGATCAACACTCATCATGACGTTCTTTCCGTCCGCGTAATATTTTGCTTTCTCGCACTTGGTGTGGTATTTTATAGAGCGAGCAAATGAATGAGACGTGGCGTTATTAACCCTTGTAGGAACTTATTTTGCAAAAGCGGTGAAATTTAAGACTTAAGTAAATACTGTAAATGTTTTTGTACTTATGTTTCTTTTTTATATTCTATCCATTAAATTAGACATGAATTAGTGAACTAAATGAACTAGTTTTACTCACAACACTAACAAATGCCACAAAAAACTAAATTTATTTTGGTTTGTTTTTTGCGTACTCGGGGAGGATTCGAAAAAACTCGTTAAGTTTGTATGTTAAATTCAGTGTTATTGAAAGGAAATAGACTCTATATTGAGATCTTCCAAGTCAAGTCTAATACGGTCTTCCGATTTTCAAAATTTTTCACCACTACTTCTCTGGAGTAGAGTTTGCAGAGCACGTAAACCGTTCTTTCTCACTCACACACAAAAAATCTTTTTGCAGTATAACAATCGGTGTGATAGCGTTTGGTTGTTGTGAGCTGAGGTGTAGTTTTAATGAATTAAGTTAAATCCCGCAGACGTAACAGTTAAGACTGTTTGAATAAATTATTGTTAATTAAATAAATGACGCTCTGTTACATAAAATTTCAACAAAATCGTTAACTAGACGGGGAAAATGAAAGCGCTCTGGTATCAATTAATATCCGTGCGGAACGAACTTCGTACTTCGTGCGGTTGGAAAATCGATTTGTAACAGAATACAGCTGACGCAGCTGTAACAATTGAAATACGGACGTCAAACCCAAATCAAACACACAGGTAAATGATAAACAATTATTATTGCCAACGGGAAAAGTTTACTGTCACTGTGCTCTATTTCACAACTTACTATTAACGCACCTGTTTATATTTACATCATGCGTTTGTATCTGTGTGTGAATGTGCGCGTTTGTAGCGTGTATCTGCATAATCATATGAACATGTGTGTGCATTTATTTTTTGTTTTTCTAATTTATATCAGTCCTTTCCTTTCCTTTCCTGAAGTAAACAAAAAAAAAAAAAAATAAAACAAAATAATTAAGATAAAAAATAATTCAAAATTCCAGAAGTTTAGTTTCAAAGCCGTTTGCAGTCATTAGCAGCCAACGTTGAATTCGAAACTTGCAAATTATCATTTAAAAATGCGCTAACTTATGGTGCTAAATAAAATATACGTAGGTTTTGATACATATGTATGTGCATATATGCGAAACGCGTACAAAATTTGCGCTCACACTCACCGCGCGCAAACGGCAAATCTATTTTTACAGCCGCTTTGCCGGCTATTCACTACTAGCATATCTACTTGTTCAATGCTAATCATATATGTAAATCGACGTCTTATTTGCTGTCAACATCGCCACTTTGTTTTGTTATTTGTTCTTTTTTTTTTTTGGTTTCACCGTCTTCAATGCCCGACATTTATTAAGGTTGCCTTACTTTTATTAGTTTCAGCTGCGCATATACGAAACTAATTTGTTTTCTGTATGAATATGGGAACGGTAAGAAGTGGGGTGTGCTCGACCGTATAACAAAATAACTCACTTGTGCCTAACGAATTTGAAAGCAGCGCAATTCGTATCGCTTTCAGTTGTATTTTTTTTTTACTTATAAACGCACGCTTGATTTATTTACAGAACCGAAAATGAAAAAGAATCTGGACAAACGTGTATAAGCAAATAGACGCTCGCTTTGTTCCTACGGACAGTGTCAAAAATGAGAGGTAGGCACAAAAAGATCGTTTAACTTTAGTTTTGTTGGATGTGACAGACAGGCAAGACACAAAAGTTTTCAATTGTTTGTTGCACTGCCTGCAGGACGTATCCTTATACCGCTGCCCAATACCGGCGCCATGCTACGTAAGCGCAACAACTTCTATATGCGCAGCATCATTTTGGTCGCATTGTGCATATTCGTCTTGCTGCAGTATCACAACTTTAATTATCGTAAGTCGAATAGTTCTTTACATGCTGCGATCATACTGATTACTCGAAATGAACTGTTTCTCATACATAGTGGATTCGCGTGATGCTGTTATAAACGAGGTGACCAATGACTCGGTTGATGCAATACTATCCATGGTGCCAACGGGATTGCACAAGTTTCTGACGCCGAGATTACGCAATCATACAGTAAATCCCGGCCACGGTCACCGTAAGTATTTCGCACATGTACATATATCTAAACATATTTCCGCAATGTCGCTTATGCTAATTGTTCGCGTTTTTTTCTTCGACGTCTTCGTATTGCTTCGCTCAGCGCTCCATTTGCAAAACGGTACTACGAATGCACTGAGCAGCAGTGTTGCGCAGATTTACTATGATGTCTATCACCCGCCTAATATAACTGAAATCAAGCGTCAGATCGCAAAATACAACGATATGCAGCTTGTACTCAACGAGGACACATTTGGTCCTTTGCAAAATGATTCTGTGATAATTGTCATACAAGTAAGCATGCATCTAGACAGAGTAGCAAAACATCTCTGAGTACCGTTAATACAAATATTTTAGGTGCACACACGTATAACATACTTACGCCACTTAATCGTAAGCTTAGCGCAGGCGCGCGACATCTCCAAGACGTTGCTCATATTCTCGCACGATTTCTATGACGACGATATCAACGACTTGGTGCAGCAGATTGACTTCTGCAAGGTTATGCAAATTTTCTATCCGTATTCCATACAGACACATCCACATGAGTTTCCCGGCGTCGATCCAAACGATTGTCCAAGGGACATAAAACGGGATCAGTGAGTATTCGAACTGTTGTCAGTTACAGTAATTCATCTTTTTTTAATCCAACAGAGCTATGATCCGTAATTGCAATAATGCAATGTATCCCGATCTATATGGACACTATCGCGAGGCAAAGTTCACGCAAACCAAACATCATTGGTGGTATAAAGCAAATCGTATATTTAATGAATTGGAAGTCACGCGTTACCATACAGGTTGGTCTTGATAATTTTGCACAATTAAAGCCGAAAGTGGTTCTCAACAGTCTTCATATCGTTTTGTTTTTTTAGGCATTGTCTTGTTTCTCGAAGAAGATCACTATGTGGCCGAAGATTTTCTTTATCTCCTGGGCATGATGCAACGACGTACTAGAGATTTGTGCCCACATTGCAATGTGCTCTCGCTCGGCACTTATCTGAAAACCTTCAACTATTACACATACCACAGCAAGGTAAACACTTTAAAGTGTCGCATTTAAATCGCTTGTAAAATGTACTAACTGCAAATTGGTTAAAACAAAGAAATTTAATTTTACTAAGACGCTTAGGTCCAGTTATTGGCTAACGCAAATTCGATAATTTTTTTTGAAAACTCAGCGCTTAACATCGCACACTATCTTTCTTTTAAATGCTCCTGATGATAATGCAACCATATTCGCTTATGCAAACTATAATACGATCAACCTTAATATTTCTTAATATATTTTATTTAATTTCATTTCGTGTATTTTCGTGCAGACTAACAAGAAATCCTATGCTTCTTCGCTGATCTCTTCAAATAATCTGTTAGGCTACAATAGGAATAGAAACTCACTGCAACTATCGTCATCCTCATCATCGTCGTCTTCGTCGTCGTCGCATTCATCTGCAGCTACGCATTCGAGCGATAATGGCAGCAATGCTAAAGCATATGTGGGTGACACTGACCCACATACACCACACCAGCAGCACAACATCAACACTGTCACCACGTCACACGTGGCGTCCGCGTCCAAATCCCTCAATTCCATATCATCATCGTCTATCGATAAAAACGGTGCACAGACCTGGGGCTATCATGTCCTGCCGTCACTATACTCAGTCTATCAGAAGGTAGAACGCTCCTAGACACGTTTCCTTCATGCTTATTTTCTTTTAACGACACTCTGCAGTATAATTATTTTTCTATTTTTTTTTTTACTGCCCAAAAATCAACTTTCTCCTTTTTTTAAGTATTTGCATGTTGCATATTGTTGGCGCCCATTTCTGCTATTTGGTTTTTTTAGCGATACGCGTAGCGCATGTTGTAGACGACCACACGCAAGAACCACACACACACAGATTGCCACAGTAGCTTTAAATAGTCTGCCCCCCCTCCAAAACAATTCAGCCCACTGTAGCTGGATAAGTAGTATATACTTTTAATGCTTTTGCCTTTATTATTCATATCCGTATATTGTTACCATATTATTCTTGTGAATGTTGTTGCTGTTTAATTTCTTTTGTATGGAATGCTACTTTTTGAACACAGGTGCGTGTGCGTGCCCCTCGTGTTCGTCGCCAAGCGCTCGATAATCATCGTATCGTTCGCAATTATCGAGAGGTACTCAAAACAAGTAAACAAGTACATTTTAACGCCCACTTGTTAATTCTGCGTTAGTATATTATCGTATTTCACTAAGTACAAGTTAATGATTTCGTTTATGTGTTTTGATTTCAACTTTCTTCTGGCTTTTCTGTTATTATGGATTGTTTATGTGGATCCATTAGATCCATTAGCTCCATTAGTTCCTCGTATTGTTCATAATTTGTATAATTGAAATATCGTCTTGCATGTTGTGTTGAAAAGTCATCCAAGCATGATTTTTCGTGTTATCCTTGAACGTTCTTTCTACACATAATCATTTATTAAAGTTAGTTGCTAACACGGCTCTTGACAGTCCAAAACGCTAAATGATTTCAAAATATTTGCATGCCTTTTTACTTGCGTATATCAAACGCCAAGTTACATTTTTGGTAGATATTTTGGTAGTGTCAAAAGCACTTAGTGGCCGCTTTAGTCAGAAGTTTTTAATCTGGTTTCTATTTATGCCTCTAAAGGTCGAAGTTATGCCCTGGATAAGCAGCAAGCACAATATGGGCTTTGCATTCAACCGCAGCACTTGGATTGGCATACGCAAGTGCGCACGGCATTTTTGCTCCTATGATGACTACAATTGGGATTGGTCCATGCAGCATGTGTCGCAGCAGTGCTTGCGCAACAAGCTGCACGCGATGATTGTCAAGGGTCCGCGTGTCTTTCACATTGGAGAATGGTAAGTTAACACAAGCAAGCCAGTATTGCTTTAGTACATCGAATGATTATCTTTATTGTATTTTTTTGCAGCGGCGTTCATCATAAGAATAAAAATTGTGAATCGAACCAAGTTATTTCGAAGGTGCAACATGTGCTGCGCATTGCACGCAAATCAGGCCAACTGTTTCCCCGCTCGCTGACACTCACTGTTGCCAGTCTGGTTAAGAAGTCAAAGCTACGTAAAGGCAATGGTGGGTGGGGTGATCGCAGAGATCACGAACTCTGCCTAAATATGACGCTGCCAACACGGTAAACGTTTCAACCAAAACCAATCTTGACATAATTATGACTACATATAAATATAAATAACTAGGATACTTTAGGATTTTTTCAATAATTAATCATTTACGTACATTTAGAATACGTAACACAAAACACTTATAAAACAAATGAAAAAAAAAAAAAAAAACAGATAAACTCATAGCACAGTAAGTGCAGATACTCTACATACTCATATATTTGGAATATATATTGAAACTCCACATGGAATCTCATACGCAATATTAATATGATATGCCCAATTGCCATTATCCTTTTAGGATAAATTTATATGTATGTAGATACACAAGGCACAACAACATCAAGAGCAAAGAGAACCACTATTTCAACTGAAATTTTTTATATGTATGTATCACATGTGTAAACATAGCAATATTCTAGTCAAAGCATTGTTTTTGTTTTCCGCTTTTATTTTTTTCATAATTTTTTTTTTTTTGTTAATTTTTTTGTTAATGTTAAAAACTTTGTTTTGCTCCGTCCAAATACGTATGATTTGCGCATCTTTAATGTTAAACATATACCTAAAATGTTACCAACTAAAAAATATCGCCAAACTGAACCGAAAATTTGTTAAACATACTAATATTAATTTACTGCATATGTAAAACGCATCAACTAGTCATAATAAATTTTACATATAAAATATAAATAGAAATGTGACATGGAAGTGTGCTGATGATAAACCAAGAACGCATAAATTAGTTATTTCTTAAGTGAAGACATTATAAATTTGTAAATATTATAATTGATAAAAGACTATATTTTGTTGATATTCCGTAAGAAGCCGTGAAACTTTTTATGATTAAGTAAATTTGTTATTTTTAAATTGTTAATGATTGCTTTTAACAAAACTTTTACTACAAATTCAAATACGAGTAATAATAAAAAGTGAAAATTGTATAGTGTGGAAATGTTTTCTAATTCCTTCTATAACTTGATTACGCCAGAGGGTACTACACATCTCTGTCGCTGTCAATATCAGAATCAGACTGCGGTAAGTAGCCTTTTGCACTTTGTGATATTCAAATTTTGCAAATCTAAATTACATTATGTTATCATACATCATAATAATCTTGTTGTATCATGTTTTGTCCACGGCTGAGTGTTCATCCACAAAAATTGTTGCTGCAATTTTCTATAGTCCGTATATCAGCCGTGATCATCCTTCCTCCTGATTAATACTATTAGGGGCAACTATTATTGATAGAGAAGTCTTAAGATCATCAATATACTTAACAATCTATGCTTTTAATTAAATAAACCAGTTGCAGATGTCGGTTATCTTTAAATATTATTTAGCGTTATAGCCAATCCAAGCAATTAACGTTGGCTTGTTTTCAAGCATTCATACTTATTTCTATTTACAATAAGTGTGTGGAAAAGAATGTAATGACCAACGGCTCCTTAACAGATAGTTCAAGTTCAACTAAGTAAATCGTCAGCTTTAATTAGTCAGTGCCAATATTTATTAAATGAGCTGTAAATATAATTTGATTTGGTTTACTAAATTTGTATCTCTTTGAAATTTGTGTTTTTGAGTTATTTTAAATTTCCATTTTCATTAAATCTTCGGAAACCTGCAGTAAGTGCTGGCATCTGTTGGCAAGCATAATCATTATTGCAATAGTTTATTTTTGATTTAATTATTAAATATACTACTTAAAACTTAAGTCTATTTGTGGGAAATAGAGTATGAATCTACGTATAAAAATTATATATCAGGATAACCTGGACGAAAGACGTTACGTTTTGTTGGTGGGAGTGCAAGTCAGAAGAGAGGCGAGCTAGCATGAGCGAGAAATGATGAGGGAGTACATTTTAAAAGTGCAGAGTTGCACAGATTTCATGTACTAAAACTTAAAACGGCAATACGTACAAGGCAGCCACAGCGCTGCACAGTTGTTATTTTAGTACAATTCGCTTTGCCGTTGCAGCAGGTCGAAGTGCTGGTGGTGACGTTTTTTTATAGAAATAGAACGGGTTTTGTATTATTGTCTGCGTAATAATTTATTTATGTTATAAATAATACAACGCACGATTAGTTTAAGCTTAAAGTGAAAAACTAGAAACCAAATAGAACACAAAACTGCGCCTTTAAAACTGCGATTTTGGCAAGATGTTGAGCAAGAATATGATGCGCGCCGGCTTGCGCCTCAATAAAATGAATTACTTTACGTACAGCAAAGAGCTGTCACATCCACTGCCCCGGAAGGTACCAATTGTGTCCGCCGCTGAAGCCGTTGCCTGCATCAAGTCCGGTAAGCGAACGATGTGTTCCAATTGTGCCTTTGTTGCGTAATATATGTGCATGTTTGTTTGGAATTGGATGGTATCAACAAAAGGATATAGCAGGCGGGTGGGGTTTAAGCTGATATGCAAATGAAATAAAGCAAACACACAACGGCCGTGTGTTACAATCAATGTAATTACATTCCCCTTTTTGTAGAAAATAAGTGCATGTTGTTGTTGGTTTTCATTTCATTATCTTATTCTTTTTCCTTTCATTTTCTCAATGCATATTAAAACTATTTTCGTCGTTAGAATGCAGCTGCCGTGGAAAAAAGTTAATAAATTAAAATACATTATGTGACCGTATATAAATAATACGACTATTGGCTGCTGATACTACTAATTTAAATAAATAAGTTTTTTTGTGCGCAAACGACTTCGCATGTGTGTAGCACAAAGTAGAGCGTACGAGCGGAGTGTACATTGTACTTTGAACCCGATTAGGAGAAGCGTCTGGTCAAGAGCGCAAATCCGGAGCCATTTACGGTGACTGCCACGCCCGGAGTCTGCTGCAGCTGGCTTATTAGGAAAGACAGACAGCAATTATTTGGTAGCAATGTTATCAGTACCATTTGATAAGCCCTGCCAGCCCCAACTGGTTGCGTAAGTCAATAGGGTACACAGACGTGTGTATATGTGCTCGTGCGTGTGGCTGAATTATAATCACGCTATTTTTTTATTATTGAGCCACAGACATTGAGTTTATTTGATTTATTAACTACAATTGTCGATTTTTACTGTATTGCTGTGTTTTCTGTAGAAATGTGCGCGCAGCAGAGTACGTTGGTCACAAAATCCATTTCAAGCGACTTTGTGAGGCTTCAAGGCAAGCGCTTTCGCTCGACTTGAATCCGTAGCACAGCAGACGCGCACATATACAAACATCAAGAGGAAAAACGATAAAAAACTTGAGATGCTCTAGCGCAAAAACATGCTGCTAAATATAGAACACGTGTCGCGCCCACAGCAAAACGCTTCGCCTACTCTCGGCAAAAATTAATAGTATTAATAAAAGTATAGAAATAATTGAGGATTGATAGCTCATGATATACATAAGATGCTATATTGGCCATATTGGCTGCAATATATATATAGCGATACGTATATTGACAAACAAATTTTGGCTTATCTAACAATAACTGCCCAAATGTCTTATGGCGAGGAATTGAATAAGTTTCATTATTATTAATTAACACACGGGCGAGAATGTAGTCAAAGTTAGTAATGTTCACAATGTATTAGTTTTAGTTAATATAAACAACAGGTGCATTTTCCCTTTTACATGAGCTTAATAATTTGTTGTTGTTGTTTGCAGGTGATACGGTCTTTGCCTCGGGTGCTGCGGCGACGCCAATCGAGCTACTCAATGCTATGACAGCGCACGGTGCGCGTAATAATCTGGAAAACATAACCGTGTGTCATATGCACACCGAGGGTCCAGCCGAGTACTGCAAGCCCGAGTACAAAGATATCTTCCGCTCGAACTCGTTCTTTATGGGCGCCAATGTACGCAAAGCCGTAGCGGACGGCCGCGGTGATAATGTGCCTATCTTTTTACATGAGATACCGCAATTGTTCCATCGTAAGATCGTTCAACCCGATGTTGCGTTAGTGCATGTTTCCCCACCGGATCGTCATGGCTACTGTTCCTTGGGCACCAGTGTTGACTGCGTGCGCGCTGCTTTGATTAACTCGAAAGTCATCGTCGGTAGGTTTATACTTGTATAAATGTACAACATGCCTTCAGCTTGCTTAACTGCTAAAAATGCTTTGTAGGGCAAATCAATAAGCAAATGCCGCGTACTTTTGGCGATGCCATCATCCATCAGTCGCATTTCGACTTTGCTGTGGAAGTCGATCAGAAATTGCCCGATCACGGCACTGGCAAGGTGTCACCGGTTGAGGAGAAAATCGGTAAACTGATTGCAGAGAATCTAGTCAAGGATGGCGCTACGCTGCAAATGGGCATTGGCGCTATACCCGATGCTGTGCTTAATGCGCTGCACAATCATAAAGATCTGGGCATACACTCCGAGATGTTTGCCAACGGTGTTGTCGATTTGGTAGCCAAGGGTTGCGTCACGAACAATAAGAAAAAAATGCACCAAGGTCGCATTATCGGTTCGTTCTTGATCGGCAACCAAGCGCTGTATGACTTTGTTAACGACAATCCTTTCATTGGTAAGTAGTCCAGCAGTCGGTTAAGTTTGCTTTGTATAGTCACGTTGATCTCTATTTGTTCGTTTTGTAGAAATGTATGCCGTTGACTATGTGAACAGCGTGAGCATCATCAAGCTGCAACCGCGAATGACTGCCATCAACAGTTGCATTGAAATCGATCTGACTGGTCAAGTAAGTATATCAAATAAAATTTTCATTGCCATTTTTAAAACGAAGAAAATTTTAAAATGTTTTACATATTCTTAACCTTTTAGGTCAGCTCCGATTCGATTGGTACGCGTTTCTTTTCCGGCTTTGGCGGTCAAGTCGATTTCATTCGTGGCGCTGCTGAGAGTGTTGACGGACTGGGTGTGCCCATCATTGCCATGTCTTCGACAACCAACAAGGGCCAGAGCAAAATTGTGCCAATGCTGCAACCTGGTACGTAGAATCAGACAGATCATCATATTATTGGCAAATAACGATAATTTCATTTCAGGCGCTGGTGTGGTTACCTCACGTGCACATGTACACTATGTAGTCACTGAGCACGGCATTGCTTCGTTGTTTGGCAAAAATGTGCGCCAACGCATGTACGAACTGATTAACATCGCTGATCCTAAGCACCGCGAGTCACTTGAAAAAGCCGCCTTCGAGCGGATCAAGGCCATTCCCTCGCCCACATAACTTGCTTAGCCCGTAATAGCACGAGCAAAAACTAGCAATTTTTTCGGCTTTATAGGTATAAAAAAATTTATAGATGGCTTTAGTTGCCAGCAACAACACGGAACTAGCTGCGGAAACAAAAAAATGATATATTCATTCCCAAAATTGTCTCATTGCAAATTTTTAGTATGCGATAATAAAAAAAAATTTAATTTTATAAATTAGAAAAACACCCAGTTTTATTAATCACTTATAGGAAAAGTAAAAGTACACTCTGCTGTCTAGAAATTATATCTGTTTATGAAGGTTTTTTATTCATTCCACTTTCGTCTTACATAATTATTTGATCACTTAAGAAGTATGTACATATTACTGGAGACTACTCCCTAGTGGCATGAAAAGTTACAAGTTATGTATTAAAATGGAATAATCAAAAGTTTTTGTTTTCGTTTTTATGCAGGAAGTTCTATTCGCTTATCCTAAACATAATGCCTGGCATGTCTAAAATTATCCTGAATCGATTCTGTTGTATGATGCGGTATATAAAAAGGAACTAACTGCAGAAGTTTAAGCTTGTTGCCAAACGTAGTAGTAGTATAGTAAAACTTAAGTGTTGCTCTTTCTTTATATTCTGTCGAATAATTGTCTGAAAAGCAGCAGCAGCGACCAGGACAACAAAAAATTGTCAAAAAGTTTATTTTTTCTTATTCTTGGCATTTTTGCCATCGGCAGCGTTGTTCTCCATTTTGGCACGCTTCTTTGGATTCTCATCCTCCTCCTCGCCAACATCGTCCTCATCTGTATCTTCCTCCATGTCGACAACCTCTACATCATCCTTGATATTCTGACCATGTATATACACGGGTCCGCTGCCCTTGATTAGCTTAAATGTGACCTTCGATTCATAGAATTCAACATCAGGATTGACTGCACGAGTTTCGCCTGCCTTTAGCACAGCTATAGGTATCTGCACGGAGTCCTTCACTGTATGCACCTTGAAATATAACAATAAACAAAAACAAATACGATTAAACGATGATTTGACACTAATACATGAAAATTAAAATTTACATATTAGCAGCAACGGAACAATTCATTTAGCGTTATCAGTCAGCTGTCGCTCAGCCCGGACTGTTCATGCAAAACAAATAACAAACATAATATACGAGTATATAAAGCACAGGTGCGTGTTCGAATGGCTTCTGGGCGCCAAATAATAAAAAAAAAAAATGTTTGTAAATGTCAATCTAAGACGATAGGGAATTATTAAAAAATTTTGAAATTGTTTCTCTAACGCTTTAAATATAATGGCTGACTTCCTCTATTCAACACCCCTCTGTAAAATATAAGAGCCTCAGTGGAAATTTTATTCAAGTGGTGGGTACCATTCTGTGAGAAACAGCGTTTTTTTATCAAAGAAGACACTGAAGATAACATTCGACCCGAAAAACGGTCCGCCTTCAAATACGCTAGCAATATTCTGCCAAAATAACAACATAAGTTGTAAGATAATAATCTTTGAGACCAAAATTAATGACTCTTTGTCAAGAGACTACTGCAGTATATGTCAAATCAATATTGACTTTTACAAACTGAACTGAATGAACTATTCTGAATGTAATGAACTATTCTGATAAGATCAAATGACAATAAAAGCAGCCAAAGACAAAAATACATCATATCGAAAACAAAAAAAAAAAAAAAAACAAAAAGCTCAACAATCCCAAATGATTAATCAGTATCTCTTATCAGTTCAGCAACCCACCTAACACATAATATTTTGATCCCACATGTAATACAATATAAGCATGTAACAAACTTTATGACGAGTATTTTTTATTATCATCATCTGCGCCACTTGTAAGGTGAATGTCGTTTAAGACCTCAAGCGAAGTGGAGCTCTACCCCGAGCTTATCGGCAAAATACAGGTCAACCGATTATTATTACTTGATTTGTTATTACACTTATAATCTTAACTATTAATCGGCTACCCTCTGCCCTGATCTAATTATACCCCTGTTGAAGGCTTGGCACCTCTATAAAACGCATTTGAAACATTATCACACAATTGTTTTTGATATGTTGTCATCGCAGCTGCCACAGTATATGGGTCTTGTACGACACGTTGATAAAAAAAAATATATTTTAAAGACACGAAAAAAAAAAACCCCAATTACCGAATCCATAGCAGTTCCAATGCTAATTTCTAGTGTACGCTTAGTGAAAGAAAGCAAACATATTATCAATTTGAATGTCGTCTGTCAGAGCGGGCGCCGGCCTCGCCTTTGCACACAAACTGATCTACTATCTATGCGTGTATGTAGTGTGCAATGTTGATAGGAGAGCACTCCACTGGCAGGCAAGGCGTTTTAAACTATTAAGACGTGAACATTAGCTTTTGCGCGCATTCGTGTTCCGCTGCTTGCGGTAGACACAGTTTAAGTACGATCCACTAGAGCAAAGTGATAACTAAACGCAAGTCACAAGTATCTGGCGCATTTAATAGGAATTACATTTAAGTGTACTTAAATACGTAAAGCAATAAAACTCTAAGAGTGCCGTCTACCACGCACTAACATCCAAAATGGAGACAACTGAAGTACAACTCAAAGAACACGAGGCGAAAATAGGCGATTGCGCATACGAAGGTACGAGTAAGAAATCAAAAGTTCTACTGAAAATTTAAGCGATTGTGAAAAGTGACCAAAATGATTAAAAAATTTAAATAATTGTTTTTAGTCATTCAAAGCATAATTTTTGGTAAATTTCCTATTTGTTCTTAGCACGTCATCAAACCAATGTTTTTATTAATGTTGACAATCATGAGACTTTACTCACTTGCTAAATGTTGCCAACGTCACTGACAAGCTTTATGACACTTCACTTAACGATAAGCGTAACGCAATCACTGTAGCTAATCTGTAGGCAATCAATTGTGTATCAAACAATTCTAGCGATAAATCATATATTTCATATATTTATTGTAGTTCAACTTGTTTACATGCACAGATGATCTCTATCACGAGCAATTGCCCAATGTGTGCGGCGCTGTGCGTGCACAGGCAAGGGAGTGCTGCAGCGCGCGCATAGTAAAGCGACGTCTGCCAATAATCGCCTGGCTGCCAAAATATCAGCTTAATTTCCTGATAGTTGACTTCGTCGCTGGGCTGACAGTGGGTCTAACAACTATACCACAGGCCATAGCCTATGGCACTGTGGCCGGACTATCGCCAGAGTATGGACTATATTCAGCGTTCATGGGCTGCTTTGTGTACATCTTTTTTGGCACTTGCAAGGATATAACAGTTGGTAAGCGAACAAACAGAAACACGTGTCGGCAAGCTAATTACAATAAAACATACGACTTTCATAGGTCCCACGGCTATAATGTCACTAATGGTCAAAGAGCATGTTGCTTCCAGCGCCGATTTTGCTGTGCTCTCCTGCTTTCTCTCGGGCTGCATAATACTGCTTCTGGGCATTCTCAATCTGGGCGTGCTAGTGCGTTTTATATCCGTACCGGTGACATCGGCTTTTGCAACAGCCGCGGCAATTACCATAGCCAGTGGACAAATTAATAACCTCTTTGGCATCTCAAGTAAGTACGAACTACAAGAGACTGTATATCAGTTCATGCTAATTATTGCCACCGATTTAGGTCCCTCCAATGAGTTTCTAAGTTCGTGGATAAACTTTTTTGGGCATATAGAGGAAACAAGCCGCAATGATGCTATTCTAGGCGTTTGCACGCTCGTCATGCTGCTGCTGATGCGAGTGAGTATGCATTACAAGAAACCTTTTTTCTTCTGCATAAAATAATATGCATGCAATCCTCACAAAAAGAAAATCAAAGATATACGTTGTCGCTATCGTAAGTTGGTTAACTATTTGTCACTCTCGCGCAACGCTTTGGCTGTGATTATTGGCATACTGCTCTGCTATTTTCTCAGCCATGACGACAACTTTGCTTTTCGTGTTAATGGGAACATTCCATCCGGCATACCGCCCTTTAAACTACCACCCTTCAGCACGACTGTGAATGGCGAAACCTTAGGATTCGGACAAATGGCTGCAACGTTGGGTTCTTCCATTGCCTCTATACCGCTGATCTCGATACTTGAGAGTATAGCTGTAGCCAAGGCATTTTGTAAGTCAAAAGCCATAACTAAAGTGGGTAAACAATGTACAAGTTTTAAATTGCAGCTAAGGGCAAAATAGTGGATGCTACGCAGGAAATGATTGCACTCGGTCTTTGCAATATATTTAGCAGCTTTTTCTTATCAATGCCCATAACCGGCTCCTTCACACGCACAGCCATCAACAACGCGAGTGGTGTCAAAACGACATTAGGTGGGGCCGTTACTGGCGTTTTGGTGCTTTTGACGCTCGCTTTTCTGACCACAACCTTTTCCTATATACCCAAAGCCACGTTGGCTGCTATAATCATTGCTGCAATGATTTTTATGGTCGAATACGAAAGAGTCATTGAGATTTGGCGCGCGAAAAGTGAGTAACGCTTCAGAGCCCGCCACCAGCAACAACAAAATCAAACGAAATATTCATTTTGTATTACAGAACGTGACCTGTTGCCCTTTGTTGTGACTGTATTAACTTGTTTATTCTGGAGCTTAGAGTATGGCATGGTTTGCGGTATTGTGTTCAATATGCTTTTTATTTTATACGAAAGCATGAAACCCCAAATAACGCTGGTGAAAAACAAGGTATATACTAAAGATAAACTTCGTACCGCGTAGTATACAAAAGTAAGTTTTATACGTTTTAGTTAAATGGTACAGAAGCTTGCATAGTGCAATTTAAGGGCACACTGGACTATGCTGCCGCAGAGTATTTGAAAACTAAAATAATCAGCTTCGTCACGGCGCAGAGTGGAAATACCAAACTAGTTGTCATTAATGGCACTGAAATAGCTTCAATTGACTTCACAGTCGCACTGGTGCGTTTCAAGCTGCGTTGACTGCTAAATCTCGCCTACTAATTACGTTTTTTCTAAACTTTCAGAATCTGTTTTCTTTGAGTGAAGATCTAGAACTTTTGCACTGTCAGCTTATCTATTGGAATTGGAGTATAGCAACTGCTGGCGTAGTCTGCAGATTATATAAAGACGCACGTAAATTGTTCAAATGGACCGAAAACCTTGAGGAACTCATATTGTCGGAACAAACGCAAATTACTGCAATAAGTGATGATAACGTCACCACTTTGCCCATATGTTAGATACATTTTTATAAATAAATAAAAACGTAACGTACGTAGCAAGCAACTTTATGATTAAACTAATTATACTAAAAAAAAAAAGCTTTGCCGCTTTCTTGAGTTCAGACAACTTTTACTCACCTCAACTACATTGAATTCATTTTCTTTCGCTTCGGCGCCCAGCAAAATCTGCTTAATAACCAACTTTTGTCCTCTTGGAAACTCCTCTTCGTTAGCAAGCACATCCCAGGTGACGCTACTATTCTCACCAGACAAGGTTACGCCTGCAAGAAAAAAAGCAAATTATCGAAATGGCTCAAACGACGCGCTTCATCATTGCAAAAATGCCGGCAAACCGGCGCAGCACACTCGCTTAAGGCAAGTTCAAAATTAAATTATGCCTGTTATGTAACACTTTTGCTTTAAAAGTACTATATTTACCATAAAATGATTCGTCGGCCATTTCGCTTTGTAGTTTTCTTATTAAACAATTTTTAAAACGCACAAACACGTGTTTAATAAATTTGCGAAAAATATCGTCTCTCCTCGCGTCTAGTAGAGGTGGGGGAATTACGATATGATTATCGTATTGCCAATATCGATATTTCACATCTCTAGCGTCTAATTTTGGCTAGTGTTGAAAAATCGCATTTGAAATGCCCCAGTAATTTTAACGATTCGAAATTAGGTTTCCGAATCAAAATAGTCATTCATGATTGTTAGCAAACTGATAAACATTAATATGTTGTTGTTTGATAACCCTCTACTCTAAACTCAGGAGCCAACCTTTTTTATTATAGATTAAATAGATATAGATTAGTCGGAAAGTAATTACAGATTTTGACTTAAATTTAAGCCAAGTTTCTTTTATAGATAAAATGCTCCTTATTGAACTTAAGCTAAGCGAAAACTTAGAAAAGAAGCATCATGGAAGAAATGTGAAATCTGCAGTTAGCATGACGGAAACCAACAAAGTCTCTGTTAATCCTAGCAAATCTATTCAATCATCGTCATCGCAAAACCCGAGTTTTTGAATCAATGCTTTGCTATGCTATGCTACCATATTTCGCAACGTGTGTAGTTTTTGGTCAGGAATAAATAGAGTTGGCAGAGCATTTTCACCACTCTTTCTCACTCTAACACACTAGCGTCTCTCGTCACACACATAATCTTGGCCAGGGGAAGAAGAGGAATAACATATTCGCAACGTGTGTGCAGTTTAAAAAATTTAAGTTTTAAATTTATGTTAAATTCTTTAAATATTTAAATAGAAAACATAATGGAGTCTGAATCGTTTTACGGTGAGTTTTAGAAAGTATATCAAAGTTGTAGTCACTATTATAAACATATCAGTTAATATTTCTAAGAAAGCCGATAAATTTGCCGGCTTAATTTTTTTGTTCACTCATCTGCAACCATTCTATTGTTCAATTATCAGGAGTTACACTGAGTGAAAAGCAGCCACAGGCTCAATTTAATGTGCAAGAAGTTCCAGAAGAATTCGTTATACTCTCATATAAATTAATCATCAAACAAATTTCGTTGGGTGTCGATGCAAAGCCTGGCGAGTATAACGTAATTGAGGTAAGCTTCGAGTCTTTATCCTCTTTCTTTTCAATATCTCAAGTCAAATTCCGCTTTTTTAAGGCTGAGACTAAAACTACTGACAAAAAGACAGTTAAAATACCCATTGCTGTTTTGAAAGCTGGTGAAACACGGATACTGAGGCCAAATGTAGAGTTTCCCAACGGGTCAGTCACATTTAAATTGCTTAAAGGAACTGGGCCTGTACATGTTTGCGGAAAGGTAATTTTACTACCTGAGCATCGCTAAAAATTGTTAACTAATATAGTATTATTTCTTATATATCCTTAGTCGGAAGTGAACTTGGGAGAACTCGAATGGGGTCAGTACGATGAGGATTCTGATGAGGAAGAAAGTGACTTGGAATTAGATGAAGAACTGCCTCCAAAGCAAACAAATGGAAAGAGCAATAATAGAAAGAAGTGATTTAATCTAATAACAATACCAAGAAGAAACAATATTTTTTTAACACTTTCGCTAAAACTAAAGAAAACAAAAGCACTTAGGATTAGAAATACATGTTTATTCCGCATCATGTAATATTACAAATTAAAAAGAAAATTCTAATTAAAATCGTATAATAATAGGCCTCTTAATTAAAATTCTTGTTAAAATAATCTAAACATTAATTTGGTTTTTGGCTGCAAATTTTAAAATATAAAAAATTTGTGATACTCATTTAATTACAAGCTCGTGCGACCGTAATCTTCTGCCGCGGTACACTGGAAGTTTATGAATAAAAATAAATTCATTAAATAATATATATTTAGACACATATGCATTTTTCTAGTTATTATTCGCTCTTACCGTATATGAATAACACGACGCCTGTCACTGGGATGTATCAGATCAAGTTTTTGACTCCAATCGATCTGTTTCATCTCATGCCGCAATTTTTTGCGATCATAGTACGAAATCGCACAACTAACTGGAATCCAAAAAACGGAAGTAACGACCACAACCGCCACTAAAATATTTAATCAGACGTTAAATTTAACCGAAAATTCTATCTCTAAATTATTAGAAATACTTACTGACAATGTTGTCCTTTAGAAAACGGAGCGTCTTTGCAACATTAATTTCCTCAATAATGTCCCAAAAGCGCTCTACGACATCTTGTATTGTTTTCTCGCAAACGCCCTAAACAGTTTTCATTTGTGTGTAATCTTCTGCAATAAAAATTTAGGTTAGCTTACCTTGTTGCAGAAACCGGTAATACACGGAGTGCCATCCGGCAACACATCTGGAGGTTCCACCGGGAAGCACGTTTCGTTTATGCTCATGCGACAGCATCGCTTGCAGGCATCCGCAATTATATCGCACATGCAACTCTGCAGTCCTTGTGTCTCGCAGTAAGGCACACATTTACCATTGCGGCATTGGCCACGTTCCTGACAAATGGTGCCATCCGCCATAGGCGGGGACTTCGGGCATTCAGCATGTGTGCCAGTGCAGCGTGCTTCCTGTTCACAAGTAGCATACTGTGCATCGCGACACTTCATGCCCGCTGGCATGAATTGGCAGTTTTGACAGCATGGTGAGTTCTTGTCGCTGCATACCGCACCTTGATTGCGTCTCAGCTTGCAGTTCTTATCGCAGCAAGCGTCATTGTCTTCAGTTCCCAACAGTCCAGCATCACATTGTTCGTCACCTTCGACACGCAGATTACCACAAAACGATTCCTCTGGCTCAGAAAAACAACGTCCTGATTTGGCTTGCAGCACTTTTCTGATTGAGCGCAACGAACAGGGTGAAAATTTCTGCAAAATACAATTTGCCAAATTCAAATTTCAATTATCAATTACATTTCTTTACCTTATTGTTGACATCATAGCCACTGACAGAATACGTATACATGAGAAAACTGCCACCTTGCGAGGCACTTGGTGAGCACTCAGGTATGTCGGGATCATGCTCTGAGCCCCAGTTGTGTCCAAATTCGTGCGCCGTAACCAAGTCAGCTTCGCGTGTTATGACACGTTGCCCATAATGATTGCGTGAACTGCTCAAGCCGGAGTTCAGATAAAGCGTATAACCATTTTTGAAATATTCTATTTTTATACGTAATAAAAAAATTCCGACTTTAAAATCTGCATACTGTGTATGTGTACTCTTATTTAAAAGCAAAAATAAACAAATAAACTAAACAGAAACACATAAAGGAACCCAAGAGTATTGTATAAATAATTTGTGGTATAAGTTAGCCACCTGGTGTGCAAATGCCGCCAACTGAGTTGCGACGCGGCGAGCCAACATAAGCCAAGCCTAAAATGCCACCTTCAAATTTGAGATCAGTGAAAAGATGTGCTAAACAGAAGTCTTTATGGCTGTACTCCCGCGAGAAGACCTACATGGTTAGCAATGTTTTTTATTTTTATATTTATTTGTTTAGCAGAAAACAGATAAGACGATATAAAAAGCCGAATTTAGCATTGTGAATGCTTAATGTTATGAATTTTTGGTAATGTGTATAATAAAAACAACAACCACCTACCTCCAAAAGGTTGCGTACATCCCATTTTTCGCGTATCATATTATAGTGTGCCTCACCGCCACGCAGACGAGTCGGTTCGGAATGTACGACAATCTTTTTGATGACGAAACCCATGCCTTTAAAGCCCTCCTGATCGGAACGATCCTGCCACACCGTGTCATTGTAAATTTTATGTACACGATCAATCAGACTTATCTGCATTGAAGTAACAAAAAAGAAGTATCAGTAAAAAAGCGATGCACTGCTTACATATTCACATTACATACCAAATAATTAATTGTTGTCTTGGTGTTACCGCCGCCCATTTCTTGAAAGAAACGATAATCGGCCACTAATAACAGCGGGCAACGCGTCTTTGTTGGCGTATACTCATACTGGTCGGATTGACGCTTGCTGCGGCTGTGCGCAGCTTTGGTTAGAGGCGCAGCCAAATCATCCTGAAGGTCCTGGGTGCTATTTGAGTACTCTAACTCTGCAGTGACATAAATATAAACGTACTATATAATAAATAAATAAATTTCAACTTTTTTAACTTACCATAACCTTCCTTTACATAACCACAGGTCATTGGCGGTGCTGCGTCTGCACTGTTATCTTCCGAACGCGCATTTAGTTTCACATCAGAGATCTTATAAGCTACCATTGTATTATTTTTAGCTAATGGCAGATGACGCCAAGAGGGCTATAAATTGTATAAAATAGTAAACACAACATTTGCATTTTTAGTCAATTAAGTATTCAATACCTCAATGTGATAAGTTTCATTGCCAAAATGCACCGACATAGTCATCACACCATCCTCGATGTGCGCGCGTACCGATGATGTTAATTCACCAAAAACACGGCCGGTATAAAAATTATTATGATCTGTTGTGGAAAAGAAATATATTATAAATATAATATATATTATACATTCCACGAAAAGTGCTGACCTAAATGCACAACGGTTTCATTGCCATCTGCATCCACCGTGTATGCACGAAAATTGCTATGTAACACCTCGCGATGCGGATGCAAGATTAGACGAAAATTTTTGCCAAGCGTTTTGAATTCGACTTCTTTGATGACATTATAAGGATTGGCGCTTTGTTTAATGCCACGCTTGACAATTCTGTGCGTGACATCGTCCTTGTGGAAGACTTCATAGTGGCGCAGCGTACGTTGCAGTGCAGCTGTAGAAAATACTTCAGTGTAATGAATTATTTCTTTCTACAAATCTACCTTACCGCTATGCTCGATGGCCAAAAACACAACAATTAAACTGTAGATTAAAAAACAACTTCCGCTTAATTTTCCGTTGCCGTTTTCATACAACATCTCTTGTTTTCTGCGAGTATTGAAAATTATTGATTTTCAACAGCTGAGCTTTTAGCGCTCAGCACTGTAAGCGACCTATGGATGTGCATGTCCTTTTATACATATGCACGTGTACGGGGGTGGTTAGCACGACCAGTCAGTTACATACTTGCTACTTCGTTTACAAATATTGGATACAATATTTAATTACACTTATATTACATAGATGTATAATAATACATGTTATATGAAAAATATTATGTATAATCCGGTTATTTTACCAGGAATATATGACGTATATGGAATATTTAAAAGCAAAAAGATTTTTTTATTTTGTGAATTATTTTCTTTTGTATGTTTTACATTGAGTTAAATATCAATTCTTTCTTTTTATCGTTAAAAACTATTGTCTAAGTATTTAGTTATTGACCTCAAACTATTACTTTTATTTGGGGCAAGTGAATTGTTGAAACAGCCAAAATGGTGGATGAAAACCTTTTGGAAATATGTAGATTGAGCTATTAAGTGAACTCTGTTAGAGTTAAAGTGGATCGGTTATTGAACCCCGGTTTAAAAAGGATAATGTAAAAATTATCGTAACCAGCACTTTTTTTAGTCTCGAAAACTAACATCCAAGTAAATTTATTATTTTATTGTTTCATTTTAAGTCAACTAAGTTTTCCAACAGAGCTTAAAATCATATAATTTTTTTAATTTATTCCATTTAAGAATATTTATTCACTTTTGTCTGTCAATCAGTAAATAATAATCAATCAGTACAGCTCTCATTGATTCACAAAGAACTAACGCCACACTTGAAATATTTCTATATAAATTTAAGCTTTTATTTGCCTTGAAAATTTACACATTTAATTGGCATATGTACATACATATATACCAGTTTGTACATATACATTTATGACCGGAAATGCTTAGGTCATGTTTACCAATGTCCGGCACCTGAACTGCTACTAGCAGACGCTTGAGATTTACTGTAGGCGCCTCCGGGCACAAACTGCCCACAGGTGCTACATCCGCCACCACCTCCACCAGTACCCCAAGATGAACTGCTTGCTGAGCTGTAGCTGTTTGCATTACTGCTAGAGTACGATCCGGGTTTCCATTGTGGTCCTCCTTGCTGTTCGTATCCTCCACCGTAGCCACCGCCACCACCACCATGAACTGGAACTTTATGCCCAGTATAGCTTGGAACTTTTTCTATTGCGTATACAGTGTACGTACCACCTCCACCGCCGGTACCTCCTCCACAACCACCACTTCCGCAATTCGAATTTCCAGAATGACCACCATACCCACCGCCACCATAGCCAGCAGCATTACCATGTCCACCGCCACCGTAACCAGCATTGCCATATCCGCCTCCCCCATAGCCAGCATTACCATGTCCGCCACCCCCATAGCCAGAATTACCATGTCCGCCACCCCCATAGCCAGAACCGCCACCTCCGTAGCCAGCATTGCCGTAGCCGCCGCCACCGACGCCAACAGAGAGAAATCCGCCTACCCCACCATATCCACCTTTGCCATAGCCACCGCTGCCTCCATGTCCTCCACCTCCATAATAACCACCACCAGTACCTCCACAACCTTGAGAACAGCCACCACCACCGCCTCCAGCATCCACAAATAGCAATTTTTTCTTCAGTTTATGCAGTGAAGGTGTAACGGCAACAACGCCCACCAGCAGCAACAACAAAGTTATATTTACGGAACCCTTCATTTCGTTCTTCCGATAAACTTATTTCGAAGATCCGCTTTCAAATCTGTTTGAAGATCAGCACTTAAAAGTCGTTCAATCTCACTCTATGTTTCCATTTGACTGAACCGCGGGGACGTGATTTCATTTGTATTTATACCAGGCTATCAGACGCTTCGCTTGAAAATATATTCTAGGCATGTGCCGGTCTACCGATGCATTATGAATTTTGTAGCAACAATTACCTGCAGAGGTAGACGAACGTTACGATGAGTCGTGCGAAAACGTTTTACGTTATGTTCTCCCAAGTATTAAAACGTACTTCAATAACGAAGTAGTTATCGCCTTTCGTAACTCACCCACTCATCTGTGTAATGCTTTAGTTTATGTCTATTCAATATTTCAATGCAACCAACTAGAACGATGTAGGGCATGTATCCGCAACTCTCAACGATCTAAACAATGTCGTAACTTATACGAAACACATAAAATAACAAAATGAAAATGAATGCAATTAATTCTACCATGATATAAACTGGGAAATCCGTCCGAATCTTTTTAGTCATGTATTATTTTAGATTACTTTAAATACTGGCAATGTGAATTTTTTATTTTTTTAAAGGGATTTTTTATTTTTATTTTTTGGCAATACGTTAGCTTTATTATAAATGGCTGTATACGGATATTTTGAATTATGGTTTCAAATAAGCCATTATTTTTTCCCCAACTTTCTGGTGACAAACAAACATCATATCCAAACAATGATTCATTATTTAATGCTATGCATAAATCGTCTCGCTTTGTGCATCCTTAAGAATGTGGTTACTGAGTGGAAGAGGAATACAAGAGAAACTGTTTTATCGAATGAGAAAAAAGCCAGTGTTCCTTCTATTTTTCCCTGCAAGATTTTTAGGACATTTGCATTGAAAAAATTACCTTAAGATTTCAAACTTTACCTCAACAACTGCAACATCCCTATTTTAATGAAATTGCTACAATTTGATTTAACATAACAAAAAATAAAATAGTCGAGCATAAAATAATTGAAAAAACTGTATTTGGTTTAATGACACAAGACGAGTAAACTACTTTATAGACGCTTAAAATTGTTCAATTAGACGACAGTAATGTACATATTATCTATGAAAGTATGTTTGTTGTGATTCTCTTTTTACAATATAAGTGACGAATATCAAATTCTTTTGATACATCATACAGTATTATGTAAGTGAATTTGACTATTTTGATTAAACAGAACTGAGACGTTTTCTACATATATAACTGTCCGCTTTCATTTCTGCAACTCCGCCATGTTTGCCTCGAAGATGGCCGTATTGATTTTATGTTTCAGCGCGATTAAGACTTCCCTGTTTGTGATCGCACGCATTTCGTTGGCCACATATTCGCCGTAGGTTGCAAATTCATCGCGTGGTGCAGGTAATGTAACTGTCGTTGGTGACTCGTTTAGTTTAGGCGGCGTAGCGCCTACACAGACCGTACCTCTGGGCAGTTTCAGTGCAGAGGTGTTGATAATGGTTGAGCTGCCATTTGGTGGCGAAGATAACGTCGGCGTTGTTAGTATGGTCGTGTTGTGAGAATTGGCTTCGTAGTAAATGCGTTTCGCCGTTTGCAGATGCTGCTGTGTTTGGCCATCAGTGAAGTAATTATCCTCCTGGGGTGCTGCCTCTCGCCGCGGAAGCTTAAAGATGCGCGTGGGCAAAACATGCTGATGGACGGAGGTGGTGCTGGCTGCTGTGTTGGGCGTTGACTGGTAATGAAGTTCACCGTTTTCGTTAGCTTGAAAACTAACTGTTTCTATGTGACTTGGCTGTTCCACCTCTTCGATAGCTTGCGTTTGATGCGACTGGTGAGTTTGCTGCTGTTGATGATGATGATGATGGTGCTGATGTTGATTGTGTTGACTTTCTACATTTTCGGTTTCGGTCACTTGTACTTCGTCGGTATAATTTTGTTCGAACGGCACATTCATTTCCTTCATTATCAATTTTGGCTTCGCATCTTCGATATCATCGACGTCTTTGGTTGTCTCCTCTATCAGTTTTTCAAGTTCTTGTGCGCGACTGTTGGCGTGTGACTTTCTAGTTACTGTCAGATATTCTTCGCCACTATTTTCGGGTGATGCTACCTCCTGCTCGGCAATTACGTACTTCGTCACAGTGCCGTCTTCCGTGATTTCTGACTTCACACGTCCTTTATTTGAACGACACGCGCGTGGTGAACTCAGGAATTGTAGATTTTTAAAGCCAAACCACTTTGAGTTGTATGGTTCTTTCCGTTTCATTCGACTTATCTCTCGATGATATTGGGTTCGCAGTGTATGAAATTTTTTCTCAAGTTCCGGTATTGGTATATCGCCACTGAGATTATTGCGTACCTCGCTTAGCAATCTCTGTTTGACATCCTTCTTGCGATAGTCATCGCATGTCATGTCCCATAGTCCGCGTCGCTCTCGGTACGCACTTATCAGCTGAAGCGTCTTTTCTCGGGTCCACTCCATTTTTAGCTACAACTGGGGAAATCGGTGCCACGAACTGAATTTAAATTCGACTCTGCGGCCACTGGCTGCTGCTGCTTCTTCCACCTCAGATTTCAATCAACTACAAGCCAATTTCTGGCATCACTATGTCAGCCAAACAATTAATCTGTGAAATCACTACTCATAATATGTACTTATGCTAGCACATGGAAACAATATTGTTTATGCTTTCAGCATATTTTTTATGCTAGACAAAGTAATTACAAAATTAATCAATTAATTAACAATTTGTAATGTTTATTTCTTGTTTTTTTTTTTTTTTTTCTTCTGTATTCGAAATAGTGTTACCAAGTGCAATTGCAACTATGCCAGTGATGCTTGTGAAGTATGCAGATACTTTTGGCTACAAAACGGACCGATATATCAACTCTGCTTTGTTTGAGGTGCAAATTAAATTTATTTAAGGGTTTAATCTAACGGAAATGTAAATTATATGATAAATTTTTATACTTTATATATTTTTTACATGTTTTCTAGAATAAAATGACCAACTGCCACGTAAAATGTTTTTAATTTTTAAAACATCTGCATAAATTCGATAATCCCAAATCTGTATGTGTATACATAATTTAGTGTACAGAACTTGCGTCTGCGCAAAGCCAAAATGTCCTTTTAGGATATCGATTAAACCTGTTACCATTGTATAGACACAACTTGTTGTTCATTAAGAACAAAAAAATTTTTCAATAACTTTCAAAGCATTTTGCTTTGCTGCGTGGAAAAGAAAACCCGTCGAAGGCAGTAACGCCTGCATTTACACATTATCTTCCACTATATAATAGTCGTGTGCGCGCCTGTGCCGGCCTAGATGCTAATTGAATCATATCGCGATACAGTTTTAGAACTTGTTGTCCATTGCGCAATGAAGCGTCAGAATGTGCGGACACTGTCTTTGGTGGTGTGCACGTTCACATACCTGCTGATTGGCGCGGCTGTCTTCGACTCCTTAGAGTCTCATACTGAAGCCAAACGTTGGGAGTTCCTGCAAGGTGAGCCTAGGCAATCAAATCGAAAATGTGAAGCAGTATAGTGAGTAGTGCAGATAGTTCGTAGAGTTTTTATGACAAAGATTTATTTGAACAAAAAATAAGAGTTATAACAATATATTAATCAATGATGCTTTCTCCGTTGCTGATCACGACCTCGGCCCATGTCTCGACCAATTGGTTGATGCCGTTCGGCCAAAAATCGCCCGGTTTGGTGTCGAAGAAGTTGTTGAACCAGTTTTTGAGTTCCTTTGCGCCTTCGAAGGTAACACCACTCATTTGGTTCGACATGGAGCGGAAAAGGTGATAATCCGTTGGTGCAAGGTGTGGAGAGTACGGCGGGTGTTGAAGAACTTCCCATTCGAGCTCTTGCAGTGCGGCTTTGAAGGAGCATGGTTTGGCCTTTTCGATAGGGTCTTTTCAGTCGAATAGCCTCATTCACGCGGTACAGCTGCGCAATTTAGAGGTCCATGTTGATCGTGGCGTCTCTTTCGAGCTTTTCCCAGACCACCACGCCGTCCCAGATGGTCCTCGTCGAATTCCAAAGGTCGTCCGCTGCGAGGCGTTTCTTTGAGGATGAATTCGCCATTTTTGAACTTCGCAAACCATATTTCCAGTAGACACGCCTAAGACTCCTTCTCCATACACGTTGCAAATGTCCAGAGCAGCTTCGGCAGCTTTCTGACCTCGATGAAAAGGATAGTTCATTTCTGAGCTCGACAAATGACGAAAAATTTAATTATCCCAAAAAACCAAAAACACAGTTTTGTAGAGCAGAAAGAGCTCTTTCAAGTTAATATATTCACTTTACCAAACAGTTAACAAATCATTGTGAAAGAAAATACTATTTATTAAACCTTTATTACAGCGGTAAAGAATAATTTCGTTTGCAAATATAATGTTACTTCTGAGGATTACCGCATGATGGAAATTGTCATTATCGAAAACAAGCCCCACAAAGCCGGACCTCAATGGAAGTTTGCGGGCGCATTTTACTTTGCAACCGTTGTTCTGGCCATGATTGGCTATGGACACTCAACGCCAGTAACCATAGGAGGAAAGGCATTTTGCATTTTTTATGCCATGGTAAGCATTCCACTACTTCAGAGATTCAGTACATTTTATCTTCGAACCTATGTGTTCCTAGGTTGGCATTCCACTAGGACTCGTTATGTTCCAGTCTATCGGTGAGCGTTTGAATAAATTCGCTTCGGTTATAATACGTCGTGCCAAGAAATCTTTAAACTGCAAACATACTGAGGCCACTGAAATGAATCTTATGTTAGCCACGGGCATGCTGTCATCCATTATAATAACCACTGGAGCTGCTGTGTTTTCGCGTTATGAAGGCTGGAGTTACTTTGATAGTTTTTATTATTGCTTTGTGACCTTGACAACAATTGGCTTTGGTGACTATGTAGCCTTGCAAAACGACCAGGCATTGATGAATAAGCCTGGCTATGTGGCGCTTAGTCTTGTATTCATATTGTTTGGCTTGGCCGTTGTTGCCGCCAGTATCAATCTGCTAGTGCTACGATTCATGACTATGTAAGTGTATAACTCACTTTAAACATATACTTTGAATAATGTACTTAATCTATTGCAGGCAAGCTGAAGACGCTAAACGTGACGAACAGGATGCACAACAGCAAACCGCAGCTAACCAAGGCATAAACATGGATGATAATGACGATGGCGACTCCTCTTATAATATACACGGAAAGCTATTGAATAACTCTAACTATATGTCAGAGTACGACGAGACAGCATCTATTTGCTCTTGTACATGCCTCGGCGGCACTCGTTGCCTAAATCATGAACAGTTCATCGATCCGGACTTTCAGCCAACAGAAATCATTGAGAACACGCTGGGATTAAAGCGTGCATCCGTTTGATATAGCTCTCTGGAATCGGATGACTAAAGGAAACCATAAATGATTTGAATCGGCCAATAGCAAGACATTATATATACACACCTAATAAGTAGTTTCGATTCCTACCTGTCTTGTTCCCCCCGTTATTGCTATATAAAGCATATATTAGACTTTTATTAATAGACAGCTTTGATTGTATACCATACCTACATACATACATATTTAGAGACAAATGAATCCTAGATGTTATTAACTTACAATTACAGAATATACCATTTATGAATGTTGCATTAAATGTGGATCAGATTTTAAAAAAGTCTCGATCGTTAACTGTGAATTTTATGAGTGTCATAACGTTAATTTAAAGATATAGATATATACTTACTTACATATGTATTTACGTGTCAGTAGCTCAAATATATGTTTACATATACTATTTCAAAACTCTGTGAAAGTTTTAATTTTTTTTTACTTAAACTTAGTAGTCGCGTATAATTAATTTGAATCAAGTCTAGAAAGTGTCAATCGGAGAAGTAGTTTTCATTATTATCTTGACTTCAGCGTTCCGAAAAATAGTCACGCTGAGTAAAATTTAAAAAAAAATATTTATATTTAGAATAAGTATAGATCGCGCTAAAAATATTTTGTGAAAATGCGTGAAATTGTACATATTCAAGCTGGACAATGTGGCAACCAGATTGGTGGAAAATTCTGGGAAGTTATATCAGACGAACATTGCATAGACGCCACCGGCACATATTATGGGGACAGTGATCTGCAGTTGGAGCGTATAAATGTGTACTATAATGAGGCCACTGGAGCTAAGTATGTCCCCCGTGCAATTCTAGTAGATTTGGAACCCGGCACCATGGACTCGGTACGTTCTGGTGCTTTCGGACAGATCTTTCGACCAGACAATTTTGTGTTCGGACAATCTGGTGCGGGCAACAACTGGGCCAAAGGGCATTACACAGAGGGCGCAGAGTTGGTCGATTCGGTGCTAGATGTCGTAAGGAAGGAATCTGAGGGTTGTGATTGCTTACAGGTTTGTATAGGGAAACTTTTAAAAAGCACATGCAACCAAAGGTAAAAAAACATTTTGTTCATTAACTGCATAAATTTGTAGGGATTTCAATTAACCCATTCGCTGGGTGGCGGCACCGGCTCCGGCATGGGTACCTTGCTAATATCGAAGATTCGTGAAGAATACCCAGATCGTATTATGAATACTTTCTCGGTTGTACCCTCACCCAAGGTATCCGATACTGTTGTCGAGCCCTACAATGCAACGCTCAGTGTGCATCAGCTGGTGGAGAACACTGATGAGACGTACTGTATTGACAACGAAGCCCTGTACGATATCTGCTTCCGCACACTTAAACTGACCACTCCGACATATGGTGATCTGAACCATCTCGTCTCTGCGACCATGTCTGGCGTTACAACCTGTCTACGTTTCCCCGGTCAATTAAATGCTGATCTACGTAAACTGGCTGTGAATATGGTACCCTTCCCACGTTTGCACTTCTTTATGCCCGGTTTCGCGCCTCTTACTTCGCGTGGCTCACAGCAATATCGTGCGCTGACTGTGCCCGAATTGACACAGCAGATGTTCGATGCCAAGAACATGATGGCTGCATGCGATCCACGTCACGGACGTTACCTCACTGTGGCAGCCATCTTTCGTGGACGTATGTCTATGAAAGAGGTTGATGAACAGATGCTGAATATACAGAATAAGAACAGCAGTTTCTTTGTCGAATGGATACCAAACAATTGCAAGACAGCCGTGTGTGATATACCACCACGCGGCCTGAAGATGTCGGCCACGTTCATTGGTAATTCAACGGCTATACAGGAATTGTTCAAGCGTGTCTCGGAACAGTTTACCGCTATGTTCCGGCGAAAAGCCTTTTTGCATTGGTATACCGGTGAAGGAATGGACGAAATGGAATTCACTGAAGCCGAGAGTAATATGAATGATCTGGTCTCGGAATATCAGCAGTACCAAGAGGCAACTGCCGATGAGGAAGGCGAGTTTGATGAAGACGAAGAGGGCGGTGGCGATGAATAAGTCTTTCGGTTCCAGTTTACATTTTGTTATAGTAACAGACAGTAATCTTGTTTTTTTGGTAGTCAATTGTTATCCTACCGCTTATCCAGATTCTGCCGCATCGAAAGCAAATTTGTTTTGTAATTAGTATGACACTGTTGACATGACGTAACATCTATTTCAATAAATTATACAAATTATTCAAAATTAACTAATCTGACCCATGGTTCCCTTTATATAAGATGATCAACTCTGTTCACCATATGAAAATTAATTTCTGCCTCCAATTCAATGAAATTTTTTGCTCAAGGGCATTACGTTAGAGTTTTTACGGTGAATCTAAGCAAGCCACGAATGTGGTTTCATTATTTCCAAGCGAAAGACCAACAAACATCAAAAGTAAAATGGAAATGTCATGTGCAGAAACTCCTTCGTCATCGCGTCGTGGCTGGAATCGTTTTCGCAAACTCATCAAGAAGCATCCAATTTCTATACTCCAGAACCAAGATGCTGCGCAATGCGTCCTGGCCTTTAGTAGTTTAGAAGAAATATTGTCTGATGAGGACACAAGCGCCACAAATTCTGATAACGTGAAAGAAAGCGAACAAGCAAATGGAGTATTTTTGAGACATTCATATTTGTTGGAAAATAAATAATTCCTACATAGTATTAGAGTGTGTATCATTTGGCTTAACTAAAATAAAAACAAACAACGAAAAGGAGGCGTAGCGAAACATAACATAGGCCAGGAACTGATTTAAACGTCATCAAATAAATCGCGTGGTGGTGGGCCCACAATGCGCCGCTCGTTGTCATAGTCTTCACCGTTGTTGGTACCTCCTTTGAAGCTCACTTGTACCTGTGTGCTGACCCCAAAACGTTCATTAATCTCATCAGACAGCGAGCGCGGCACGCCACCAATAGCAGCTGATGTCGATGACACTGCCGAGTAGTCAAGATTATCGCCATCACGTAGCAAGCCGTCGGACGGTGTGCGAAAGTTGTGTGTGCTAGGCTGCGTGGCAGTGCCGCTGCCGCTAAGGTTGCGATATTTCGAAATATAATCGTTAGTAACCGCCGCATTGTCACTGAGCCTTGAAAAGTCACGGCGACGCGACATTGCCTCTTCGGCGCGCTGCCGACGACGTTTTTCACGCGCTATCAGATCCTTGCCCTCCTGCACGAGCTCTGTGGCAATCGTTTCGTGTTGTAGAAACTGCTGAAATCCTAAGGCATTCAGTGCACGACTGCCAAGGCTAAACCAAGTTGCAAGACAAAATGCGAGCATACACATGGGAAAGTAGATGTTAAAGCCATTGGATATAATGCCGATAACGTCCATGTGTCCCATAATTTGTGTGTAGTAGGTCTCCATAATGCGCTGCAACAGAAAGCGGATATTAGTTTGAAGCTGGAGTAACACCGGTTTTTCTTTATACTTATTACCTTCTTAATTATATGCGAATCCATGTGTATGAGACCTAAGAAGTTCAGACACATTGGCGGGGTTAAACGACATAGCAGCATGCCGCTGAAAATCAGACTATGCTCATTTGTCTGATGGTGTGGGGCTAGGTAGTACAGATTTAAAAATCGAATGCGCAAAATAGTCGAGTAGGTGCAGTAGAACAAGTAGCAAAGTACGATCATAGAGAATACCTCAATAGTGAAGAAATCGTAGTTTGCATTCGCTGCATTGATGACATTGGCGAAAATCGAGAGCACTGGAGTGGGATTGAAAAATGTCAATTCACTCCAGACCACACAACCAGACATTATAGCTGCTAAGACGCACAAAGTTTTAAGAAAAGGTGCTTTAAATAAGCACTCCCAGTACCATTCAAGTACTGGACTGTGCAAGAGACGTTCCAATTGGGAACGGTGACGCGGAAATTCAGGTTTAAAACGCCTTTCGGCGGAATGCATATTGCGTGCCACATCCTCCAAATGAAGCACAGTTTCCACTTGCACACTCCAGAGTGCCTCAGTGCGCTGCAGTGTCTGCAGCGATTTAATGACTTGTTTGTGTATGCGCACTAATGCCTTCTCTGACGGCACAATCGTCGATGTGGTGCCACCTGAGCCGTTACCGCCATTTCGCGTATACATGCGGCTGGCACGTTCTTGCAATTCTAGTGGCACTTTTCGTAAAATAGTTTCAACACACGGCCGCAACTCGTGGTTATTTGGCACAGCGCGACTTATGCACAGCAACGACTCCAGCACATCATCCACGTTCTCCTCGGCTTCTGCTTTGTCGGTACTCAGCTTTGCTGCTTTAAAATAGGCATATTGTAGTGTGAAGCCTGGTTTTGCATTGTTCCAAAGGGAGCGTGGTACTTCTACAAGTGCGTATCCTAGCAGCAGCACAAGAAGAAAAAGACCCCATGTGTTGGAGGCGGACGAAGCGATTGCTTTTAGTTTCTGCCAATCTAGGGAAACTCCCTTCGCTGCAATATAGATGAGCAAAACACCGCATATAAATAAATACGAGCCATAGTATATAGCATTCTCGATGAGCGCCGATCTAAGCTTCCCCTTGATTGTAAAGTCACCAGCCTTTAGGTAAGATTGCATTAGTGGCATTATTAACCAAGTGAGAAATTGTGAGCTCCAATAAATAATGCGCCACAAATTTGGAAAAACATATTCAGGTACCATGCCCCAAGGAGCTTCGCAACCAAGTTGTTCTAATGTTAATGTTACATGAGTACTGCTGCCATTTGTCAAAGTTGACGGTCCTGGGGAACTTAATTCACGCATTGTCTGTTCGCATTTCCGGTACAAAGTCTTAAATAAGATAAAATTACATTAAAATTTAGTCAGTTTACAATGGTTACATTTGCATACCGATGTCACGTCGAGTGGTATTGTAAATACAATAAGAAATGAAAAACACCAGGCCGTCAGCACAGAGATAGTGACTAATACATGCTGTCGCGGAATGTTGCCATAACGATATAACGATATGCTGGCCAGGAACAGCGAGGCAATCACACCGAATGTTAGTAAGTACGCCATTACGTAGCAAAGCGGAGCTTTTCAACTACTAATTGAACTAGATGTGCGTGAAATTGGTTTCAATCCTTTTGTATCCTTCTCAAATTTTGATTTTTTTTTTTTTTTTTGTTAACTTGTGATTGCTGCCTCCCTTTAGTGAGAACGGTTGTCTTCTGGGTTATTTAATGTTGTAGGGCTTATTTTTGTACGCTTCTGTTGCAATTGACGCGCCGTTTCCCGATTCATCTCATCCAAACGCTGCAATGCCTGTGATCTTAGAGGCATCAGGTGTGGTTTACAGTACACCAATTCCGCTTTGTGCTCAAAAAACAGCTTTCCTGTTGTTGGTACAATTAAATCGATTTTTTCCGCCACTTGGCTTAGTACCTCCGATTCCCTTTGTTGTTGTGAGTAAGACTGCTGTTCCTCTGTCGACATAATCAAATTGTTGCTAATGTCGCAGCAGAGGCAGGCAAAGCTTACTCCTTTTTATAAACATCAAATAACTAAACTCCGGCAAATCTACAAGATTGTAGGACAACTCACTTCTTCGTAACGATACCCAGTTGTACATATAATATATACATAAATATAATACATATATATAATAATATATGTGTACGTCACAGCTGTGCACACACATCTTCTTCTTCTAAATTACTCTGAGATTTTCTCTGCTGAGCTGTTTTTCTTCGGGAAAAATTATTTTTATAATTAAGCAGTACCAGATAATTTCTTACATTAATTATTCAAGCATTATGAGTTAAAAGATGAGAATGCGCGATATGTTGAGCATTTTTATAAGCAAGTATATGTACATTAACATAAAATTGTTAAGGTTTTAGTGCTAGAAAGTGCTATCAGTGATGTTTTATTGCCAACTACATAAACAAAATATTTTTAAATCTCAACAATTTCTTTATTTATTTTTTAACACTGCATAGTTTCTCCGTGATCCACGAAAAATTGAAAAATATTGAAAGACAAGAATTGAAGAAAAACAAGGATTAATTTTAAATTAACGAATCTTATTAATATAGCAGCTATGTCTTATATCGGAAATGCCAAACTAAGCCGCACAAGCGGAGATGGTATGGAGCAAGAAGAGATCCCGCAAAAAGTGGAGCAACCACAAAAAGTGACAACGAGATCCCAACGACCACAACGTAAACAAAGTACCGTGAATAATCATGAGAAATTATTTGAGCTACAGAACTCGGGCACAGGTACGGCTTGTGATGGCTCTACCATGCTACCTTTGCCTGGACTACATACGCTTTATAGGCGGCCTGATGTAGTGTCGCGTAGTGTTGCACCAGCACTGCCGAAAGGCGAGTTGATTCAGTTAAAGCCACGTTTGGTGCCCACAGGCATAAGTCTACCAGAGCACAAGAAAACTAAATTGCCGAAGTTTGTGCCATGTGAACCTTATCCGGGTGCAGTTAATCCAATGGAGCCAACACCGAAAAATATGTCGCCGCTATTAAAAAAAGTGAATAAGAACAATTTGGACATTGGTATACTGGTAGATCATATGTCAACAATGCGCACACAGGAATTGCAACCACAATCCCCAACGACTGAAGCCAACGATATACAAATACGGCAATTAAAAGCTGAATTGAAAAAAGCTATGGAGGAGCGGGATCATTTCCAAGCACAATATAAATTTCAAACGCAGGTTAATTCGGAGTTAAAGAACCTACTGGTTGCCTCGGTGGGTGAAGACTTGCAGACGCGAGTTAATGTCCTCACAGAGGATAAATTGCAATTAGCAAGAGCGCTGTTGGACACCGCCAATAATTTATCAACGCATACAGAGCAAATCGAGTTTTTACTGGGCACATGTGAAGTTTGGCGCTCCAAGTTTCTTGCCAGCAGTGTCATGGTCGAAGAACTTGCGCGTTGGAAAGCAGATCTAACACAAAAGAATCAAATGCTTAATGAGTCAACAAAGCAACTGCTGCATGCGACTCATCAAATACGGGAAATACAATTGGATATGTTGAAAAACCTGAAATTTCTGGCGAAAATACGCTACCTAAGTTTGCCAGCCACTGATGTGGTCAGTCTGAGTGCTGAAAATCTTAACATACTGCAGCAAATGGTGCTTCACTCTGGCGTCGGCATACCTGACACGAAACTGAATATTGAAGCCAATAATAAAAATCCACTATGCGAAGCAGAGAAATATGCAGTGCAGGTAAATATTTAAACCAGTTTCAGAAGAGTGCAACGGACTCTTACTATTTTGATTTTTTAGGCCCTAGAGTTTATAAGCCAGCCATTGATGTCAACAGACGATGCGATCAGAGCATTATTTGGCCAAGCACACCGCCCGTACGGTGCGCCAAGCATTGCGTTGGGATCTGAAGAAGACAGCACCGCCAACTCTGAGTCTACTGTCAGAAGTTGAAATTTGCCTTATTTCTAGAAAAATGTAGCAATATTTTATAGTTTGTACAATGTACTATATCATAACATATAACTTTTGACTTTGCTAGGCCATTAAATGCATTTTAAAGCGTATTTGCTTTTGCTTCAGTGCTGTAAAGATCCACACGACGTTGTATAAAAACGGGTATTTGTTGACGCACTTGTTCCACAAGCGAAAAATCTGCAAGATGTCAAGATCATGTGGTTAACGCATCCATTACTTGCTAAATTACATGGAATTATGGCACATACCTATATCAGCGACAACGGTTTCCTCACCCTCTGCTGCACTCTTAAGCACTTTAGCCCATGGATCAACAATCATGGAATGCCCGTAAGCGACATATTCAGCATCAACGTCGCGTGCTGGTGATACAGTTACCACGAAAAGTTGATTGTCATTCGCACGTGCTCGCTGGAGCAGTTCCCAATGCAACGGACCGGTGGTCATATTAAATGCAGCTGGATATATAAGCATTTCGCAGCCTGCATTTCGGTACACACGTGCCATTTCCTCAAAACGTATATCGTAACAAATACCGATGCCGATTTTATGATTATCAACTGTTATCACGGTAAATTCATTTCCGGCCGAAAGAGTCTCGGACTCCTTAAAACGAATGCCACCTTTGATATCGATATCGAACAGATGCATTTTGCGATGTTTTGCTATTAAATTCCCGGTAGGATCCCAGACGGTACAAGTATTATATATCGCATCGTTTTCGCCCAACTCTGGTATTGTACCGCCCACAATGTACACGCCATGTTGCTTAGCCAACTGCGACAATATTTGCGAAGTGTAACCGCCCGGTATTGACTCTGAGTATTCGCGAAAGTATTTTGCGTTGTAGGGGCAATTGAAGCATTCTGGCAGTGTCACCAACCTGGCCTGTTGCTCACACACAGCTTGCTCGATTTTCTTGACAGCATTCTGTACGTTTGCCACTTTGTCCTTCGATCCATTGAGCTGCAAAAGGGCCAAGCGCAAGATATTCTTTGCTGACATTTTCCTTCCAATTGCAGTGACCTTCAACTTTTTATCATCACCAGAAAACAAAACTGATAAGTGACGAGCGGTTATCTTCTTCTTACTTAGCAGCTGAGCATCAGTGAATCACACTTTAATGTGGTACAAAAATGGTACACAAAATTCAAATTGGAATATGAAAATGTTAACGGTCGCATTGCCATGTAAGATATATGATTTCTCATTAAACTCTAATTTATTTTTAAAATGTTCTGTGGAAGAGCAAACAAAGAAATAGTTACTTGAAATGAACTGAATGCAACCGGAACCTCCTATTGTGGTGGGGCAAAAAGGATATGAGGTAATGCAAGGCTATAATAGAAGTTTGAAGCAAATTTATATATGTTTGAATGTAAATGATTTAATTTAATTAACATTTTACAAAAGTTAAATTCATTTTCAATGCAACGTCCGTCCACCTATAATTTTCATTGATGAAAAACACTTAAGTGCTGTCAAGATCCACTCCAATTCACTTGATTGACAGAAGAATCGTTTTGATGGTTGCCAAAGAAGCTCTAACAAAAGCCGATGAAGCAAATATTTGACATTGCTGCCAATTATGCAAAACGAGTACGAGAAGAGTTTAAAAACCATTACAATTGGAAAGGACGATGTGAGTATATATGTATGTAACTGTTTAATAATAAATAACACAACCGTGTGATTCTTTATTAATTTTGTAATTCATGTCATACAATCAAACTTAAGTTATAAAAAGTTACATTTCAAATTGGTAAATCTGGTTGTTTAATAGTTTTCCAAGCTTGGCTTGTTTAATTACATGATAAATGATGCTATTGCATCCAATTTGCATCATTCATCGTCGCACTCAAAATTAAAACAACAAAGAAACATTCGTATTTTTGTGTGTCCTACTGTTCATTGTGAGATTTACTGAAAGATTCAATTAACTTCGCAGCAGCCAATGTTTGGTCTTCTTCTTTGCTAACGAAGCTACAGCTCCTTGGCTACCATGAAGGTAGACGATGGTTGTGTCCCTTGGGGTCGCCTAAAAAGGGTAAATGATACACAATTACCCAAAAGTTGAATAAAATCAACACTTACTCTGAATGTGGTAAAGTTGTGTTTGTGACTGCTGTAATAATTTTATCGTCTTCAATGAGACTCAGAGCTTCATAACAATGTAGTCTTGGAATTTGTTTCTCGTAAATAGTAATATAGGCGTTATGCTTGCTGTGATGTGATCAAAAACATAATTTCGTCGCGCTCTTTTTCTTTTATTACGATAAAGCAACATGCCGGGCAAGGCGCTTCGGCCTGAGGTTTAAGATAAAATTAGCGCGTTACTGAAATTTTCTTTATCTCGATAATTATTTCTTTGTTGTGCTGCAAAATAAGTAGCGATGCATACGTAAACACTGGTTTTTCAACTTTAAATATGTAGATAAATTTATTAGCTTATTGTACGATTTAACTGGACCGGGGCCCGATTAAATAACTAATTTACAATTTGATTAATATTTATAATTAAAATTTGAGAATTTGCATAGAAGGGTTACCCTTCTAAGGGTAATGTATAATGTGTTCCACATGAGAATAAAGGTTCGACAAGCAAATGGGTTAAAGAATATATTGTTAACAACAACTAAGCATATTATAGCTGCTCAGTTGTGTTACATTTGGGAATGTTAATGATTGTTTTGCAGCCTTACTCCAATGAGTTGAGTGTCAATAGCTGCTTGAGCACTTTCGTTTGAGATGTCTCACGTATTTCGCCAGCGAGGAACATTTCATCGACGACACTGTACACTTTATAAAAATTAAAGACAAGATCCAATTCGCATACGTTGTGGAAGTATTCGTTTAAGACCTCAACAAAATTATGTATGGCCTCCAAGTAGCATAAATTGTTGTCGTTGACATCGACACAGATGCAGAAGTATAGACCCGCATACCGTCTGTACACAATTTTAAAATTACGGAACTGTGTTTTTGAATTAGGGAGATAACATTAAAATGAGCAACGCCCTCAATTAAATTTCTATGTGTACCTCAACAAAGTTGGTGTGCTTTGCATCACGGACAGTGACCACTGCATGCACCTCCTCAATAAGCTTCTGCTTTTCGTCGTCATCGAAGTTCATGTACCACTTAGCTAAGCGTGTTTTGCCAGCACGATTTTGGATGAGTATAAACCGAATCTGTAAAATTCGCTCGTCTAAAAAAACCACCCACCAATCGAGAAGTCAGATATTTACCATTTTCTAATGACCTTTAACGTGTCGGCGCTTATATTTACAGTTTTCAACGATTGCGAATGAAAATTGGAATTGAATCGAAAAATGTTGTATATCACTTTGCCAGAGTTGTCAACACGGTTTTGGTTGAACAGCTGTTCGCCCTGCTTTTCTTAATCAGCGAAGGCAGGCCGTCTCGAACACTGTTTAAACTCCTCTATTTTCGAGAAACGAATAGTACCTAATAGTGCGTCTTTGTCTTCGAATCTCGCGGAACCGAATCGGCGATTGCCCGGTTAATTGTGGTTGATCTCGCATAAGATGCTTGTTAATAGACTCAAAGTGCGCTCGCTCTGGGTACAGAGTACGCGATTTTGCAGCTCCAGATTGGTACCAAACTTACATAGCGTGCAAAAACAGGATCCTTTACAAGTCAAAGCACTCAAGGAGCAGTGTATACTGGTGAATGAAAATGATGAATCAATTGGTTCTGCTTCAAAAGCAGACTGCCATCGTGTAGGTCCTGATGGACAAGTGAAATTGCATCGCGCCTTTAGCGTTTTTTTGTTCAATACAAGCGGAGATATGCTCGTGCAACGCCGTTCAGTGCACAAAGTAACTTAAATTATAAAAGAAAAAAACCGTAGAACTTTTCAAACATTTGCTTAATATGTAGATTACTTTCCCCGACACTTATACAAACGCCTGCTGCAGCCATCCACTGCACGAGATCGAGCAGGAACGTGAGGAGCTGAATGCTTTTGGTATACGCAAAGCAGCACAAAGACGTCTCAACTATGAATTGGGCATACCGACTGAAGAAATTCGCCCAGAAAACTTTCATTATTTAACACGCATACATTACGCCAATACTGGCGATGGTGTGTGGGGTGAACATGAAATCGATTATATACTCTTTCTACAAAAAGATGTTACGCTCAAGCCAAATATAAATGAAGTCAGTGAAGTGCGCTATCTCAAGCGCTCAGAGCTCGATCGCGTCGTAGCCAAGTTTGAAGCTCCATTGACGCCTTGGTTCGAACTGATACTGCATCATCGTCTTAAACAATGGTGGGATAATCTGCATCAATTGAAAAAATTCGAGGACTTACAAAATATACAACGCTTTCAAGCGATATAATTAAGTAGTTCGCTTTTGTTGTTTATTTTTAAATTCGCTTTATTCAAATGGAAATATTTGTGGACAAAGCAATGTGGTTTACATTGTTTGCATATCTTTTCGCAATGCACAGCATGTTAAATAATAGTCAATACATGCATTTATGTATGTATGCACGGTGTGTGTGTGTAAATAACGAGAATACATATAAATCTTTAGATATTCAATACGTTTTTTTTCTTTCACTATAAATATTTAGCTCATACAATGATCACATTATGTTCACTACCATCATCGTCATATCATCACCATCGAATACACATTCATTATTAAACAAAAACAACAGAATAAATATTTACAAAATAAAATAGTGAGATTTCATGCATCGAAATCAAAACAATTGTACTTAAAGCTATGAAGAAATATCATAAAAATATAAAAAATAATTAGGACAAGCTGCAGCATTTAACATTTATGCTTTCGAAAGCGGTTAGTAGTAGCGCTTTAATATAACAGTCAATCGGTTTAGCTGCCTAATTAGCACTCAAGAACACACTAATTCGCCACTTGGCACCTTTTGGCTTCAAAACAAAGGTGTTTGTTTTTTTTTTTTTTTTCGGAGTATTTGTAAATAGGAAAATTCAACATCTTATGCTAGGTAGATTTGCAAATTCGTTATGTGAACTCGCATTTTATATGAGTATATATATGTATATGCGTATTATAGTTACTATTCGCATGCAATTGCGTCATAATAAATTAAGATATCTCGTGTATAATTGTTTTTTTTTTTTTCAATTTTAGTTCAGGTCGCGCGCCCTGAATTCGTTTTTAGTTTAATTAAGGCACATGTTGAGTCTTGTCGTTCGTCTTCAGTTTCGTTCTTTTTTTCATTTTTCATCTAATTTTGCGGCTTATGCATATCGTATTGTCTTAAAGCCCTTGCTATTTGGCACTTTTTAGCTCTATTCACGCAGTGCATAATGCACGAATTGAATTCGCTAGGCAAGACTTCTAAAGCTGGTAGCCAGCCAGCTGACAGCCCACTTACTGCCTAGGATAGGCCGAAGAGCTTCAAGGCATTGAAAGCTGTGGCCAACGCCACTTCATCAGGTGTTTTCTTCATAAAAGCGGCAATCATTTCCACAATCGCGGGCAAGCTGCAGGGTTCGTTGCGTTGAAATGTGCAGTATCTGATAGTAAAGAGAAGGTTTATAACCTATACATAGAAGGAAAATAAGCATTAAAAGTATAACCTGTGCAGATAAAGCAAAGAGCGGTCGGTGATCCCAGTCTTGACATGCTGTGGTAACTTGGAAGCTCTTGTGTTAGGGTACATAAATGGTGCATCTGTTTCCACCAGCAATCTATCCAGTGGCAGAGTGCCGTTGTCAAGCAATCTACGAACTCCGGTATCTGATTTGTCCTGCATAAGAAAACTTTTAAGTAAGGCGAAGTCAAGTAAAATATGGCCATGTGTTACCTTGCATAAATAACCAGTAAGGCTAATGTAGAATCTGCGATCCAAGTACTTGATAGCTTCGTCTGCCGTACCCATAAAACCCCTGATTACAATTGGTGTAAGATTCTCGAATCTACGACGAAAACAATGCCTTAAAAATATGGTTTTATTGATAAATCAGGTGCGCATACTTGTCAAGTATTTCGAGTAGATCATTCTGCGCTGAGCGCTCATGTATCAATAAGGGTTTTCCCAGCCTTTGGGCCAGTTGCAACTGTTTCTCAAATATCGTTTTCTGTACCTCAGGTTCGGAAAAGTCGCGTTGGTAGTCTAGGCCACAGGGGCCGATGGCAACGCACTCTTGCGCCTGTGCAATATGTTCAAAATCAAACCAAATGGACGGATCCTCAATGATCGATTTCGAGTCGTGGGGATGTATACCAGCGGTTGAGTAGATAACATCGGGATAAATGCGCGAGAGGCGCAGCGCTTCTTTGCTCGATTTGACTGATGTGCCATGGACCATAAGTTTTTGGACACCTGTTTTGTTCACAAGATTAAAAACTTTCACTTTATAACGTATAAAAGAATTTGTAAGAAAATCTTTTTCTTTGTGATATGCGCATTGACACACACATACGCACAAACATACACGCATATAGAAGGGCGTCGCAACCGTGAGTAAATTAAGCAAATATATGCGCATAAGCTTATTGACCCCGGCTGACATTGCTAATTTAGCTTTTGGCCTACAAATAGTAGAACCTTGTTTTCTGAACACTGACCTGCATCTTTTGCCCTTTGAACCACAGATTCCAAGTCGCGGCTGTATTTTTTATTTGTCAAATTAGCACCTACATCAATTACAATAAGATTCTCGAAGCAATGTTTCATATCATCTACGAGATCAACCAAAGCAGCTGCTTCCGTAGTATTATTATTGTCGGTATTGCTATTGCTTTGTTTAAGTTGTTCCATGATAGATAAAAACAAAATTGTTGATACGCGAATAAACGACGAAAATAGAAATGACGAAATTTGAACAAATATTATTGCAATTGTTTGATTGCAGATACTATATCGTTGCAAAAAAGCGCTTGAGTTACAAAGAACCGTCGGACGTAGTTTTGTTAATTTTAAAAGCAATTAAAAGTAATTAGGAAGTTTTCTTTTTATTGAATTAATGAGAAATGAGAGGATTATAATAATAAAAAAAATGTATTATTCTTCTTCTGTTTGGACGTCTAGTCCAAAACACACTGCGACTGCAAAAGCAAGAAGAAGAAGGGTGAAAGAGTTGTCAAACTAAATAATTCAGCTTTGATTTGACTTAATTAAATTAGACAGTCCGGCAACTCTAAGCGCGGCACTTGCAGTTTTTTTTTATAGTTTTCAGAAAGCCGTTCATTTTGTTTTCTTTTGATCTTAATCCGAAAGTTTTATTAATAAGAACAAAGTGAGAGGTATGAACTATATTCAGAATGTGCAAAATATTCCTTCCGACGAGGATAGCGAGTACACATCATTTTCAGATACTGATACTGAGGTGAATTTTAAACCATTAGCAACAATTTGTAGAAATACAAAATTATTTTAGCATTTTTTGAAATTATTTCCCCGCAGAACAGCTTCAGCATGGATGAAGTAATTGATACAAGTTCCATAGGACTTGGATTAACAATAACCCTAAAAACCCTCTCAAAGCATATCAAAGTCCTTGGTAAAAACGTCCAATGCGTTGTAAATGAAATAAAAGAGCTACAAAATGCACACGAACTAAATGAAAATGAAATTATCTGGAATCAGAGTGCCAAAAGAATTGGCAAACAAATAAAAAACATGAAGCACGAGACCGTCTGTTCGTTGGTTAATTCTATAGAAGCACTTGCTTTTGAAGCTTCGAGTGAAAATAATTTGGAAACACCGATTCTCTGAATCAAACCTCAACACAAGTTGTAGATTTCAATTATGTAGTTTTTATTTCAAATTTGATTTTACTTACGAATGTAACATGAAATGTTTAGTTATTTTAAAAACTTGTTTATGTAACGTCTGAAACGTGTTTTAGTTCGTATATATGTACATATTTGTGAATTAAATAAAACAGATTTCTTAATAATAATCATAATTGATCATATTAAATTTTTACAACATAGTTGCAGTTTTTGATGTAAATTCGCTAATAATCATAGTTTACATAGTACAAATGGCGTTACAAAGCATTTCATGCTTGATATTTTTTGTTACACATTGGTGTAATTTTGCATCGCTGTGATAAATACAACTTGCGTGTTTTTTCCAGCAGCTCTTTATTCCGTTAAGTGTCTTCTTTTTGAGTTCGCTGACTTCAAAAAACACCAAATTTCCAGTGGCGTTTCCAAATTTTTCAGTGGTCGATTAGCCTTAATTGACAGCAACCTGCACTGCAACAACTTCTCCACTTTCAAGGCATTTTTACGTTATGTTTAACACTAAATGTGTGGTTTGTTACATGGTGCAATGGTATTGTTCAATTGTTGGCTTATTATCGGTCTGTTTGCAATTTTGAATGTTTCTACCGTTTTTTAAGAGATATGGCAGTATTTAATTTGGCGGTAAATAAATTGTAACGTATTTTTATGCACAAGAGTATTTACAATATTTTTCTTTTGTGTAGATCCAGCTTAAGCAGATATAGAATTTTCATTCTATTAAGAAAATACAAAAGTTTTACATTAAGCATATGTGATGTGAATGTATACAACACACATAATACTTAATATTCATATAGTACGGCGGAGCCAAATCGAAAAATACTAATAAAATTATTATATTGAGAAGTTGTTTGGATTGTTACGGTAATAAAACTGTAGGTAACTTGCACAAGTTATTTTTATATTTTATGTGCATTCTTTTCCAATTATATAATTAATTAGAATACAAATTGCAAGCCTCACAAGACATTATGATTATGATTTATAAACAAAACTGTAAAATTTGTGTTAGGGTCAATTAATGTATTGCAAAAAAAATTCTATTATTCACTAAGCCGCCGTCAAAGCACAAAAGCAAAAATGTCAAAACAAACCAAAAACTACATTGAAATTAACACCAAGAACATACTACACCAACACGAAAATGTTGAACTGCAACACAATAAATGTAGCACATGGTTCCGTACCAGAAATAAAAATTCCCATGGGTGTCTGCGTCATCGGCAGCTAATACCGGTTACTGTGTGTTTCTTGTTTTTTTTTTTTTTTGGTTTGTTTGTTTGCTATTGTCGCCACAGTCGACAGTTTTGTCCGTGCGCCAGCTAAATTAAAATATTTCTTTCATAATTTTGTACATAGACCTTGCGGCCGATGTCGAATACTGGAAATCTAAACTTTAGACACAAATTTTCGTGCAATAATAATTTCAATAAAAAAGGAACCGATCGCGGTCAACAAGGTTATCAGCAGTAATTGATTTGACTCGTTTCGCCATTCAAATGGAAACAAATTATGACAAGAACTGGAGCAGTTAAGTTGTCTTTTAATGGTTTATGCTCTTTCTGCTCGTTTTTTTTTTTAGCTTAAATGCATAGCTGAGAATATTAAAGCTTTCACTGTGTCTAATCCGCCTTACCCTAAAATGAATATCTAATAAATAGCGCTGACTGTTTAGTCAGTGCCAATGAAAACGTTCTCGCAAGTATCTAATGCTGGCAACGTAGGCGTATACGTAATTGTTTACGTGCTTACGTTAAAACAATGCATTGTATGCATATGGGTAAAAATACTGTAATTTACACAGATTTATGTGTTTAGTTTGTTTTCTTTTTTTTTCTGTTGTTTGTTTGGCTTCGCTGTCATCAAAGGTAATTTTCAATGGAAATGGAGTCTATTGTGTTGCTGTCATCGTGATTGCGATTCGCCATTGCCCAAACTTTACGCCTGACTTGCGTGCCTTTTGGACTAGCATTGTCTGTCGGTTTGCGTGTAGATATTTCCACTATTGGCTTGTACACATGTATGCACATAGCTACATAAGTTAGTAGCAGCTAGAAATAAATTCCAATCGCGCTGACGCGAATTTTCACATTTTTTTTTCAACACCTTTTTGGTTGCCGCTATGGAGTTGCCGCCTGCATGCCAATGCGTTGGCGTAGTTCCTTTTGTTTTTTTTATTTTGCTGTGATTTCGCTGCGAAACTGAATCGCCAAAAATTTAAATTCTATTTGACTTTTGCTGCTACTGTACGCGCGCGCGCGCAAGCATAATACATGCATATAACATGTTAGCGTAATTATGGCAGCAACTGTTAACCGTGCCACTTGGCATTCGGTTACATGTTGCGTTCGATTCTTTTATTGGGCCTATTAGGTGCCACCGCATGCTGTTTTCGGCAGCGGCCACACGTTATGTGAGCGCGTGTATTTCCTTAGACGCGCTAAGGTTTCCATTCACCTATTTTTGATTTGCTTTCCGCATTTTATTAAACACAAATCAAATTGTAATTAAATGCTGCACTTATATGGAGGTTTTTCAAGTTCGTTTGTTAAGTCTTTTGTTTGCGCAACACTCAAGAAAAAAGAAACCAAATTGAAAAACAAATATAAAACAAAACAAAATTTGTATACAATTTTTAATAGATGTTTTTTGTTTTTTTTTTTTTATTTACATGCTTACTTGCTTTAAATAATATTTACACACACTATACATTTCCTTCACTTTATTTACAATTTCTACAAATTACTGTTACTGTTTTAATTTATTTTTGATTTTGTTTCGTTTTGTTTGCCACTGCACACTAACATTTTGTCTAAGAGGCGCCCATGTACGACAATGTACTGCAAGGCTGACTGTGTACTGCACTATGCTACATCTAAAAGTATCTAATTCGTTGAAAGTAAGGACTATTGTAGAAATTAAATGCGGCAAATGACGTTGCAGGTTCATGCAGTGTTGTTGTTTCGTAGTACGATGCTTCGTTACCTGTGAAGAAATGCACAAAAACAAAAATAGGTTTGAGAGTGGCATAGATTAATCGAGTTAGTGCTAGTGTACAGAGTAGCAAAAAAAATTAGTTGAAGTTATATGCGCATCTGTTATCTATTTTAATATGCGTTCTACACAACTTCAAATTCTTTGCTATAAGTCAACAATCATGCTTTTATACTTAGCGTTGCGTGTTATAATTTTTTTTTAATAGTGCTTAGATTTTTTTTTTTTTTTTGTTTTGTTATGGCATATTGATAAAATATTTTTTTAATGTACACGAAGTATTAGAAAAGAAAAAAAATATTGTTTGCGTGGGTGTTAAAGTACACAGCGCAAAGCATATATAAAAACTAAAGCGCTTAAGTTGCTGCACGGTAAAAGCATTTAAACATTTTCTTTAAGCGTGTGCTTTGAATTTTTTTCTTTTTTTTTTTGGCCAAGACTTTATGCTGACAGCCGCTGCGAAGGTTAACCGAAACTCGTGGACGTTGCCGGCGACGGCGACGTTGTTGGCTTAAAGTCCAAGCGCACATGCGCAAACCTGCGCATGATGTAGTCATGTCAAGCAGACAATCGTACAATCGTACAATCGCACAATCGCACACTCGCAAGCTTTAATGCAATTAGTATCGATTTGATTGTAGCCTCGTCACTGTTGGCTTTGTTGTTGTTGTTGTTGTTGCGGTGTATGTGGTTGATGTTTTTGTTGTTGCTTGTTGTGGGCAATTTTCCAATTTGTTTCATTTGCATTATATTTAAGTTGTTATTATTTGTTGTTGCCGTTCTTGTCGTTTGGCTGGCAGCTAATTTCGGCGCACAAAGAATTTAGTTGACTGGCTTAAGGTTAATGTGGGGTGTGTTTTGTCATTTTGACACTATGCAGATTGACAATCGCTTTGTCAGGTGCTTGGAATTCATTCAGGTGCCTACTTACATTTAAATGCATATGAATTTTTGTGGCTTTTGGCTCTGACTACGTTCAATTATTGACCCATTGACTGACACCTGCCCACCCATGCACACCACGCCAAGGCAATGGCTGTGCATTTTAATAAGCACTCTGCAGTGCTGCTTCGCACGCTTCGGCTTTGCTGCATGCATATGCATTCAAAAAAAAAACGGCGCAGCTACGGTAAATAATGGGTAAAAGTAAATGCAAACGATAGGCGGCCATGCATTGAAGTTGGCTGCACTTAAAAGCCAACATTTATTTTCTTTGCGAGTATTTCTTTATCTTTTATTTCGGTTGAAAACAAAAACGATTAATCTATTGTTAAGTTGCTACGCTTTTGTGCGCCAAATAAAAAATTCATGAAAATAGAAAATTGTTGTGCAACAGACAAAATCTTAAGGTAAGGCTTCGCCGCTGCCGGTATCGCTTTTTGGCACTTATGCAGGCTTAGGCTTGCAGAGTACGCCAACCTATATAAAAAAAAATTAGCTGCATTGATTTACTAATGTGATGTGCCTGCGGCGCTGCTTTGTGCCTTTCTGCATTTATTTATGCAGACGCATACATATGCACGCTGTGTCTGTGTGTGCATGTGTTAAAGTCGTGCAAAAAATTGTCAAATTGTAAAAATTAGCTCAACGATTGTGAAATTCTGCTCTCTACTCATGTGTACGACGTCGTCTGTGCATATTGTCTGTTGGCTTTTGTGTGTGTTTTTTTTTGTGTTTTCTGTTTGCGCCCGTGCATTGTAACTACTTTTTTCTAGTGCTGCTGCGAAGTCAGGTTTATTTGCTTTAGTTTGTTTACTGCAACGATCAGCAACTATCGGCATACACGGTTGTCTGTTTTTTTTTTTTTGCTACATTTTCTACAACGATATGCAAACTAACATATTTTGTATGCAAACTGTAACAAAATAAAAATGCATGCACGAGTGTCTGCATACGCGCATGTTTGAAAATATTGTGCTTTATGGGACGCCTGGAGTAAATCCAATCAGTTTTCGCCATATGGTGCACCTGCTAGTTGATGAGCGCCAAAAGCACAGCATGGATTCGTAGTCTTGCCTGCTGAGGCGCAATGTTTTTTGTTCTAGCCGAAACTTGTTTTAGTTACTTGCATTAATCGCGTACACTTGCTGCTGAGTAATCGTTACTTGCATTAATATTTTCAGAAAATTCAAATTGAAGTCTCACTGGACTCAGTTCAGATAAATAGTAAACAAGGATTAACATTGCATTGGGGCAGGACTGTCAGCATATTAAAATGTCAATACTGATTTGTATGTCGAATTTTCTATAAATCAAACTAAATCGTATGGAAACAGCGTGTAATTTCCACACATTGTTGTCTTCTTGACTCGAAGACTCTATAAGTCGAACTTTTTCTTTGGATAATGGTGATTCGAATTATGGAAGTTTGACTGTATATTTGTAGCCTATGTAAAAAGGGTAAATAATTTGAACTAAAACATATGTCTACACATGCTTCTTAGTAAAAAGCGTACATGCGCCTACTTATCATAGCTAGCAGATGCTCACTAGCTATAAGGACGCATGCAAACTAAGTTAGATAGAAAAAAATTAGAAAATGTCATAAGATATTTTTATAATAAATAAAATCGTCGCGTCTTTTCTTTTTATTAGTTTGTTTTGCTAAGTCGATATGATTTTGTAGTAGCATGTGTGAGGGAATAGTTCCTCTACAACACTACTAACTTTTGTTGTCGCCATACCATGTTAGTTTATTCTAACAATTAACGAAAGTATGTCGGGGGGAAGGAATAATATAAGGAATATTCTATATAATATACAAGTTAGCAAAATTTACTTTGTTGAGTACTGCTTCTGTGCGAATAGAGTTTGCAGAGCACGAAACCCTTCTGTCTCACTCGTTTATTTGTGAAATTAACATCAACGAGTTTTATTTGAGTTCAAGGACCTTTTTTTTTATTGCTTTGCCTTGTTCAATTAGATTTGCGGTTTAAACGTGCATATCATGTAATTTACAGTTGTGCTCTATACAAACGGTGGGTGTTATTTTGTGTGTTAATATTTGTTATTCACAATATAGTAGCAAAGCTCAATATTTAATAAATAATAAAATTTTGAAATAAAAATACGTTTCAATTAAGTATATTTGTAGTTTTTTATTTGCAACTTAAAAATAATTTTGTTTCTCTAATATTCTTTTTACAAAAATAAAAATAATAATAATAAAATCGAATATTTAAAATAAAAATTTGACAAATTTTGTAAAAATCAAATAAAAAAGTTATAACAGAAAATAAAAATTAAATAAATAATAAAAATAATAAAATAATACAAGGTTGTATGCATTTTCTATTTTTTCTCTTTTTTTTTTTTTTACTGTGTTTTGTGCTTTACAATAATACAGTGTAATTAAGTAATAATAATCGTAATAATAATAATAAAAAGAGCTGCGCTTTGTTAATTAGACTAAATAATATATAAAATGTTTTAATGGTCATATGACTGTACGAACAAAAGAAAATAAAAAGAAAAATATAACGAAAATCAAAAAAAGAAAATTAAAACTAAAAAAACGAAAACAATAATATGCGCTTATGGTGCACCCGTTATTTAATTAGTGTGAGCCGCCCTGTGTTGTGTTGTTGCTTGACTTGTGTTGGGTGAGGAGCGCATGCAGGTGCGTGTGTGTGTCTTGACGCATGTGTGTGTGTGTGTGTGTTTGTGGGTGGATGGTGTATGTGTGCTTGTGCAAGTGCGACTGTGTGCGTGTGCAATTAATAATAAATAAATAATGACAAGCATTTCCGTTTGCGGTTTACATATATATATATATATGTGCGGGAGTTGTGCAGTTGGAGTAGGATTTAGGGAGTTACGGTGCGGTTTGGCACGCTGCGGAGCATTGTATTGTGGCAATTGTATGGCAATTGATTGATTTAATAATTAAGAAATGATTTTGGTATTTTTGCTTGTGCGCATGAGTTTTGCTTTAACCGAAAATTGTACCTGTTGAAATACAAAAGAAATATTTATGTGTTTGTTGTTTTGTTTTTTTTTTCTTTTTTATAGTTTGGGTTTTTTGTTTTCGATTACTTAAACAATGTGCATAAAACAATTGTGCATAGCAAAAATACTACTATGCTATTATACTACTTTATAGATAGATAGTTATATATTTATATGCATATGTATAGTTAGGTGTATTTATATATTTAAAACAAATTGCACTAATAAAGCTTTTCATTGTTGCACGTTGCAGCGCAACTGTGTGACCTGCTTGAGTTTGTTATGTGTTTCGTGTTTAGTTTTTTTTTTTTTATTTTTCAAATTTTGTTTTTTAATTTTAGTTTTTTTTTTTTCTTTTAATTGAATTTTGTTGCCGAAAGATGTTTGGTGCTGTTTTTTTTGTTTTTTTTTTTTTTTGTTTGCAATTGTTGCGTTTATATACGTGTGTTAATTAATTTGTTAATTAGTATTACTTTGTTGCGGCGGCACGAAACCATAACCCGAGGCACCAACAACAACACCGCTGGATTCTTCAATTGCATCCGGTGGGGATGGTGGGAAAACGACTGGGCCTGAGAATTAATAATCATAATTAAATAAATTGTTAACGTTTAAAACGCTAAGCGTATGTATTGTATATGTAAATTTGTTAGACAGCGCACTTGCACTTTGCGCAGTTTATATTTTTTTTATTTTTTTTCTTTGTTTTTTCTTTGTAATAAATTATTTCAATGCATGCATACGTACCACGATTTTGTCTGGGATCTCTGACCTGATTCGCCGATGGCTGCGCCAAATCCAATGTGTTATAACCGAACTGACGATGCCCACGCGAGAATTTGCCTAGGAAATATTGTTGACCCGCAACGAAGGCCAGCGACAGGCAAAGCGCAAAGATTGTGACTAACTGCAAGTAAAAAAGACAAAGATAGCGCAAAGCTTAGGTTACCGCAAGACATTAAACAAATTGTAATTGTTAAATAATTATAGACTGTCTTTGGGCACAAACAATGCCAAAGCCGATCAATGCACGATGATAAGCGAATAGTGGCACGCATTGTTGGCACCTCTGAGCCATTTGGCAATTAAAAAGCAGCCGAGACAATAATCACGTCAAACAGCATTTATGCCAATGACAAAGTTATAAGACCATAACCGATATAGCCGCCTTAGACAAGTTTATAATGAATAATGGCATTTCTGGTGGCACTCGCTTTGCATTATAAATATAAAAGCGTACTTCGCGTACTCCACTTTGGCGTGCCGTGCTGCCACGAGAGTGCCGTGTGTAGCGTAATAATCAATTATTTTGTGTAGCAACAGCAGCCATAATGCTAAGAAAAACAAAAACAAAAGCTACACAAAAAAAAAATAATAATAATAATAGTAACAACAACAACAGCAACAACTGCGGTCAAGAACAAATGCATATACTTAGATATATACATACATATACATATATATTACATAAGCCGCATTCAAGTGGAATACCTTTTCAAAAAGAAACTAGCGTATCCAGTTCGCGTCTGCGTCGCACGTCCGGCAGCTAGACACACCAGATATAACACGATATCTATGTACATACATACATAAATTGTATGTAATGTAATTTTTCATATTTGAAATTTATGTACACGGCAACAGTTAAATAATAAGCAGTCAATTGCCTTGTATCAACTGCGCGTATATGTAATTAGTATCAGTCGCCTGCATAAATGCTATGGATCGCGTGTCTTGTACACTGTTTAGAAGTCTTAATACAATTTTCTATTTATTTATTAATTTCATTCATTCTCTTGTTTGTTTTTGTTTTCAAAGTTGGCAACACTTAAGCAATCGTCTAGCGTCAGACAACGACGCACGACGCGACGACATAATCACGACATGTTTGAAGGTACAAGTGACGCTTGAGTCAATATGTTGGTGCACAGGCTGCCTTAAACGTGCTGCAGCGTGCAATCAGCTGTTGATAGGTATTTGTCTGCAAATTAGCGCATATTTGCGCGCTAACCTACTTCGGCCGAACGTATATATAACATACAAACATATAGCGTATCGAATATGCAGATAAAAATATACAACGGCAGCATACAATAAAAGAGGCGCTCGTTAGGCAGCTTTTGTGGTCAGTCTACATCACATTTGACTATATACGTGTGCGGGTATATATGTATATACGTACTGGTGCCATACAATAGTTTTTGGTCTGCCAGGCTGCCAACTAGCTTAGCTAACCCCATGCATACCAAGCATAATCGTGATCTTAACGATCATCAATTGTGCTGCAATTGCGGAGCAACAAGCGGCTTTCCACGGCTACGTTCAATGGACCATCGGCTTCGGCTTCGACTTTGGCTTTGGTGCTGCAAATTGCAATTGCATTGCCCGCCAACACTTTGATGTGGCAAAAGGTTCGCAGCAATTGGGGCATCAGCGACTGTTGTGAGTCTTAGTTGCACGCTTTGATGCAGGCAAGCAGTTTAATTTATTGCATGATTCGATGTTCCGCCATTGCCGTACGATAAGCAACAATTTCGTACTGCTGATTGCTCGCTGGGTCAGGTAGGCATTTGTGCTCCTACTATTACAGCAGCCATTAAGTGGTAAATAAGGTCTAAGCAAGTTATTTTAATGTCTTACTTGTAGTGGGCACTTAATGCTTATTTATTCATAACTTAAGCAACGCTTTAAACATTTGTGTTTAATATGGACTGCAAGACTGGCTTAGTCTACTAAACTTCATTGCACGTAACCGGCATGGCTTATGACAGTCGCCATGCTGCACATGCATTGCAGGTGAGTGTAATTTGGCTTTGCATATGCTTATAAGCGAGGCACCGGTGCCCCTATGAATATACATAATTATTGGCTAATTTTTAAAATTAATTAAAGGGTTTGGTGCATGTGGTTTAATGTTTTTTTGCCATGCACATAATGTGCTTACATTTTCCCTGGCACCAAGCTAAACTGGGTCAATAAGTGGCTTACAGGGCGTATGTGTAATGTGTCTTTAATATGCATGTACAAATAACTTGTGCAATAAAAGTAAAAATAAATTAAAACAAAAATATAAAACATGCATGCGAAATGCAAACGTTGAATGGCTTTTTTGCATGCATGCATTTATTTATTTTGCATGAATTTTTTTTGTAGTGCACTTTTTTTTTTTTAACAATTGAGTGTTTTTTGTTTGTAAACCATTAAAATATTATCGCCGCTTAATTAATTACAAAGCGTTTGCAAAAACAACGGCAGGCGTTGCCAGAACAACAACAATTACAAGTAAAGTGTTGTACAACTCATTTGCAAGCAATTCACTAATTGCCACACAATCTGTGTGCATTAAAGTCAAGAATCGTTATCGATGAACAACAGTTGTTAGAAATATTTACACACATGTGCATGTAAGTATAAATACGCTCATGTATATTAATAAGCATTTTCTTATTATATAATACACTTAAGTGTTTAATATGCGTATTTTACTGTCAAGAATTGTCAAGTATAATTAAGGGCTTACGTTTTGATACGTGAGCTTAAAGCGGAACTTTACTTGTCAAATTTAGCCATTTAATCGTATTTCGTAAAGCAATATACATATATACACACATACATATACAATAATTGGAACAGGTACAAGTTTTTAAAGTTGAAAGTAAAACTTATTAAATTACAGGTACTAAAAATAATTGATAATTATATTTTTTTAATTAAGGTTGCAAAAATAGGTTTAAGGGTAAGTCAGTTAATTATTTATTAACTATTTAATTAGCAACAAATGCTTGGCAAAGTAACACCTGTAAGTGGCTGTGACGGTTCATAGTGCTTAACTTGGTTTTCCATAACACAAGCTAATTAAATTTTTCTACTGTGTACGTTATAAAGCAACTTTTGTTATTTTATTATGTTTTCAAGTAAAAATAAACTAGAACAATATAAGCGTTATGGCGTTGTGTGGCCATTCCTGTTTAAATATTTTAAGTGGTCTGTCTTAGCATGACTAGTATTTTATCTACATTGGCTTTATTTACGTGCATAATGCGAACCACACATTGCATATTTATGCATACTCCCCTGCAAACGAATTAGTCTAACAAATGACCTTAGATATGATTTCGAAATGTGCTGCTGCAAGTGGCGCTTGCGCGCGTACCAATAAGACTATCACGAGCCAAGCAGTAAGGCACGCACCTAGACGTTATGCATTTTGCTGCCGGCGGCAGTTTTGTGGCTGCCGTGCTGCTGCTGCCGCTGCTGCTGTTGCAGTTGCTGTCGCAGTTGTTTGTGGCAAAGTTTGTGGTTAATGAAAAAAAAATAAAATAAAATAAAAATAAAGTAAATCGGCGCGCAAACCCACCCACCCACAACATGATTAAGTACATGCAGCAGATAAAAGCAAATGCATAACAACACAGAAAAAAAAACAATAACGCAGGCATAAAAATCAAACAAGCCTTGTTAGCCACTGCGCAGTCGGCAGTGCCGTTGAGTTGTGCATTTGGGCTTTGATTGGTGCAAACGCTTAAAAATGTAAGCCATGTGATATTTTTTTTTTCTTTGTTTTGTTTCTTTTTTATCTTTTTCATATGGCTTTGTTTGTTTGTACTCGCATGTAAGCGCACATGTAACGTAGCCAAAATTTTCGACTGCTGTCAATTTTCGTATTAAATTCGTATGAATTTTTAATTCATGCCTGCCTGTACAAGTTGACATGATTGTTGATTTTTATCGTTTTTTTTTTGTCTTTTTGTTTTTGTTGTATTTTTTTTTTTTAGTTTACGTATTTAATTTGTAGAGAGCTGTCATGCTGTTTGTTTTCACCCCATACCCTATGGATTTTGTTTGGTGATTTTATGCTCGAGGCTTTAATTAAAATCGAAAACCTATTACAGCGCACATGCAAAAATAAAAAAAAATAAAAAAAAAACGTTAAAAAAGGCGCAAATTAGCGCATGAGTCATAAATGTTCGCCTGTCTATGGGACGCTAATTAATCTTAGTTATTTAAAATGTCGTTTAAGCCATGTGCGCTTGACGCACATAATTAATTCCAACATAAAAACTGACGACGAAATGCAACAAGGAAGTGTTTGCGCGAATTGCCAATTGTATTGTGTCGAGTGTGTCGAACTATTCTTATTATTATTTTTTAATTTTATTTACTGTGCAATTGCGAAAAGTGAATGTTTACTCACTGACTGACTGACTAGCCACTAAAATTGAATATAAAAAATATATAAATATAAAAAAAATTGAACGCGCATTTATTAAAAAATTATTATCATTATTTGTTAACGATCTTGCATTTGGTTTAAATGAGAAAAGAAAGAAAAAACCATTTTGGCAGCCAGCGCTTGTTTCAAAAATAAGTTGAGTAGAGCACTTGGCGCTAATTGCACTGATTACGTGTTATTGCTAAAACTTATTGTATGCGCGCATTGCTTTTTGACTTTCCAAAAGTATTAAGCTCACTCTTACATTGTTTGGTCCGCTTTGCTCAATGCAGTAGTACTACGGTACGGGTTACGTTGGTAACTTTGTCTTTGAGCGTTGATGCAAAGTGAAAATGTGCACTTCATTTCGATACGTTTGCTGTTCCACTTGAATGCGCAAACATTTGCTGCCAAGACGCTTACTGCGCCGCTAAGCACTTTCAATGCGGAAGCTGGCGGGCTGCATGCAGTTTGCACCTCTGGCACGACCCGTATTTAGTACCTATTTAGTTTTCGCGCACAATGAGCCATAAAAAAGCATAAGGCAAGGCGGTGGCAGCAGCAGCAACAAACGCTAACAAGTAGCCAGGGGGCGTACGGTGTGGACAGCAATCAAACAAAACAACTTTGTGTTGTGCTAAGCTAAATAAAAACACCTCTCAATGCAATAACGAAAGCAGCAACAAAAACAACAATAGTCAAAATGCAGCAGCAGCAGCAACAGCAGCAGCAGTCAATATGAAAAATCACAACTAGTCATGTTTAATCGTTGGAAATCATTACCATTGATTGCTTTGCGGTTTGCTTTGCATTGGCTTCGTTTTTCATTTTATTATTATTTTTTTTTTTTGTACATTTATTTCTCTTTATTTCTCATTGCATTTGGCAATACTCTAGTTTGACCAGCTGTAGCATATATGTATGTACGTACGTGAACGTGTGTACCTGTCACGTGTTTTGCAATTGCTGCTGCTGCCGCCGCCACTGCTGCATTGTAATTGTATTAATCACCTGTACAATTACTCACTTTGATGGGAAGTTCAAATTGTTAAAACGTCGATTTCAAAAGTCATATTTGTTAAATGCTGCTGCCAAATGAACTGAGAACCGTTACATTTCCTGAGCAAGCAACATGCCCAAAGGTCACACACGGCCAAATTGGCGCAGTGGCACGACGTACATATGCAACAATTTACAAAGTACCATAATTAAAAGTTCGCTTTTTATTTTAACCTTTGTGAGCACTGAGGCTGCTGCAACAAAAAAAAAAAAAAACCAAAATATATAAAAAAAAAAGGTTACACGCTATGCCTCGAATTGCGGTGTTTAGGTCAAGTGCACAGCAATGCACAGCTGCGCGTGTAATGCGCGTGCAGTGATTTGAAAGTTTGGCATGTGCCACAAGAGACCCTTAATAAAAAGCTTAAAGAAAAACATGCACTATAAAAAGAAAACAAATTGCATGTCCACTGCAAACGAAATGCAAACATTAAACGCGACAAAATGCAGAAATTGCAACGTCATAGACAATGCTGCAGCAAAAAATAAAAAATAAAAAAAAAAAACGCAGCTAACCATGCATAAAAAATGCTAATGGGATCTATAAATCTAACATTTTTCCACACAAAAATGCGATTGTTGCCGCATGTGGGCCGTTGCAGCAGCAGCAGCAGCACTAACCAAAGACATTTGAAATCAGTCACTCATTCACTCACTCACTCAGTTAGTACACGGCACGCAGGCCGAGTCATTCGTATGGTCACCACTTCATTTTACTACACTTTGCCAGTGCCAGTGTTGGCCATTGCTGCAACTGCCACAGTGCCACACATTATTGCGATTCGTCAGTGAGTCAGTTTTGCACATTTTACCCACGGCAACTGTGCCATTGCGACAGTTCTACACAAAAATACGCTAATCGCTCGCAAACGTCGCACTAAATGACCACAAATTGTAATAATATTTAGCCAGTCAAGCAGTCAAACTCATAGCCTGCCAGCCAGCCAGCCAACCAGCCAGCCAGTCAGTTAGCCAGCGAGTCAGTCAGAGCATTTGTGCTGTCTGTGAAAAAATGGCAAAAGCAGCCAAATGCGATGCAGCACAGAGCAGCAGCTGTGCATAGTTCGGCATAAGTCTTGTAAACGATGAGAGATATTGGAAAACATCATTTAGGCATGAACATAAATGTGTCACCCACGAAAATAAAATGTAAGCGTGCGAAACGAAAGTCGATGGCACGATGTGTTCGTTGTCTGGTGAATGGCAAATCACTGCCAAGTGACAGTTTTTACGACTTTTATCGCTGAGCAGCGAGTTAAGTGGATTTAGGAGTTACGTTTAATTTTCATGAGACAAATAAAAAATGGCAAATTAATTGACACTTTTGGCTCAGTAGGCAGATCATAATTAAGTTAAATATTATGTTTAGCAGCAATAAGAATAAAATGGCGGTTGAATTGAAATAGTAAAAACTTATTTATATGTTTTATACTAAACAATTAAAATTGGAAATAAAAAAATATTCAAAGAGCCAGTCTTTAACAAAATAGAAATACTGCAACATTTTAAGTGCTGCACATTAAAACTAAAATTACTCAATTTTGATTAGTGGCATCTAAAATACTGTTTGTACACATTTATTTGCTTGCATTGCGTTTGTATAACATATAACTTCTATTTATTTTAAGCAATATCCAATTAAACACAGGCGTATTAACCGCTTTTCAACTCCATGTGGGGCACAAGTATTTACGATTATGTGGGGGAGCTGCTTATACTATCATATAGCAGATATTGCAGATTCTCTAATTAACATTTAATGTGAACTCTTTTCGTTGAAGTTGGCATGCTGACATACATTTTATGTGATGCGTGTGTGAATTAAAGTTGGCAAGCTTTTGATTGCATTAAGACCGGTCTACCGCTTAAATATCGTAGGATCCAATACTCTACCGAGACTGCAGGGGGATATTAAAAGTCAGCAAGCTGAGTTGACAGACTCTGTGAATGTGCCAAGCAGTGTCTGCATTACACTACTCAGTGCGCATTAACTATGTGTGTGGAAATGTGCTCACATCTACATATGCATGGCATTAAAGGAGTAAACCGAAAACATATTAAGATGTTCGGTTAAAACGGGTTACCGACAAACATGAAGAACCCTTCACTGAAATGACTTTTGAGTTCTTCAATGTCTTAGCGATGAAGACCGTCATGCAATTGTAAATTAACTGCATTACGTATACGTATTAAAAAAAAAAAAAAAAACATTACTTATACAAAATTATTACAGTTTGTCTAGTTCCATTTTTATTTTATTTACTACTTCAATGCATCTTTATTAATATTAGAAGCAGCCAATGGCATGACGACAGGGCTATTAGAAAAAAACTAAAATTTATGGCTTTTAATTTAAGTTTCCACACGCAAAGCAAGTAAATTGGCTGCATATACTTCAAAGACGTTGATGACAACAACACAACAACAAAGTGTAATCAATAAGCGACTGCAAAACTAACAAAATGCAACAAGCATGGAAAAGGTAATTAATAAAACCACAAAACAAATAAATAAACAAATAATAGAAGAGTAGAAAAAAAGAAGAAGAAATATGCGGCAGAAATCAACGAAACGTAACGCACAAGTACGAGTATCGTGTGATTAAGATTGGCTACGACACATTTGCAGTTAGCTTAATTTAACGCTGGCAGCCAAACAAATGTAGCGAATATTAATTGCGCGCAGCGTTGTTAGGTTCCCATGCACGATTAACGCAGCTTGCGACATAGCAACAACAGCGATAACGACAACAATAACAATAACAACAACAACAATACCATCAGCAGCAACGACGACAGCAGCAACAGCGTCAACAGCGACAACGACGACGATTGCTACTACGGCAGCAGCATCAGCGAGGCGGCACAGCACAGCACAGCACAGCACGGCATGGCGCTGCGCATTCATCAAACAAACGCTAAATTGCATAATTTTGTGGAAGTCAGATGGCGCATGGCGCGCAAATGCCGCAACGCCAACAGAACAAACCGCAAACAGGCTGGCAAACAGACAGACAAACATGCGGACAGGCCGACAGACAGACAGTTAGACATTTAAACAAACAGCTTAACAGGCCGACTGGCGGTGGCTGTGACTGTGGCGACGCAGGCAGAACGCATTAAAATCAAAGTCTTAACGCATGAGTCAGTGTATTGCAGCAGCAGCAGCAGCAGCAGCCGCTGTGGGTTTCCTAGACGCATTGCGTGCTGTTGGACTTTGCCTCTGAGGTCGCTTATGGCTGCGGCTGCTGCTGCGGCGTTGGCAGTTAATGAATGCATTTATCGCGCAGATAAAATAAAATTGCATTGCTGTGCTATGAACATGTCTCGTTTTGCCAACTTAATCGACAAACAGTTGGCACGCAATTGTGCGACTTGGCTGCTGTCTGCTAACTGTGAGCTGTGAGCTGCCTGCCTACCTGCCTGCCTGTGGTTGCTTTGAAGTGGCATTTTGCGCACGCGCAAAGTTGTTTTCTTTTTCTTTTTTCTATTTTGCTTATTTCGCGTCTTTTAACTACGCTTGACTTATTGGCTTGTCTGTACGCGCCTGCTTTGCCTTACCTTGCCTTGCCTTGCCTTACCTTGCCTTGCTGCCATGGCTGGTGTTGCCTTGGCTTGCGTATGCTGTGCTGAGTGCATTTAGCTGTGCTCTAAGCTTGTCTTGATTTGACTTTTTCAATTAACTTACAAAAGCAAAAAAAAAAAAAAAGAAAACAGTTTAAAAAAAAAAAATAGCTAAAAGACCTAACGCATGCTGCCATGTCCATTTGTTGTGCGTCTGCGTCTGCGTCTGTGTTGCTTGGCTGCTGCTGTCGTGCGTCGCATTTTCTCATGTACACGCGCTGTAAAACATTATTCGCGCATGCCTGTACAACGTCTGTTCGCCTGTCTGTCTGCTTGTCCGTCAGTTGCAGGCCTTTGACGGCGGCCTTCAACATGAACTTGAAATTCGTAAATCTACGCCTGAGTCTGCGCGTGAACATTGAATTTTTATTGCAGTTTTTTTTTCTTTTTTTTTTTATTTTAATTTATTTCTTGTAATGTAGTATTTTTTCGATGTTGTTTTTATTGGGCTACGCATTGCGTGTTTCTTTGTATGACGTAGTCGTCGTCAACGTGTTGTTGGCTTTGCGCAAAGCGCGCTAACTGTGTCAACTCGACACAACGGGATTTGCCACTTGTTTGCTTCCGTTTGGCTGTTAAGCTTAAATAACGACAACGTTTTTGGCTTTTGTTTTATAAATTATTATTAAATAAGCCATATGTGCGGGTAACGTATTTAATATGCGGCGCTTGGCAAATTTGTAAATAAAAATGCAAATTTATTAAGTTCCGACACTGCTTAAATGAGTCAGGTTATGCTTGCATAAATAAACAGCACACAAAAAGACTAAACTAATAAATAAACGTATTAAGTAAAAAACGAAATTTAAATAAAATGGAAACAAACGAAGAAAAACCACGCACTTAATATTCATGCGATTTTCCGCGCTTGCGTTCTTTTGTCTGCGCATTTGCCATGCGATTTTTAATAATTTTAAAATGTTTTTATATTAATGCCAGCATTTGTCAAGTGCATGCTGGCTTTTGGCTTGCCCGCTTTAAATAATAACTGGCCTTCTATGTTGTATATATGTCTGTTTAAACCGCACAAAAAAATAAAAATAAAAAATACAACTGGAATAAAGACTTTTTGTCTGCAGAAGAAACGACAAACAGCAAGCCACAAAACAGAATTGACACACGACTTGTGCGAACAACGTGAACTGCGGCTTAGCATGTGGCAATAAATTAAATTGGCCAATAAACAAAAACTTTAAACAAAATAAAGCATAACAAAACAAAAATAAACACATAAAAGTTCTATGTAGATCTTAGACCAATTTATGCAGATATTGCGACAAAGTAAACGACAGCTATATGCGACAAAAGGCGAAAAAAGCGCAAATGCCATTTGTGGGCTGTACGTGTTAACAATTATTTCAATAATAATAAAAAAAAGCAAAATGTATATTAACATAAATTAAAATGTTGTTAATAGTGTCGCTTGGCATTGATGTTGTTGTTACGCTCTTAATTGGTCACATTGAAAAATGGACAGCTGCGACAAGTTATTTAAATTCGCGTCGTAGCAGAAGTACATTACTTACATGCTTATGTATGCATGTATTTCTTTGCACAATTACTACGCTCTAAGTTGTCGCAGCTTCTGGCTTACATGCACAAGTGTGCAGTCACAATGAACGCAAAGTGTCCATAGTGATTGTCATGTGACCGTAAGATCCTTCCATGTGTGCATATGTATGCATTAAATTATAAACAAATTTTTTTTATTAAATACATTTTTACTTACGAATCTCATATTGTTGTTGTTTGTTTTTATTTTTTTTTGTAAAGTAGTTTAAACTGCAAATACCAGAAAATTTAAAAAGTATGCAATTAAAATTTTGTTAACTGATTTTGGTTTTATTGGTTTTAAAGCACTTAATTATAACTGCACTGCAACTTATAATTTTTTATATTTTTTTTTTTAATAATTTTTGCCAAATTTTTTACTGCACCGTTGCACTTTTTAGCGCTGTGAAAATATTTGCTCAACGTAAGCAATATTTCTACAGTGCGCATATATTTTTCTAATTAATTTTTATTTACTTATTCTTTTTGATTAAGCGGATTTTTTTTTATCTTTTTTTGAATTAGATTTTTGTTTTTATTGCGGCATTTGTGAAACCGTTTGCACGAAACGAAACCCACCGCGTATTGTTGCACTTCTTGCGAGCGTGTAACTTTTTTTTGTTTTGTTTTTGTTTTTATTTTATGTAAAGCCTTTGGTTGCGTTCGCAGCGATCAGCGTTCAGCGTGCTTTGAGCGTTGAGTTGTAAAGTAAAACGTTTAATGAATTCCAACAGATATGCTCAGTTGTTTTTATATAAAGCAAACAACACAGCTGACTGCTGGCTTTGTTGTTGCTATTGTTGCTGGTGTTGTTGGTATTGTTGCTGGCTTCGGCGGCTCGTTTGTGCGTTATTGAGCTCGAGTTTGAGTGAATGAGTTGCGTACACTGAGAGAAACGAAACAGCAGCATGACTTTGTGTCAACTGCGCAGCGTTAGGCAGCCTTGCCTAAGTCAAGTTATGGCCTGCTCAAATTATTGAAAGCTTTACATAGAGGTTTTTATATATATGTTATATGTTAATACTTAAGCCCATACAGCATTTTTTTTTAACAGTGTATCGTTTGAGTTGAGTGCAATGTTTGGCGTACGTGATTAAAGTTTAGATTATTTGCCACAGCGTATTGAAGTGAAGGTGAAATGAGTGAGTTTTCAGTTCAATAACTTGGCGGAACGTTCTTAGGCGGGTGAGTATGTGTATTTTTGGACAACGGGAAGTGGAAATATAAGTATTTGATTGGATGCTGGCTAATTGTTTGGTACGCTCGTGTGGCGCTCAGACGTTCGCTCGACCGTTTGTTCGGTTGCTGGTTCGCTCCTGACTTTGTTCCGGAATTATTTGGCAAATGTAAGCTTGCAGCCAGCGGCCAACCAGTTTCGTTTGTTCGTTCGCTCGCGCATGCATGCATGCCATGCAGTCAGCCAGTCAATCAGTTCCAACGTATGTAGTTTGCACTTAACTTATGCAAATGCAATTTGAAAGCGACTAAAGGTGTGCACCGTGCAAAGTGCCTGGCATAGCTGAGTCAGTACTGCTTCGGTGCTTTGGCTTGCTTGATTATAGTTTGCAGTTAGCTATTCGTATCGTAGATATGCAAGTTGCACAGGTTTGTTTGTAGGTTGTGTTTTACGATTTACGTGAGTGTTTTCGCCTTGAGGTGAAATTTGTGAATGTTTGCTTGAGTGCTGCTGCTATGTAATTTCTTCCGCTTATGTTTATGCTTGACCGTGAAATTTGTTTACAACATATACAGTAAATACATGGAAAGCAAAACAAATGACAATTTCTGGCTACTGCAATGGCAACATTATGCATTATCGTGCATATCTCAATACCAGTTGCAGCTACATATTCGTACAGTCACCCGGCACTTCAAAAAGTTATAACTAATACTTAGTGTCTGTCATGCATAAGCAACGATTTATCGTTGTAGGTGTTTTCAAAGCGTGACTGTAAGGAATGTATATGAAATAGGATACAGCGTTTTAACTACCGGCACTGTCGATTGCAGACTCCTGACCTTGTTAATTCTTGGTTGAAAAAGGTATTGAAACTGAACACTGCAGTAGCCTGAACAAACTAATAAATCGCATTTTGCCAAAATACTGACAGACTGACACTTATACAAACTCATAGTCACTGCACCAGCTAAGAGCGCAGATCAGACATCAGCACAGCATTCGTAGTTGATAGTTCGTGAGCTTTATTGTGGAAATAGCATTCGAATATCCAAAATAGAGCGACCTCATTTTCACTGGCGTGACATATTTAAGATGACTCATGCAGCTGAGAGTTAATTCTGAGCAAGGATGGCTGTTCAGCAGTATGCTATAACGTACATGTTTTCCCATTAAAGGCGGTAAAATAATTATGCGAAAGTAGAACATATGCATGGAATAAGTTTTGAAAAGCAACGGCTAATGAAAAGTAAATGCCAACTTAGCTTGGCTTACCAAGTGCTGCTCTATATTAAAATAATCTCACACTGTGCTAAGTTATTAAATAATGAAATCTTTATCAGCTGGCTACGAGAATTTTTTAATAAAAATGATAGCTACATAAAAATTTAAGCTTACTTAGGGATCAACTAAGTTGCACGTCATGGCTTAGGAACCATACAAAACCCTGCCGCAATGAACTCATTGTACGATTACAGGAAAAGAGTAAGGTTAAAGAGACAACATTCAATTAGCATAAAGCACCGACTGTAACATCGTGTATTGTTTATGTATTTTTTTTGTTTCTGCGCATAAAACATTTGCATACCATTTGCTTCAATGCATTGATGCAAATTTTTTTTTATTTCTTTTTATTTCAGTTGTTATTGTTTGTAAATAAAAAAAATGTATTACATAATATAAAATCACATCTTGAGAGCCACATATGAAACAACTTGGCAAAGCTGTTCTTTAACATCCTATATAGATACATTTTAAATATACGAATAAAAAATATAAATTAATTTTGTTTTTAATTTTTTTTTTTAATTCAACAGACTACGTTTTAAGCATGGTATACTTGTAGGATGTTTTTTAAGGTATATCCAAATTAACTACAATTACATTTATCTTAAATAAATGTAATACAGCTGAGCACTTGACACACTAGTTAAACAAAAGACTTAAGCAACAAACTTACGCATAACATTTTTATTTTATAGAATTGTCCTTTGAATTGAAATTTTGCAAAAAAATTAAATTCAAATATGAACAACATTTTATTCGCTATGCTTAGTATGCGCTTATGCGTTAAAGTGTGCGCCTAATCGAAATTTAATTTATACAAATTGCACACTTGACGATGCTATGTGAGAAATGCGTTCAAACGAGCTGTGCGACAGACAGAGAGACAGGCAGAAAGACAGCCGGACAGGCGGACAATAATTCCGCATGCCGTTGTAATTAAAAGCAAAAAAGCGAGCATATGCGCACAAGCCCAGCACTAATACCAAGTTCAAGGTCGTTTTTTCGCACACCACAGCCACACCATAGGGTATCCTATGCGAGAACAGGTGTGCGCAGACAAAAGACAAAAAACAAAAAACCAAAATAAAAAAAAAAAACAAAAATAAAATGAAAAAAATCAATAAAAAGTTTTTAGCGGCAAAAAAAAAAAATGTTGCTGTTCGCATAAAAGAGCAAACAAAATTCGACTTTTTACTTTGCAGCAAATGTGTTTTTGCCTAAGTTCAAGTTCAGCTAAGCAAACAATGGCATAGCTTGGCATGGCATGGCACAGTAAAAGCCAAACGTAGTCTTGCCTTAGCATGGTGAGTCGAGTCGAGATGAGGTGAGGCGCGGCGAGGCATGTGTGGGGTGCGTTGTGTGCGGTGTGCGGTATGCGGTATGCGGTGTACGATGTGCCGTGTGCGGTTAGAGGCGAAGTCAAGCGAAGTGAAGCGTAGCAAAGTCGTGCGAGTGTTCTTAAACCGCTTGTAATTATTATTTAATCGAATTCGCAATTGATTTATGGCTAATCAATTAACAAATTACCTTGCGCTGTACTTAGCTAAAAAGTTTCTTTTTATTGCGCTTGGCTTTGTTGCTGTTTTTCCTTTGCTTTTGTTTGTTGTTGTTGGGGGTTTTATGTTGCTATTTCTAAATATTTTGTGTTTTTCGTTTCAACATTGTTGCGAGTTATTTTTTCTTTTTGTTTTATCTGCTATTTTTAATTTTTTGCTTTTTTCTTTTTTTTCTTATTGCTATCTGTTGAGTTCATTATGGTTTAATTGAAATAGTTTCTTGCCTTAAAATAAAGTTATCAATCATTTAATTGTCGAGTGGTTTTGTTTTGTTTTTTAACTTTTTTTGTTTTGGTTTTTTTTTTGTTTTTGTTTTTTTTTCTTTTTCTTTTGTGTTTTTGCTAACTTGTTTGCTTTTTAATAGTTTTAGCCTCAGTGCGCGCCAAAGGTTGTTGCCACTTTAAGGAATTATGTAAGCGAAACGAATATCGTGTACTATGTACTGGCCATGTACCTTATTAGCCACGGTGCGGGTAGGGCTCAAATGTAGTTTTTGACATGGCATGAATTGCGTGTATGTAGCGCTAATCAGTCGACACATGCCTGTGCTTAGACAAGCACAACTTGTTGTCTGCTTAGAACAATACACATGTTATGTATGCATGTAGGTAGGTACGCACAAGCAAGTTCGTTGCTTAAGTCTTTTGTTTTGCACGCGCAGAAATATAAATGACAAAAAAACAAATAAAAAATGTATAAAAAGTCATAAAAAAGTGAAATACGAATAAAAATTTATAAATAATAAAATGCTTAACGAATCAAGATATTGAGGCAATTACAAGATTCAAATTTCCTTTTAGCTATAATTAGCGCACAGCTGTGCATTGAACTGACACACACAAGCACCAATGGAAAGTGCAGGGCAGTGCCGCTGACAGCTGACAGTTTGAACTTGAAAGACAGACTCACCGTGTTACAGATTGTGCACGCGACAGAGTAAGAACTCACTGTCACCGTTGTCACAAAGGACGTTTAACTTTCGCTGTATGCACTAACAAAAAAAAAAAAAGAAAAAAAACGATTGTAATTGAAAAACAAAAACAAAATAAAGTTATAATCCGCGAGATATATTTTTTTCATTTTATTTTAATGTGTAATGCACATTTGCAGTAAATCAGCAACGGAAACGGAAAAAAGCAAACGCACGACAAATGTTCGCAGGCAGCTGCACTCAGGCGTTTGGCAAAACGTACTTACATATATACACACATGCTTACATATGAACATAAATACTTGTGCTGTATCATAACGTCAGCATTTCGGATTCTGAGTGTACGGTTTATGTTTATTTTTTTTTTTTTTTTGTAATAAAATTTAATTAGCCATGTTATATGCCAATTAGCCGCACAAGTCGTTTTGAGGAAGCGGCTGCAATATGAGTTGGCGAAAGTAGTGAGACCTTCTTAATTGCCTTATTTGGTTGTGCGACTGCGCCTCATAGTGCGCACTTGTGATGCCGTTATATGTTAGACAATTACTATAATGATTCTTAAAAGTTTTAATATTAACTATTTATTAAAAACGACACTGCAGCACAGTAAGGCAAAGGGGCCATAGCCTGTGCCGATGACTCATGTCAGCGCAGGTCACATTACTTATACGTAACAATACGGCCGGAGATTGTACGGTATGTGCTTAAACCGGTTTTTGTTTTTTTTTTTTCAATTTGTAAAACAGCAGTTTAGCTTATACTAAAGGTAAGTAAATTACAACTGTAGCATACAATTTTAATAATGCTGAAAAAATATTTATTTGTACGAAAACAATGTGCGATGAGTGAGATGTTCCTCAAATCTCTCGTATTCCTTTATTTGTATGTTTATATTTATTTGTATGAAAACAGTAACATAAAAAACCATATGATAAAGATTCATATTTTTAATGACTTGTATCACACTTGCCTGCCTTATACAGAAATTAGATGCAAATCAAGAGAATAAAAATTAGTCAAGTCTTTCGAGAGTATCGATACCGGCCGATGTTTGTATTGGCAACATCATCAAACAAATTATTGATTGCAACAAAATCCTATCCATTATCAAACGCTAAATCATTAATTTTGAAAGATTTATTTGCTTTCATTTGATTAGTCTTGACAGAGAATATGAAGTTACAACAACACGCATCTCATACAAACAGAATTTCAACTCCGTATAACAAAATCAGGCAGCAGCGGGCAGCGTAAAATGGAAGCAGAGAATATAAAACTATAAAAAGAAGTGCACTTCTCTTGAAACTTTGCAAGGCAGTGAAAATTGCAGAAATAATTAAAATGAATCAAAAATTTTCGAAAATTCCACAAATTTCGATCTTGAATGAATGACCAGTTGCTAAAGAAGATGACGCTGCTGTAGATTCTCCATTTAATTCTTGACTCAAATTAAAACAGTATATCAGTCTTGATTAGTTTACAACGAATTCAGTCTTTTTAAAATAACGCCAGAAGAAGAAGAGAATAATTATGTGTGAGAGTGAAAGAGAGCCATGCATGTCACATAGGTGGCGCACAATCATTCAGCGTTTACATGTAGCTGGAGCTAAATTTCTGTTTTGACATATAGATGGCGCTTTTTACATATCCCTCACTGGCAATGGTAGTTTCATTTCAAAAGTTTGTCAGTTTTAAAGCGGTAAATTTGTATTAGTGTTTTTATATGCAGTAATGAAATAGCTTAACAAAAAAAAAAAAAACTAAGTCACTATCTTTATTGAAATAAAACTAGTGTATTTTTAGTTAGCCGTTTAGCTTATATTTAACCAGTGTTGTAGCCCATCGCATCAGTTAACTGTGTTAAATAAACTCAGTTGCTTGTTTAGCAACAGTTGAAGAGTGTTTAGCGAAAACCGTCTCAAATTCGCAGCCGCTGGCGACGTTTATTCCTGCATTATAATGCCATTATATAAATTATAAATGGCAGTATAAACTCTGGATCCCTGGGTCTCATAACAACAAAGCAAAATTCAGTAAGACAACTCTAGCTAGGGTTGTTGAAGAGGAACAGCCTCTGTTTTCTTCTCACTCGCACCTACATATTAGAATCAGTTGTTATCCAGCCACCGACATATTCAGGTGGTGTTACTGTTTTTAAGCGTACATCTACGAATTATTGTGCACGTGCACAAAACGCAAAATTAACTAATAAATGTTTAAATAGGCAAACGAACGAGCTTCAAAATACGGTTTATACTTGCAATTGAAACGCGCATATTTGGTGAGCTCAGCAGGGAGTTGGCAATATTGTTAACAACAGTAGCCACATACAAGTACAAGTCATATGAGTGCATGTGTGTGTGTATGTGTGTGTTTGTGTGTAAATGCAAATAAATAAAAAATAAAAAAAAAACTACAATTCTTTAAAAGTGCAAAAACGTTGACTTCTTTTTTAACATTTAAGCATTACAGCTTACGAATAATAATAAATAAATCTTTGGCAATTGTGATCATCAAGTTGTGTTGCATTTAAAAATAAAACAAAACAGAAAATCAATTAAAAAGACGGTACAAGAAAACGAAGACGCTAAAAGACCTTGAGTCCAACAAAAAAAAAAAAAAATTGAACTACCCCACCTGGTCTAGACAGGTGTATTGGTTTTTCTATGTTGTGTTAAGCCGCAACGTATGCGTTCTAGAATTCGGTGCAAACATTTGCACACTAGTATAGCTTACCTCCCCCAACCGAAACTATTCGTGTTTAGAGAAATGTAAGATAAACGCGCGCATAACTAAAATGGTGTACAAATTGCCCAAAGATAAGCAACATTTTATGTGCAAGTATTGTGTATGCGCCTCCGTTGGCTCGTTAGTACATAACTGGTGTACTTGGTCATAGCCAACGCGTACGACTTTTCTTTTTTTTTTTTTTGTTTTTCGTATCAACTCTTACTGTTTCGGTTTGTGAGTGACTCAACCAGCTGCTGCTGCTGCTGCTGTTGCTGTTGCTTTTATTGTTGTTGTCATCGCTGTCTCTGTTTGGTTTGTTGTTGCTGATATGAAAACAAAACGTTGACAACAGCAATAACATTTTCATTTGCACACCCAAACAACGGCATTACAACATTACACAAACAGCAACAACAACAACAACATAGAAATCAAGACCAACAACTCTTTGCGCAATGCATTATTATTATTATGATTATTTATATTATTATGTTTATTTTTCATTTTATGAAAAATACAAACACACTACACAATTTGCTTACCATATAAAGTGAATAATTCGAAAAAAATTATCAAAATTAATTTAGAATATTTCCGCGTGTATGCTTTTGTGAATCAACTCGCCAAACAACACGCGCAGCATCCAAATGAGCAGCAGCACTATGAGAGCCCAGGATGGCCCAAGCAGCGGAATGCCACGTCCCAAACATAATGCCGCCAGTGCATTGCTCACGCAGGAGGAGAACGAATTCGTTTTCAAGTTGCTGGGGAGAAAGTGTCAGGTAAGTGAATGGCATCGCTTAAAAAAAATGCTCATGATTAATTGCCGAAATTCCGCAATGATTAATATTCGTCAAATGTTTAAGCCAAGCTTAGCCAAGCTGCCTGAGTAATTGTTCAGTTTCCGGCGAGTACATCATCGTCAACATCATCACCGTCATATAAATTGCAAATGAACGCATTCAATCGACGTTGACCTACAAATAAATATCCCATTACACTTGGCATACAAACTAACATGGGCTGGTGTGTTTGCATTTAATAGGCGACAAAAGCAACCAGAACCGAACATTTTCACGTATCTGTGACAGTTAAGAACTTATTTGCGCAACATTTGCTTGGTAAATAGCGGAAAAAAAAGAACAAAACCAAAAATGAAATGGAAAATAATTATTTTACTGATTGCAGTACAACAAAGACAAGTCCTTATCACTTTAGTAGATTCGTAATCAATTTTCCCAACTGATAAGTCTAGCGGCAGGGCTAATAAAACTTAGCAGACACAATTAGTCATGTTCTTGTGTGTAGATGACGATTGCCTCAAACTTTTCAGTTTGTCGGTCTTTGTGCATTCAAATTGCCAGAACACACTTTATAAATAATTGCCAATGGCCGTCAAAGAAATCACAAGGCAATATGGAGGGCTTTTGCAGTACAAAATCTTATCTATATTAAATTATTGTTATGCCAACTGCAAACCATCTTTTTAATAATTCCAACTTGTGGTAGGCTGTTTAATCAAAATTTATATGGATGTGCTTTGAACTTAAGTTCTGTTTCAATGCACCTTAGAAGAATGCCAATGCTTAGTCGTGCGAACTAATATTAATAAATAAAATAAAGCATAAGAAATAGAACTGCAGTGGAAAAGTAAACCCTGCTATATAGTAAATGTATTATTGTGTCTAATCCTCAAAAGAAAATTTCAAACGTAACTTCTACATATTTTCAGAGAACTTTTCCATAAGAGGTCAAGTTGTGGCCTAAGTATAGTTTTAGCCAATTACCTTTTCCACTGAATTCGTGTTTCTTTTTAAAAGCAATGTAGTCGATTGTCTGTATAAGCGAGTAAATATGCCGGTGCGTACATTCAGCGGACGTAAAACTAAACGATTTCAGCTTCCGCTTTCTAAGTGCGTATCGCAGTTTTTGTGCTTTTCCAACGAAATGCACCACAAACTCGGGCAGCGCATAAAAGTATAGATAAACAAATATATTCCTACAAAAAAATTCACTACGTGCTATAAGTATTATTTACCTGTGAATATATTTCTATTGCTTCAGTTTTTCTTGCTTATTTGCGAAGTTCATAGAAATTCTTGTAGTTAGCAAACTGATAAGCGTGTCAGTGCGATCGCTTTGTGCGCCGTTTGCTGTGTGCTTCGTTATCTAATCACTCAGCAATGCTGATAACCAGCCAAAGAAGTCGCCACGCACAAAAACATGCCAAATGGTATGCCTAAAGAGACTTTAATAACTGCTAAGCTGGCCTTGCTTGGCTTGTGACTCGCAACTGTTTTTAATATGGAAAAAGAAAAAGAAATTATTTGAAAAAAAAAAAAAGCAATACAGAAAAGTACATTTTGAATTTTATAACAATGCGCGCAGTTAATGACTTGAGTTTTTATTTCATTTCAAAAACATGTGCTGCCAATAGACAACTGACACACACTCGCTGTGACAGTTACGAAAGCGCCGGATGAACAAAAAAACAGACAATGGGCGAAAACCAATGTGCAATGTGAAGTTTACATTGCTAACACGATTGCCACGATTTTTAGTATTCCAGCCAAATATAGACTTTTTTTATATTGGGTCATCGTTCAGTACGTTCAGTTTTGATTTAGTTCTGATTTAAAACGTTTGAAAGGTGACTTTTCAGGCAAAATTTTTTGTGAAGACAGTTTTGTAAGTTATTGACAATAGCGAGGTGCATCTATGACATTGAAATTTCCGGAGCAGAATCGCGTTAGCCACTCCAGGGGACCGGCATTCTTTCACAGCAGCCTCACCGCAAACTGCACAAATTTTACGGCATGATTTTGCAGTGGTTTTACCTTTTTTATAGTAACAAGCATCACACTGCATATTTCTTCAGATATTTCATTCATTTTCAAATCAATAAAACTTTTTACACGAGCAATGAATTACAAAATTATCTTCACAAAAACTGTAGTCTGAAATGTCGTCTTTCAAAAATGTGTTCGTTTGACTCTATCGTATTACTGCTGCACGCTATATGGGTATTAACACCATCTAGTCAAAAAACCGTACATACTTTTTAGATGACCCAATAGTTTGGCACAGGTACCGTCAAAATCGAGATTTTCTGTTGCCACATTTGAAAAATAACAACAATACGAATATTTTATGCAAAGTCAAAAAGTTAGCAAATTTTTTGTTTTACATAAAAAACTAATCAAATTAGGATTATTTAATATAAACATTTATTTATGTTTAGATTAAAAAAAAAACATATTTAAATGGCAACCAGGATTACTAAGAGCAGCAGGAGGTGCAGGCAGATCAGTGCAGTTTCTACTATGGGCCACTAGAGTAATGTGTCAGAGTGGCAGCATTAGGCGGCAACTACTGCCTGCAGTAGTATTTTTCCCCCTTTTTTTCGCGAGGGCTAAGATCAAATGCAGCAACGGCAGCAGCAGCAGCAGCAATGCACGCTTCAATGGCAGTTAGTATGTATTAACTCATTTGTTGTGTTTGGCATTTTGCAAATTTTTCTTTTGTTTTGCCGCTGCTGCTGTTGGTTGTTAGTGGGTATTTTTGTTGTTGTTGTTGCTGCCATTGCTGCGTAACTTTATTGCACGCCGGTTTAAGCCAAGCGTGGACTTTCTAATTGCTTTTTAAGTCGCGCGATTGTCGTACCGGCTCAGGCATAGGCACAGGCACACAGACACACAGACACTGTCACTGGCTTAGTTACGTCTTAAGCGCATTTCTGCAACATTTTTATAAGCCAATGGTTTTCTTCAAATACATCTACTAGATGTCTGTCGGCGTGTCCAATTTGTGTATAACATGGCAAGACATCATTTTGTGCTGCTGTTATGGCTGCTTTACACTAACAACAACAACAGCACGCATGATTTTATTAATATCAAACAGATATTTGTTATTCACTTAAAATTGTATGTTATTGCGCATATACACATGTCATACTACATGCACATGCTCGTGTGTGTGTGTGTGTGTGTTCGTGTATCAAAATACTTATACATGGGAGTACATGTGTATCAGCTTTGCCATTTCATTCAATAATCGCCAACGCTGATATGCGTGTGGGCTGCATGTGAACAATTTATTTAATGCTGTTGTTGTCAGTTGCGATCTATAGTCACACACACACACACACACACACACAAAACATATCATGCATATGTTAATATCATGCCTAAGCATAGCGTAATCATTAGTTTTCGACAAGCGCAGATACGCACACGGTAAATGTTGCTTTGTGTCCATTGGGAGTTGATTCGGGTATGCTGCGTAACCCAAACGTGCACGTAACGCCCAACGGTAAATGAATGTCTGCCAGTCCGTCGTACTGTCTGTATGTCTGTCTGTCTGACTGCCTGCCTGCCTGCATGGCTGTGAAGTGCGAAAGTGCATACGTAAGGTTCAGCCATAATATTTCGTAAAAATTAATTTAATTGATTCCCAGACACTGACAGCGACTTGCGTTGGGGTGGGGTGGCTTGATATGGTCCGAAACTTTTGTTATGGTTTTGTTTTAGAAAAGACGGCTTTTGTTTTATAAATAAGAAAAAAAACAATACTGGCTGGCTAATATATGTAATACCTTTCTAAATCAGTTGTCTGCATTAAAATAAAAAAAAAAATAGTATTTTTTTTTGAATTCATGACATACTGTGAAAATGTGAGCGAGGGCTTTGCCTTGACTCGCAGGTGTTGTTGTGTGCCAATTAAACTGAAGTGTATGTAAAATACACAGCCAATTTTGTCATCAACACACCGAATTTTTTATAGTTTTATGTGCTAACCTTGACCTTTAAATTTACCTAATAGTAAAGAATACCAAAGGATTTATTTACACTTGGAGAATTCTCTAACGACATGAGCTTCGGTTTGCTAATGGTTTCTAAAAGTTTTAAATATATAACTGCCATGTAAAAGTCGCATTACAAGAGATGAAACAGAACTTGCTGTTTGACGAAAGTTTTGCCTGCAAATGCAGGTCACTTTTGTGTTTTTAAAAGCACATAATGTGTAAAAATGTAACTGCAGCAAGTGACCTTTTGGCAAACCACTTGGCGCCACACATGCTGTAACTGCAGAATGCACTTAAACATTTATTTTTTTTTTATATATATTTATTTTGGCAAGCATGACGCCTTTGTGTTTTACTTGATGTTACTTTTATTTTTGAAATTAAACTTTGTCCTTCGTGAATGCAAAACACGGCTGCATGGCGCCTATGCTGTTGACGCCAAATATGAAGCCTATCGTAAATTTGTCTATACGTTATATTTACAGCCTATAGGAAGCATATATATGTGCATTACTGGCAATAAATCGTATTATACGCGAGCAGAAATGACAAACTTTTGCCACGCAGGCGCAACAATGGGTTAAACTCACTTGGCCAGCATGGATAGTAGACACTAGGGGCAATAAAAATTTGTGCTGTCGCCAAACACTTGCACTTGCGCTTAAGCTGTGCTTCCTCTGTTTACTATGCGACTGCATTTGCATTTTTAGTATGACACTTACCCTGCCATGATGGCCAGCCAGTGGCTGTTACCTAGCTGCCGAAGCAGCCTGCCTATGCAGAAATTATATAAAATGCCAACATCGTAGCCCAGCTAAGCAAGCAAGCAAGCAAGCACCAAAGCGCAAGCAAAACAATATTTGATTTTCAAAGTGTGTTTGTTGTCTATTCAATAACTAACTGCAGCGACAGTAGCCTCAGCAGCAGCAAAGACAGCGACAGCAAAGCAATTTGACTGCTGTCGACAGCTTAAGCTGGCTGCGCTGTTATCAATTTATACGTGCTTGCCATGCATAAGCTGCAGATTACCACAGCGCCAAGTTACAATGACACTAGCCAGCAGCCACGCAGCCCAAGGCACGCAATAAGCAACGACATGAAGATGCGACTGCCATTGGTCATGCGGCAGCGGGCGCGCGTATCGTACAGCATATGCATATTCGTACACTCATTGGTATGCAAATAAGCGTTATTTGCCTATTCGAAGCGCACAATCATACAAAATAACACACACACACACACACAGTCACACACACATAGACATAAGCCAAATGCCAAACAAGCGTCTTTTAGACGTTGAGCCAACGCATTGGCCAAGCGACGCTTGGCTTGGTGCACAAGTCCAATTGAATGAAACCGAAAGTCAGATCAGTTTCTCAGCTCGAACGCATAAGTTCACTGTTGGCTATTGCACATCGATTCGACAATGAAACTAAAGGTTGTCTGCAACTGTTTTTATTTTGTGTTTTTTTTTTTTATTTTTTTGTTGTTTTTATTTATTTGTTAAATAATTTATGACAACACACACACATTTTGCTTATCTATTAATTCATCATTCATGCAGACTTTAAACACTGCTGTGGTGCAGATCTACAAGACGGAGGGCTCTGCGCATTCACACTGGAAGAAGAAACACACGGGCGTTGTCTGCTTTGTCAAGGACAGCGCCATACGTTCGTATTTCCTGCGCGCCTATTGCCTCATCAGAAATGAGCTGATCTGGGAGCATGAGTTGTACGATAACATGCAGATAACCAAAGCGCGTCCATTTCTGTTGACCTTTGAGGGCAGCGTAAGTCCGCAGCAAGGACTTAAAATATCTTAACAAATTAACAAATCTTTGCTTCTTTGCAGGATGGAAACGTGGGCCTCAATTTCGTTTCCGAGGAGGAGTGCGATGCTTTCTTTAGAATAGTGGATGCTACCATTGAAACGCGTAATAGGAAAAAATTAGGTAAGCTCGCGCACACATACACAAGACACGTGCCCTCAATGCATGCTACTTATGTGCTCTTTGCAGAAAAACGCAATCGACTAAAGTCTATTACAGCGCCTGCAGCGCCAGGACCAATTGCCCCCGGTAAGGAACCAGCGCGTACAGTTGCGCAGAGCGTCACGGATAGTGGCAGCGTGCAATTACGCAATAATAAAATAAATTCAGTAAGGCTTACTCCTGCGCCAGCGACTGCAGCACCGTCTAAAACCTTCCTAAGCTCGAGCTTCGGTTTGGCAGGGGCAGCGGATAAGCAGCGCGATAAAAAACGTAAAGTGACCAAAGCAGATATCAGTCAGCCCACAAATTTTGTGCATGTCAGCCATGTGGGTTGGGATGCGAACAAAGGTTTCGATTTGACTGGCAACGAGAATGATGAGGTGCTGACACACTTCTTTGCCAAAGCGGGCGTGTCTGAGAATCAATTGAAGGATCGTGATACGCGTGCGTTTATCTATGACTTCATACAAAGCAATAATGTGCTGGAATCCGTGCAGCAAGAGCGCGTGGAACAGCCAACGCCGGCGGCACCTATGCCACCACCACCAGTACCAAGTCGCCATCATCATCATGTGAGTAACAACAAAGTTAGGCATATCGTGAAATTAATATTAATTTTTTTTTTTTTTTTGGTTCTTTTTTCTTTCTTTGTTTAGTCCCACAATGGTACTGCGTCAAGCCAAAGAACAGCGCCACCACCGCCGCCGGCCAGGCAGCCACCGCCACCAGTACCCACAACTGTGCCTGGAGCAACGCGTGCGCCAGCGCCACCTAGCAGGCCACCACCAATAGCAACTGCACCACCACCTCCGCCGCCTGCGCCACCAACTGCTCCAGCGGTATTATACATTAAAATAGTTCACATAATTTAAACACTCATCTCAAGCACATACATCAACAGCACATACTATCATAACATTTTAAGTAATAAAATTTGAAATTAATTTGTAAATAAACTTGTCCCTTGTAATGTTTCGTTACATTAGCCGCCACCACCACCACCACCGCCACCAATGCCCATGGAGGTGCCAGTCATTACCACAACGCATGCACCGTTGGAAACCAAAGCCAAATCAAGTCTGCCACCAGTCACGGATACGCGTAATGCGCTGCTCGACGACATACGCAAGGGCATATCACTGAAGAAAGTCGATGCGGCTGCGCTGAGCACGGGCAGCGGCGATTCACGGAGTGAACTTATGTCCGAAATACGAATGGGCATGCAACTGAAGCCGGCTGCCAATCGGGAGCTGGGCAATAGTCGCAACAGCGATGATGGCACTGGTGCCAGTGGCACGGATGCGCTCGCAGATGCATTGCGCCGTGCGTTGCAGGAACGCGGACGTGTTATACAGTCATCGGATGAGGAGAGCGGCGATACTTCTGGCAACGATGACGAATGGGATGATTAAACAGTGGCATGCCACATTGCCAGCGTTAGCCACAAGCGTGGCGAGACTTACCTGCTGGAATTTGTAATAAAATCATGTGGGGAAACAATGGCCTGTCAGCGGCTTACATGACAAACATGTATTTGTGTACACACTATACACTTGTCATTATTATTATTATTATTATTTTTTTATTTTCAATATTTTATATGTTGTTTATAGATTACATTAATATATGTATGTGTACTTTCTAACATAAATTGGCTGGCAGTTAAATGTTGGTACCTACGAGGGTTGCTGGATTGAGTGCGTTACAAAAATAAAAGCAACCGCTTTACTATATATTTTGTAAATAATTTTTGTTAGTGAAGTAAACAGTGGAACAAAAAATGCAAAAACAGTAAACTGAAATCAAACGCAAACAAGACAAAAGCTAACAATAAAATATAATATATTATTGCGTTAATAATATTTGCAGCTGCTATAACCAATAAACATTTGCATAAACTGCTCAATGCTATATAATGCTAATATAAAAATAATACAATACGTAATAAGTCTGTTTGTATAACAACAACCAACAACATATTTCCAAAACTCTTAAAAAACTGTGCCAAAAACCCAAAAATATATATATATATATATAAATGTAAAGGAATAAAAGCAAATAGACAAATATTTAACAAAAAGATAAATCAAAAACTGGCAGCATTAACGAAAGCTAGCTGCTAAAAACTCTAAAAGCCAATCAACAATAGGCACTACTAGTAATGCAAAAATTGAAACAAAATGAAAGTCTGTATCTATACACGTATAAACTGTAACTTATAACGGATTAAGAAATGCAAGAAATTTGTGAAAATGTGCCTAACTGGCAGGTATGCGCAAAGCACGCATCCTGCTGCTGGACAGCGTGTACATGTGCGCCAGCGTGTAATTAATTGTCACTCGTCAAGTCTGCGTATATATATATATATACATATGTATGTATATATGTCTGTCTGTTTGTATGCATGCAAGTAGTCGGACGTGTGCGAAATTTACAATTGAACTAAAACTAGATTTTTTTAGTGCATTTTCCGTTTTCAAAGACACACTTTTAACGCATTTTTTAATAGTTTTAAATGAATATATTAATAATAATGAAAAGTAAACATAATCATAATTATAAAATGCGAACAAATTGCTCAAAAAAAATAAAATATACAAAACATTAGCAAAATCTGTTCAACATAAATTGAAATATATTTGCAATAGCATTACTATATATGAAATAATTTACAGCGTGTATTTCAAAAACAACAAAAAAAAATAAAGATATTAATTTTAAAAATTACGTTATGCTTCCTGCGCCACTTACAAAGTGACAAACAATTTATAAACCTTGTTGCGTATTTAATAAAAATAATTTACATGTTCGTATTATACTTGCGTTAAAATGCATTTAATGCAGCACTTAGTCATTTCTTTTTTAACTTTTCTGTTTGATTTATATTAATTTAATAAATTTTTTTTTTTAACTGCAAAATAAAACTAAAAATGTAAACCTTTTAGTGAAATTTTAAAAGTATTTTGCAGAACTTAAAAATAAAAACGTGCACGTGTTATTGAAATAACAAATAAACGAGTATTGTGCGTTTTACCTAACGCTAAATGTATGTAATAAAGACGCTAACTGTAAGCAATTAATTTATGTAAACAAATTTTAAAATAGTTTTTGGTCATTTAATAAATAGTTTAAAAATATTTAAACGAGTGCATCGGCGTATATTGTGAACTTGAAAATTTAAACTAATATTATATAAAATTAAATATATAAAAAAATACAGATAAATGATGTTTACAAACCAACATGCTGCATTATTTTTTTTTTTTTGCTTGTTTTTGTTTTATTTATAACTTAATATTTGCTTAGCTTAGCTTACACAAACAAATTCTGTTATATTTCGATTTTAAATGCGCGTAGCTGTTATATGTTGTTGTTGCTGCAAATTTCGGTTGCTTTTATGCGAGTAGGTACATTAACCTAAAAGTAAAAAACTAAATATCTAACTTGTTTAAACTTTACCAAGAATCTCACTTGCTTACAGTAATATCGACTAACTGATATAAGCATTTTATAGACTAATGGCAACAAATAATATAGTTGTTTTCTTCTTTATTGCTGCATGTCATCAAGCAATGCACTAAATAATGCGCGTATGCTGAAACCCATTAACTGGGTTAGCAGGTATTCGCATGTGCAGTTACGAACAAATTAGCAGCTGCAGCTGCCTACGCTTCGCCAGCAGCATTTGAGTCATTTGAATTTGCTATGATTATGTTATTTTCATCCAGCAGCTCACGTTCGATATTTGCATTGTTGTTGTTTTCAGCGATCTCATTGATGTTGCTGTCATTGTCATTGGCAAAGTTCAGTTGTCGTTGCTCTGCATATTGTTGTTGTTGCTGCTGCTGCTGTTGCTGTTCATTAATGCGATTCTCAGTCTCTTCAGCGTGTGCACAGCAGCAAGCATCTTCCGGCGACGTGTGACTTAGTGTTGACGTAATAACTGTTTGCTGTGCTGATAACTCATGATTTAAGACATTTTGCTGCTCTTCCTCGTCAACTGTTACCAAAGTAGATTCTGTAGTGCTGCTATTACTGACATTTGTTGGAGTGGCGTCTAAAACTGGCAGCGCCTGAAGTTTGACGTCTTTTTTTGACACTACGCTGCCGCTTATTGTTGCTGTACAGCCAACATCTTCACTCGACGTCGACGGCAGTGGAGGCGAAGCGGCAGCAGTTAGATCACTTGCCATTTCTGCAATGCCTTCTGCAGGCAAAATAATTGCTTGCTCCGTTGCAGGCAAGTCCTCGCTAATAACCGTATTGCAGAGACCCCCAGGTGGTTGGTACTCTAGAGTAACATTAATCACCTTCTCGACAACTACTTCGCCCGTTGGTGCACTTGTAGTCATGGAGTTGTCTACTTCATTGACAAAGTCAGCCAGCTTTGACTTTGTCGTAGTCTCCTCCTTAGCGTCTACTGCGCTGGCATCTGCGGATGTTGGCGATTTTCTGGTTTCTTCTTCTGTACTACGGTTCGCAGTTTCTGTGGCTGACGTCGTCATTTCGGCTTGCCCGCAAACGCTGGTTATAACTAATCCAAATGATGATTGCATTTTATGCATGGGCTTATCATCACCTGCCTCGTGTTCTCTATGGCTACCTGCTGGTACGCCAGTGTTTGCTTCTGATACATCGTCGCTGGATTGCGACTCATCATCGTCGTTCTCACTGCTGTCTGTCGACTCATGTCCATCTTGTTGCACATTGACACCGTTCAATGACGTGGCTGTGTGCAATGGCATATCTGCGCCTAGCTGCATGTCATAGACTTCGAGATCCTTTTCCTGTTTTATGTTAAGCTGATTGAAATCAACGCTTGCTATATATGCCGCCTCATCAAGTTCTTTGTTCGTTGGCGGTACATCTTCCGATGGTAGCTCGTCATTGGCAACCCTTTGTTGTTCGGAATGTGTTTCGTCTGCATAGCCACGATTGCTTGGTTCCTGCTTAATGATCACATTTCTAAAATTGCCCTGAATTTCATGCATATCCAAGCCGGACTGCACGGAGACTATTTGGGGCATATTTGCGCACTCATTGCCTAGGTGCTCAGCTTGAAGATCGGAGCTTCTACGCGCACTATGTTCTGCATTTATATTATTGCTTGATACCACTTTATCCACACCGCCAGTGCTCTTGCGTGCTGTGGGCACTGCTTTATTCACTGGTACGGCAGAATCCGTGCCACTGGCCACGTGCGTTATTTGCAACAAACGATCCAATTCCATGCGATTTGGTTTGATATCTAGTAGCTCCGCATCCAATGCGTGCTCTGTGTGTTGAGAGTTGGGAAGGGATTCCATCCCTTCGCCATTGCTCAGGCATGTCATCTCAAACTGCGTAACTGGTATGGAAGTCATAACTGCTGCCTCGTGCGGTTGCGTCTGTGTATAAGCACTGTCAGTATAGTTATAACCGTCGTCCACACGTTCCTGTTTGATTCGCACATTCTGCGGCAAGTCTGCATTGTTAATAGCTACACAGCTCGAGGCATCTCGTATGGTTTCAAGCTAAAGGCAACGTTAAAAATAAAAAATTGGATCATATAAAATGGTTAAGTAAAAATACCCTACCTCTTTGCTGCGAAGCTTTTCATTATCTTTCTTTTTCTTCTTCTTTTTCTTTCTGTCATTGTGCAAGCTTTCCTCATCGTCATCCACCAGAGAAGAGTTTAGTTGTCCGTGTTCTTTAGTGATTTTGATTTTCAAAGCAAATGGTTTTGGTTCTTCCTTAATTTGAAGCATAACTGGCGTCGCGAAATTGGAAGTGTCTTTGTACGTTCCATCGTCAACTTCCTTTTTAATTCGTAACAAGCCTACATCTTGCGACTGTTGTACAACAGGGGATGCTTGTTGTGTGGCGTCTCCTTCATCGTCGCTGCTGGTATTGTTACCCAAATGGTAGTCATCCCCATCGTTATTAAAATCATCATCTGGATTGCTAACGTTTGCAGCTTCGTCTGCTTCTACCTGCACCTCCGGCTCGTGCTTAATGCTTACCAAAGTGTCCAGTGTTGACTTTAGTAATTTGTCCATGCGCTCAAGGTATTTCTTCGTCGAATCTTTCTTTGAGGTTTTTTTACCTGGCACATCCGCATTATTGCACTTGGTGGGGTCATTATTATCACGCAACATAGGCGACGATAATCCTTCCAGCGAGACAAATGGATGCAGGTTGGCATCTTCGTCTGTTGCGACATCAATGTCACTTTCGTTTTTAATACGCACCTGAGATTCAATTTCCAAAACTTCACCGGGAATATGCTTAGAATGTTGTAGATAAATCTTTGCACAGAAGGGCGCATGACGTAAGTAATCATTATCGCCGCGCAACTGGCGACTGCAGCCGCCACACCTTCTCGTCTTTAACGCGCAGGCATGTGTATTATACAGAAAATTAGTGGCAAATGTAGCCTTGCATCGAGGGCACTCGCGATCAAAAACCTGCAGTTCCACCGGTACAACGTAGGCGTGTTCACGCAAGTGGCGCGTGAAGGCGTAATTATTCGCCACCAATTGCTTGCAAAGACCGCATTGATAGGGCGTCTTCGATAGTTTGTGCCAGAGGTGATGCGACTTTATATCGTTGTTTGTAGTGTGTGTTTGATCGCATGCATTGCATATGTATCGTGGCACATTAGGCACATGTTCAACGCCTTGGTGCTGTTCTAGTTCTTCTTTGTTGGCAAAACGATTGCCGCAAATCGGGCAGGTTTTACGATACGTTTTCGTTTGCTTTTTTAATGCTGACTCGGTGCGTGCATCATCTGGTTCCTCTTTGCTGCGTTTTAAAATAAAAAATGAAAAAAAAAAATCAAGAAATCAATAAAAGAAATGGCTTCTATAACGCTATGCTACTGTTGGCACAACTTTAGACCACCTTACATTTCCGTTTTCGGTTTTGTCTGCTGTGTTTGCTGTTTCTTCGACTCGAACAAGCGTTTCTTTTTACGCTCTTTTGCGTCTACCTCAAGCTTAATATCCGTTTTGCTGTTGTTCAGCAAATCATCTGACTTGCGTTTACGTCCACGTTTTGCACCAGATAACGGCGGCTGTTCGCCCACCAGCGGCTTAACATCTACTAGTGGTGTCTGCTACGAACAAGCCTGCATTAAAATCATTAAAAGGAACCATAGATATACATGTTACCTTTATTGGCTCTTCGGGTTTCAAACCCAATAGCTTTCTGGTCTGCGAGTTCGTGGCGAAGCACATTTCACGAAATTCGAAAATGTCATTAATTTTCTCAACACAAAGCATGCATATCGTCTGCGGCATTTTGTCACTCTTAGTTATCTGCAAAGGAAGACATAGCCTTATTAGATTTACAACTGGCACAGTGCAGGTGTAACTACCGTAAATCCAATTATAGTTCTAATTTTTTCCCGTAGCACTGGTTCTCCGTCGCAGTCGACGATGGTCTCCTCGTCCTCCTCGATTATTGGTATGCGTCCAGGATTATCGATGCCGCATAGGCGACATATCTTGTACAAGTTTGCTCTTAGCGCATCGTCGATTTTGAACGCGAAGCGCTCCATAGCACTGATTGAGCACGGCGTGTGTCACCGAACCGAGTTTGGAAAAATTTTAGATATTTTCACAGAACTTCATTATTTTTTTCTTCGCAGACAAAAACAACAACTTGCGCTGGCACAACTCTGTCAACCCTGGCAGTTAGTGAACTCACGAAAGAGATAGCACGTCAACAGCTGTTCGCAACATTCGCCATCAATTCGTATGTGTCCCACACACATTTTGTAAACGGAAAACTTAAACAACACGGGAATAATAATAACAGTAATTTGTAAAAATAATAAAATACCTAGGTTTGCTAGAGATAAAAACAAGAAGTTAAACAGTGAGAACTACTGCTGAGGCTATTGGCCGCAACAGGTGCAGAATCATGAGTGTACATCATTGGCTGAGCAGGCGGGAATATGCTAGCCAGCCCCAGCGCGGAGATCTGGATTTCATTATGCAGCGTGCATACGGTTCAATGAAAATGTTTAGTGAATCGTACGACTTCGATGCAGCGGAACGGCCGCCAACGAGCGTTGGTGCAATATTTAACCTTGAGTTTAATGCCGATGGCAATATACTTGTGGCCGCTTGCGAAAAGAAATCGCTCACGCTGCACGACGTTATCACTCGTCGTCAAATTTTTTGCCTGACAAATGCGCACACGGACAATGTGAATTGTATAAAGTATGGCGGGCGCATTGAAAATGCAATTAAAAGAAACTGTATAAGTCATAATCCTTCTTAGATTTTTGGATGATCGTTTGTTTGCTTCCGGTTCAGACGACGAAACGGTAGCACTCTGGGACTTGCGCTATTTAAAAGAGAAACTGCGTGTTCTGCATGGACATTCCAGTTGGGTGAAAAATATCGAATATTCGCCAAAGGACCAACTGCTAGTAACATCTGGATTTGATGGCAGCATTTTTACGTGGGACATTAAATCTCAAACGGAGCATGGCCTCATATCGCAAAAGGTATTTCACACAAGTGGACTAATGCGTTGTAGAATATCGCCAGATGGCGAAAAACTAGTTGTAAGTACCAGCGGTGGCTACTTAATGATAATCCATCATCTGGATTTGACGACACTCCACAAAGACTTGTGCGGCTTTCGTGTAAGTATAAATGGCAGTGGACTTCGCTTACCTGAGCAGTTCTAACATGTTGACTTGCGTGCTGCAGCCCAGCATGTATCGCCTGATGCAAATGGGTGAACAATTTATTCCACAGGCAGCTAAATACGATCATGTATTCTCAAAGAAACAAAAACATAATCGTGTCGAATTGGTCAGCGATTTCCCAGAAACGGATGACGCGGAAATGATTGGTGCTCTGCAGGTGCGTGTTTGCGTTGCTTGTTTAAAATAAGCGCACTAAAGTAATGCCAATCCCAATTTTCATTAAAGATACATCCACAAGGCATGTGTATACTCAGCCGCAACACATGCTGCAACGAAGAAAGCGAATGGACCTGTGTCCACGACATCAATGAGGAACCATTTGATGAAACTGACTCAGAAAGTGCCGAGGAGCCTGCGCCGAAACGAAAGCGGCGTGTTGTCAACGGTAGCCCAAATCGCAATGAAGATGTGCCGGATACTGAAAATGCAGACGCTTTGACGGATGAAGTGCGGCCAATTAATCAACGCCGACGGCCGAACAGATTAATGACACGGGCATTCATGCTGAGTATGTCGCAATATAAGCAAAAAAGGAAATGAGTGTTGCATATATTTTTTTTTTTCAAATTTAGCACAACCACGTGGTCTGCCACCACTACCTCCATTGAATGCAAATCAAAATCATCGCCAGGAAGCATTTATACCCGATATTTGGGCTGCCGAAGTGACTGTGCAGGAGCGAGCAATACGGCAGAATAGCGCGCGCAACTCGACAGCCGTGATTGGCTATAATTTTGTATACGCGCTCAGCAGTGGTGTCTTGCCTGTGCGCGGTCAGCACAACAATCGTTCAACGCAATCTAATACGCGTGCATCAAATAATGCCAATACAAATACGCCGGCAGCTGCAGACAATGAACAATCATCGCAATCGGACAGCAATGGTTCGTCCACAAGCAGTGGCAATGAGTCCAGTGCACCGCCGTTTGAACGTTTGCGTTTACGACCAATTATACCAGTAATGCAAAGATCACTCGCCAGTGTTTTCACACGTTCTATACCAAAAAATGCGAAGAAACTAATGTATTATACCCAGGAATCAAATTTGGATCGCGGTTTTATTAAGGAGCCTTGTTTCTCGAATGATGGTCGCATTATTTGTTCACCATATGGTAAAGGATTGCGCCTATTGGCCTACTCAAAAGACTGCGCTGAGTATCCACGGTATCAGCAATTCGAGGAAGTTAAGCGCAAACCCACAGAACTCATAGAAGTCGCCAATATCAGCAATCACAGTGATTTTGTTTATTGCACGAAGTTTAGCCCGCGCGAACCGTTGCTCGTTTCCGGCTGTCAAGGTAGCCGCATTATTTGGTATCATCCAAATCTGTAGGTCCACGGCGAGCTACTTACAGCATCATGTTCTCTTAATTGTATTGAGTACTGCTCTTACATGTTGAGTTGCCTTGATTCTTATGCTAATCCTCCTATAATCTAATTGAACAAGTAGTGTACACAAAACGTATGAAGTGTAATTACGAAATAAATTGACATAAAATCAAAATTGAAATCGTTTTATGTGAACTAACCATAGCACCATTTCAAGTTTAATAAGAACAAGAAAATTTTTTAAGCTATGCTATACCAATTTATATATCCTTTATTTCGTGAAAGAAAGAAAACGGTTTACAAAATGAACTCCATGTGTGCTAAGAACCGTTCTGAGCTAATCAGCATCTAATGTACATTGGATTTTTTTTTTTTTTTTTGGGATTGAGATGAACTCTCTGAAGCAAAATTTCAAAGACTCTTGGTGTCATCATATTTTTATGCATATATAGTCAAAGGCTTGAATATATATATACATACATATATGTTACTATATATCATAGCATCAATTATTAAACGTATCTATAAGAACAACTTAACGTAAGCAAATGATGATAAAATAGATTGATAGTAGGTAAAATCTAAAAATATTGGTCAACAGAAAGAAAACACAGAAAGAATTCACAATTTCCGATTAAAAAGTAAAACATAACCGCGTATGCAGCTTGGAAATAATGACAGCTAACCTAGCCAAGTAGTATAATCTAGTAGTAGTTGTTGTAGCCACTCCACTGACCGTAGTTATAGCCGGTGGCTGCACTGCCGCCGCCGCCGCCGCCGGAGTTGTACTGCCACTGGTTGTAATACGTGTCGTACGATTGTTGCTGATAGGCGCCACCGGCCTGTTGACTGTAGTAGGCCGAAGGATTGGCTGAGCTGTAGTTATAATTGGCTGCAGCCGCACCATTATTGTAGGCAGCTTGTGCACTTGCATTGGGGGTTGATGCCGCTTCCTTACTGGCTTTACGCGTGGGACTTGACTCTCTGCAAAAGAGATAGTAAGAAATTATTATTTTGGTATATATATATAGGGGGGGTGGCTTGATAATCTTTCATACCTCTTCTTCTTAGCTTCATTAGCTTTAGTGAGTGCTACCTGCAGCGCACGTTGCGCATCCTGTAGCCCCTTGGCTGTGCTGCCGAAATCTTCAAGAAACTCAACTTTACGCTGTGCAAAGAGCACCTTTTGCTCGGGATCCATGTTGTCACGTGCCATAAATTTGTCCATGATTTCGACAACTTCATGTTCATTCACAATGTCACGCTGTAGCGCCATATCGATCATTTGCAGTGCAACACGTGTATTATTGGGATCCTTTTCCAACGTTTGGCGCAACACATCTAAACCGCCGTCGAGATCTTTACAGATTTTATTGAGAAAACGTGCAAACTTAATTGCCAGACTACCGGCTATGGCTTTATTCTTCGCCGTATCTATATAATGTTTATACAGCTCACGGCATTTGTCAAGATCACCGCGCCTACGTTCAACGTTTATGCGCCGATAAGCAATTTGCAATAAATTAGGGCACTTCTTTTCAACATTAGTCAGCACATCGGCGGCACCGTCGAAATTATTCTGGCACTCCTCAAAGGCGGCCCACATTAAATGCAAACTGGGCTTATCGGGATGGTGTATTTGACAGGCACGCTTAAACACATTACGTGTGATCTTCAACACATCTGGTTGCTCACTGATCGATTCCAGGTAGCGTATCATCTTTAGCCAAAACTCATCGTAGAGTGCGCATGCAATCAAGCAACGCTCAAAGAGCACCAGCACACGCTTGCGATCGCCCTTTTCAATTTCAAAGTCGAGGTAGTCTTTCCAATTCTTAAGCTGTGCACGTTCCAATGGTTTCACATGGAAATACGGACGCTTAATGCCCTCTTCGTAGGACCAACGTGCCGTTACTGCGGCCACCGTCAGCTTATGCACTTTGCGACGTGCCGTTATGACTTTGTCTTTTATGGCCGGTATGTCCTCGTCTTTCAGCGTGCTCGGATCGCTAAGATCGACTTTTGGCGTCTTTGCTGCATTGTTTGTAGTCTCCTCGCTTTCGATCAGATCGGTAGTGGTAGTACTTGCTGCATCATCGACATGAGTTTCATTACTATCTTTGGGTGACTTACCACCAGCAGCAGCTGTCGCAGCCGCAGCATTCGTCGCCTCTGCACTGTTCGACTCGTCCTTCTTATCGTCATGTGATGCGGCGTGTTCTTTCTCCTTAGCCGTTGCGCTGTCATGTCTACTTCGTGTGCTCTTCGACGACGCTGAGCTGCCGGTTGACGTGCGCACAACAGTGCGCTCAAATAACTCTTTACGTATTCTATGCAGTTCCCCTTTGCTAATTGTGCACGTAATCGGATGCTGATTGATCAGATCCTGGAAACTGCAATATTGTAAAGTTTAATTTAGTAATATGTTGACGATATGGCATAAAGTAGTTGGATTACTCACTTATCGAAGTGTGCACTGTAGGTTTGCGTCGGTATGGCCAATAGTCTATCATAGATTTGCACAACACGATCGTAACGTTTGCTATCGTTCTCCCAGCGCAGATAAACATCCCACAGCTTATCAGAGCGAAATTCTAAGCCACAAGCGGCAATGGCACGCTCAAATTGCTTACGCAAGAACTCCTCATCGTCGGCATGGTTGGCCTTGACATGTGTCAAATAATGTATCCAGAGATCAACAGACAGTGGTATGGCCTCTAGTCCGCGCTCAAACACCTAAATTTCGTTTTTTTTGGGTTTTTTTTATTGATTTTTTTTTTTTTTTGATCGGTTTGTAGTTAACACAATATACAGTAGTAGAATTGAGTACATTGAATATTTGTGAAATATTGTTGTTGTTGTGGTTGGGGGTCGTTAGTGCAATCGTCAACATCATCATCATCATGAACACATCGTTCGTTCATCAGTGCAACGCGTTATTGTGGCAGAAAAGAAGAATCATTGGTAAAGATCATATTTAGTGATTTCAAAATATTTAAAATAAATTTTTTTACTTGCGGTGTACGTTCGTGTTGTTGACTGCCGCTGCAACATGCGTGCTTAAGACGAGCAGCGATTGTTTCGTTTAAGCGCACATGCCGCCTGCAGTATGCGAGAATCTTAGGCCTACTTAATCGAAACTTAACTTAATTCTTTGTTAAATAACTTAACGTTTGACTACTTAAAGACACACTCATAATACACTTTGGGTGTGCTGAGATACACACAACAGACTTAAAAAAAATTTCACTGAATTTCATTTAAACGCCATTTGTACTTACGACTGCGGTGAAGAGTAGTAGTGGAGGAGTAAGTGATGGTGTTGGTTGTGGTGGTAACAAACGTACGAACGAACGGAGGAACAAACGAGACTACAGAGTCTGTTTAGATTGGTGTAACTACGGTTGGTGCTGCACATTTTATTCCTATTTATTTTTTTTTTTTTTCACAATTTTGCATAATTAACGCTTGGCGGAAAACTAAGAAAAACGGCATGGATGTTGAACCAGAAAAAAAAAATCGAGTTGTTTTGAAAAATAAGCCGCACTTTTGCCGTTTTGCACGCACTTGAAAATATAATATTCCTGCACCCAAAAAACACAAAAAAAAAAAAAACCACACATGGAACTACAGTGCAGAAGTAACTTTAGTATAGACAAAATTTGGTTTTAAAATAAAATAAGCAGAAAAATTTGTGAGAAACAGAAAAATCAAAATAAAAGTTTCAAATGTGCCATACAACAAATATGAAGTCGTCAACCGATCCAACCCAAAGAGACAACACTATATACACACACAGTGCAGCTGCTGGCATTTGTGTGCCGATAGAAATACTTTTGCGACCTAAGTAACTGCTGCAGAAAATGCCTTTTCTTCGCACTTTACACTTCAACTTCATTTTCATTCCCTTTATCTTTGTTTTATTCTTTTAAAGTTTGTTTTTAATGTACTTTTTATTAAATTATAATAATTTGCATTATAATAAATGTCAATAATACAATAAATTGCAAAAATACACGACTTTACGAGTTTGGTACTCACCGCGTAGCAGTTGGCCTTAATACCCTTGCGTTTCTCATAGTCGGCATACTTGCGCCAGTAACCATAGCAATATGGATAATGTCCAAGAAATGTATCGTAAGCCTCACGTGCTGCCTCAGCGTCGGACTATATTTCAAATAGACGCATACACACACACACACACCAAGTGTACGTGCATTTTAATTAGTAAGTATTATTATAAGCATTCTAAACAAAAACCAATGAGTTGTACACACCTCATTGTCCACATACTGCAGCAGATAAGTCCAGGCGGTAAAATCAGCCGGATCGTCCTTAACTGCACGCCAATATTTATCTAGTTCGGGCAACTTTTTGCGTTCTTTTTCCTTATCTTTTTCCGCTTTATCGTGATCTTTATCCTTTTCTTTATCTTTATCTTTCTCGCGCTCACGATCTTTCTTTTTATCTTTATGTTCGTTATCTAAAAATTACGTCACGCTTTTATTGATATACTATCTTATTTAAGATAAATTGCCAACACTTACCGTCTAATTTTGATTTCTTCTCCTGTGGTGGTGAAGCATCATTGCTCTCTGACGTAGGACTCATTGGATTGTATTGTTCATCCGATTTACTTTTTGGCTCTGCAGCAGACTGACTTTGTTCTTTGGTATCAGCTACTTCCTTTGAGTCGGCTGCTTCTGTATCGGCCTTTCGTTTTAGCCTACTACTACTGTGATGCGATTCTGTGTTACTTCTACCTTCACTAGTATTATTATTTGTGGGCAACTCATCTTCGGATATAACTTCGGCATCCGCCGGTAGTTCAGCTCGCTGTGGCGCTGGTAGTTCTTCATCTGAGACTTCCTCTGCATCATTTATTTCTGGTTTGCTGGGTAGTGGCAATTCATCCTCAGATATTATTTCTGTGTTCACTATGGTGGCACTGCTAGTGTCAACATTGTCTGGCAAATCTTCAGCAATGGCCGGTTGCGACAATGACGATTCAGACGATTCCAACTTTTCACAATTTGCCTGTATGTGCTGCACAACAACTGATGCATCGAATCCTGTATTTTTATTATCAAGAATCTCATCATTACCTCCCACCGAAGGCAAACTGTTTGCATTGTCACCAGCCAACGAAGCTAGCAATGAGCTTTCAGTTGGTTCCTTTGCATCGTCACTGGTTTCGGAAAGCTCTACGGAACCAAAAGGAAAGGATGAACTTTTCTCGTCTACACCGGCCTCCGTAACTACAGACATTTCAACGTCATCTAGAGTTTGAATTTGCAATTGTTCTTGACCGTAGGGTATAACTAATTCTTCAACGTTTTCAACAGAGACTAAGCCCTGCGCGGCCTCATTCATCATATCACTGATCAAATCTGACTGTACTGTCGTTATTGGTTCCGACTCCTCTTCATGTTCGCTGAACTGTGAAAAATAGTAAACGCCACACATATATTTGTTATTGCCATGGAAAACAACACGTCACATTGTAATAATTAAGAACACGTTTTCGCAATTAAATATTGACAATTGCTTTTAGATAAAAACCTTCATTGTCATCAGTTGGCCCTTGCGGGGATAATCATTTCCTCTTGGGAATCATTTGCAGATGGAACAACGCCACATCCACAATTTTTATTGCAATTTTTTTCATCAATGACAACAGATATTAAATATGTATTGGGAATATTATCGGAAAATTAAAACAAAGAAAAAAAGAATAACCCGACAGACTTTACCCAAATTGGGTAACGCCGCTTCGTAATATACTGACCTGTGCTTGCCGCTTGCTTGCCCGCCGCGTTGGTCTCGGAGCTGGCGTCATGGTGACCTGTCTACCCGAACGTGTCCGACGTCCTGCAAAAATGAGCAACGAAATAGTTGCAGAATCTGAATTAAATAATACGCAATATGTTGACACAAAGTAATGTTTATTTTTTTTTTTCTTTTTTTGCCCGCGTGATGTTCACGTTTCTGTGCACGCTTGCTAAGCAGCGCTTCACTTAAGAATGCAAAGTCGTATTTTTGACATATAAAAACTATGAAAACTAAACATTACTTTATATTGCCTTTAACCGATTTAGTCGGTTTCACAGTACAAGCTTTTTTTAAATTGATTTAATGTAATTTACCTGAATTTTCCAGTAAAACATTTTCGTTGTTGTCGTTGTCCGACGCCATTTTTAACGAGTGTGAGTGAGACCGCAGTTGAAGAACATTTATGCAATAACCAATGATTTAGTGTATTATTAAAAACACTAAATATCACTGGCCAATGCTACACATTTAGAAAAAGTCCATCAAGTTGGCAGCATCGCAACATCCAGATAGTATAGATGCAATGAAACTTTTACCGAGGTCGATCTAAATTTTACGTTGTTCACCACTAAATCACTGGAATAGAGTTTGCAGAGCACCAAAACCGTTCTTTTTCACTCACGCACTACTACTACTGTACAACTCTACGAAGTTCGTTGTTTTTTTTATGTGGTGGTGCGCAAATATTTTTTTTACTAAAAGTAGAAAATATATTCAATTGTTTTTGCGGTAGCAATAAATAATCATAACATTAACAATTAAGCAACAGTAAACCGATATTAGCTCGAAGTGTACCTATCAAAGACATTGCTTTTACATGACCCCAATGTGAATTGTAGTGTTTGTTATATGTAATGTATGTTATATTTTGTGTAATTATGCTGATTAAATTACGCGTCATCGTTCCAAATTCCAAACAATGCAGTTTTGGAGATAAAAACTTTGCAAATTAATTCCGTAATCACAACCGGCGACGGTTTATTGTCGTGAAAATTTCTTTGTTTGATTAGAAAGTTGTGAAGTTGTTGTTTTGTGTGCGTGTTGTTCTTTTCTTTTTTTTCTAAAGGGGAATTGGGGCGACTAACCAAGTAAAAACCCGCGCAAATTTTATTCTCTTGCTGTCTCTCAGTTGGCGCTCTCTTGCACATACCAATTCCACATTCATTCGTTTGCATTTAGTTACGAAATTCAGTGGGACGCCAGCTTTTTTTAAAAGGTCATGGAAAGTGGATTTGTTTTTGTGTGAGGTATGCCGGCTGTGGTGGCGCCCAGAAGCATAAATTTGTTCGTACTAACTACATAGACTATAGATACATAAGTTTTTTAAATAAATAGTGATTAATTTCATTTACAGGACTTTGCCACGATGGACTTCGTGAATGTTCTCAACAAGAGCGAACCGCACCAGCGTACAATCATACATTTAGACATTGATTGCTACTATGCACAGGTGGAGGAAATACGTGATCCGACGTTGCGTTCGCAACCGCTAGGTATCCAGCAGAAGAACATAGTCGTTACTTGTAACTATGTTGCACGTGCCAGAGGCGTGTCGAAACTTATGTTAATCACAGAAGCGAAGCGTTTGTGTCCAGAACTGGTGCTTGTGAATGGGGAAGATCTGACACCATATCGCCAGATGTCACAAAAAATATTCGAAGTGCTATTGAACTATACGCCCGCAGTAGAAAAGCTTGGCTTCGATGAGAACTTTCTGGACGTATCCAACCTTGTGGACTTGCGGCGAAGTCAACAGGCGTTGAAAGCAGGCGACGGTGATGTCGAAATGAGTTCAATATTAGGACATATCTGGCCCGCTGATGGTACCGCGTTGACTGCTTGCTGTTGTGGTTGTGCGCAAAGACTTTCCATTGGCACGCAGCTGGCACAAGAGATACGAGACGAGTTGCACCTGCGTCTAGGAATAACCTGTTGCGCAGGAGTTTCCTACAATAAACTGCTAGCGAAATTAGTGGGTGGACAGCACAAACCGAATCAACAAACAGTTTTGGTATCAACATATTCGGAGCATTTCATGCGCGAATTACACGATCTACAGCGCGTTACCGGTATTGGACAGAAAACGCGAACGCTGCTATTGGAGAGCGGCGTGACGAATGTGGAGCAGTTGCAGCTGTGTGATATGGAGTTCCTACGCAAGAAGTTCGGATTTGAGACTGCAACGAAGCTAAAGGACTTGGCATTTGGTCGTGATATGAGCACTGTGCGACCGACAGGTAAGCCTAAAAGCATCGGCATGGAGGACTCCTGCCGCCCGATATCGATACGTGATGATGTGGAGGAAAGATTTCGGATGTTGCTCATGCGGCTCGTAGAGCAGGTAAGTGAGACCCGCAAATCAAATTACAGTTAAAAACTGCTATTCTCTTAATCAAAATCTACTCCGACAGGTTGCCGAAGACGGCCGCATACCAATTGTAATCAAGGTGGTGCTGCGAAAATTCGATCCGCAAAAGAAAAGCAGCCACCGCGAAACAAAGCAGGCCAACATAATGCCTTCGCTTTTTAAAGCAGCTGCTCCCGGCTCAGGCGGTGCTGCTGGTGCATTAAAAGTACAACTGGTCGACGGCGCGCAAGAGAAACTTTTGAAAATCATCATGCGACTGTTTGAGCGCATCGTCGATCTCAGTAAGCCCTTTAATATTACTCTGCTAGGCCTGTCGTTCTCGAAATTTCAGGAGCGAAAGGTCGGTTCGTCATCAATTGCGAATTTTTTGATTAAAAAAACCGATCTTGAAGTACAATCCGTTACGTCCTTAACCAATACGAGTATTGACGCCACAACAGAGAATCCAAGCACTTCGAACTCGAAACATAAAAATGTTGAGAACAAAGCCGCAGCATTCCGTTCCTCGCCCACAACGTTTAAGCCAAGTGATCAGTTCTATCGTCGTCGCGCCACTACCGCGTCGCCGATACCAATGCTGCTTGACAATGGCTCTGAATCTGGTGCCACCAACTCGGACTTCTCCGATTTCTCAGAGACTGAAGTCGAGCCGTCACCGAAGAAGAGTCGTCTTGCGCGTCTCTATCTGTCCACGAAGAGAAGTCGCTTAGCGGAAAGCGAATCCGACATGGCAACTGACGTTGCATCGCCAAGTAAGCTGCGCGTTTGTGATCTTCGACTCAATTCACGTGACAGCGAAAAGGAGTTCCCCGTGAGTCCGATTGCCAGCACACCGTCACCGACGAATGCAAGTGCACCGCGTTTTCGCACCATACAGCCGCCAAACACTTTACTCAATCGCATCGAAGGTGGCATTGGCCGCCGCTTCATAACCTCGACACGAACACGCACCGCAAGCAGACTAAGCTCAAATGCTAGCTCAACACCCTCATCTCCATTGCCATCGCCCATGGATGAATCGAACAGTGCAACGAGCACACCCAGAGCAACACCAATACATGTGAGTGAAGCTGAGAACGAAACAGCAACGCCAGCGCCAGAAGTGACAAGTGAATCGCCGGCTGCAAGTGTGCTCTCGCATGTCCCTTGTCCGGCAGGCGTTGATGCGCAGGTATTCAACGAATTGCCTGTCGAGGTGCAGCAAGAATTGATTGCATCATGGCGCAGTTCACTGGCTGCTGCGGCAGTTGCCGTGGCAAATGGCAGTACGGAATTAACTGTCAGTGCAACAACTAGCAATAGTAGCAGCAGCGGCAATGCAGTGCCCGCGGCTAGAAACAATGGGCAGAAGAACACACTTTATCGTTATTTTCTAAGAAACAAGTGATGCAGAGCGTCTTCTTCTCGGCAGTTGTCGCCGCCACTGTGCACATGTAACATAGTCATTGTATATAATTTAGCGCCTAACGTGAGACGTTTAGCACTCTGCTGCGTTCTTCACAATCTATTATCTATATCCTTACGCAGTAATTGGCTAAGTTTTAAACATTCGTATTTTATAATATTTTGCTCAATCTTTTTAAGCGAACGTTGTCGCGTTCCATCACTCGATTTAAGTATAGATGCTACTATTATATTTTTTGAATTAAATATTCCACGGCAACTTAAAATTAAATGTATACAGACTTTATTTGTGACTTTTTTTTTTATATGCTTACTGTACTTACTATTAAGAATATTTTATTTGTATGATTATGGGATATACAATAATCGTATAATATATACAATGGAATTTCCGCTGTTTGCTAAAAACTAGATAATTTTCATACTGAAAAAAAGAGGCTTTTTCAAAAAATATGAAAAAATAGAAAAAAAACTAAGACAACTTGATGCAAGTGAATCAAAATTCGTTTTTAAGCGTTTTTGTTTGCTTAGTTTTACCAAAAGAAATGGACAATTTAGAATGATTTAACTAAAATGACAAAGCAATTAAATACAACAGAATTAGCCAAATGCAGAATCTACTGGTAGTAGACAGATAACAACTTTCCTGCCGAAGGACAGCTGGTTGCGTATTTCTAATGGCTCAGCCAGCCGCACTTGATCAAATGCTTGCGTACAGTGGACTCTACGACCGACAAATGTCCGGACACAGGGGCGCCACTCAGCATTAGTGTCTTGAGCGAAAGATAAGTAGTCGGCGACAGACTGAGCGCCTTGCACAGTTGCAGTTCGTTGCCATAGAGATAGTTGCTGCCCAGCGGTTGTGGCAAACGTTTAAGCTCATCGAGTTGTGCACGTAAAACGCTGCTCATTTGAATTGTAGTCGTTGTTGACTCGTTGTTGTTGTTTTGGCCAAGTTTGTTTAGGTTGTATTTACTTTCGTTGCCTTGCACTACGAGTGCACAGTCGTTTAGTTGTAACTGTGGCAATGATGTTGTTTGTTTTGCGCCTTGCGGCAGCGGCTGCTGCTGCAGCTGATGTAGTTGGTTGCTGTTCGATCTCATCATCGTCGTCGACATCGTCGTCGTTGGTGTTGTGTGGCTGGCCATCAAAGCCACGTTCGGTTGCGCTGTCGCCATCGTCGAACCCCCGGAATTCATCAAGCCCGTCGTCGTCGTCGTCGTCATCATCATTGGCGTCCCCGTCATTGCCGTCGTCGTCATCGTCGTCGTAAGAGCCGACGATCCCCGATAGCTATCCAAGTAGCTTTTGTTGTGCGATAATGCGACGGAGGAGATCGGGTCGCCGGTGTGGTGCGTGTTTCTTGGTGCGATTGAACTTGAGCTTGCCTCGACGCCGCTTAGCATTTCGCTGCAAGGAATATACATTTGTATATAAATGAAATGGTCAACGCTTGGTGATATGGTACTTACACCTTTTTGTGACTGGCTTGTGGGGAGTGCAAGGAAGAGCTTTGCGGCCGAAGACTTCCACTGTAGGGATGTGTGCTGTCCTGTGGTTAAACATTGTCTTATACAACCATTCAAACGTTCGCCATTCGGTGTGTTGATAATACACGGCAGCTGAATATCGTGAAAGTAGATTAAGAGTGAGAAAGACATTTACTACCTTAGCCAAAACCAACACGATATTCAACTCGTCGTGTATTCTCAGTATTACGTACACAACTAATACTAATAATAGGCAACTACATACGTTTGTTTAAGACTACTTACAGTCTTGCCATGACCAAATGGTCCAGTGGCACGATGCACAGCCATGGCGGCATGCTGCTCGAAATGCCGACAATCGTCGATATTTGTAATACCATTGTAGCGATAGCGACACAACTCTGCCAGGCGTATTCGCAGTTCCTTTTCGCGTTCGAGCGAACCCAGCAAGCGATCGTATTCATTTGATGTGTAGAACTGCGCAAAGACGCGAAAGTGATCACGGAACTCCTTCTGCTCTTTGGTGAGATTGGGATGTTGTGCATAGTTGCGATTGCGAAAGAAATTGGACGCTAATTGATAATCGCGCACCATGCGCTTGCGGCGTGCACGTTCGCGAAGTCTTCGCGTATACATGTCGACATGAGCCAGCTTGAGCAGCACATCGATCTCGGTATCTTCTGAGCTGAGTGAGATATTTGATATGAGTTGCTCTGCGGTAGGATCATATTCGCGTTCGAAACTGTCACGGTTGGGCATGTAGCCCAATTGCGCAGACTCTTCAGTTGTTATTTCCAATGGTGGCAGTCGCGCCAGTGCCATAGCACCAAGTGGACCCGAGTCCTCGGCTGTGTGATCAATTAGACGTGGGCGTTGAGATTGTGCCGGTGTCCATGTAAGGCGACCAATCGTGCCATTGACGAACTTGTTGACATACTCCTCTTTAGCATCCTCGGCGGACTTGGTTTCAATGTGTTTACTGATGTCTTCCCAGTTGCCGAAACCATATTGTTCGATGGCATCTAGCAGGCGTATTTCTTCGCGTGCGGTCCAAGCACCTTTCCCCCGAAATACGGATAATATAGCGGTTCCTGTATCCATGAACTGATATGCATGGTTGTTTTGATGTGCTCCAATTTCAGCGCCGGCAGCAAAACACTAAAGCACGAAATAAAAAACAATGAAATAATTAGCAAATAAAATAAAGGAAATAATATAAACAAAAAGCTTAAAGAGCAGCTGTACCGCTGTGACGTCACTAAAAACAGGCTCTTAAAAACATGAATCATGGTGTTTTCTCTTCGAAGTGTTTTTTTTTTTTCATTTGCCGTCAAAATGAAGAGTCAGCATGACCGCTTAACCCCTCACTAATCAAAAAACTACAAGAATTGGAAATGTACTCACCTGCAGGCAGAGATCAAAATTTTCACATTCTGCACAATGTACACGTATGCCTTGTATATCATCTTGGCAATTCGTGCAATTATACTTTGTAAATAAATCTGCTATCGTTGTCATTTTCGAGCAATTTATACAACAAATTGAAAATCGTTGCGAAAAATTCTCTCTTACAAGCACATCGACGCCATCTTGACTTTCGATAACTATTCTACACAATTGTTGTCAATAGCAATCGGTTCCTCCTATTATAGTGTTGCGAAATGTTTGAAATCGTGACACACCGACGGCTGTTGATATCAAATGCGCCAGGTGGCGCTTACAAGCGGAAAGAAACAAAATCAAGTGGAGAATCCCCATCATCGCGGAAACTCTAAATTTGAGGAATTTTTGAACATTTTTGATTAATTTAAATTATTTCTGCAGCCTACTGTTATTATATTACAAAGTGTCAGGTGGAGTCGCTCTTATTAATTTTTAAAGTTTTTCTAAATTTTGTCTTCTTATTCTTCATAATCTCTGATATAAAGAATCAAAAACGAAATCAAAACAAAGATAGATTTTAGAGTTTTGCTATAGCATCTGGAGTATTCCTTCCACCTGACGCTGCTCGATGGACTTTGACTTTGAATCTCAATTTGGATTTTTATGCGTATGAGATGCGCCTTCTGACTTCCTTATAGTCATTCTTTGGTAATTAATTATTCATGATATGAAATTCTTTCACTTCATTGAAGTTGTTGATAAAGTCAAAAAGATTATAAAATATGTGTTCATATTCTCTGATACAAACGTAGATAATTGCTGGTCAGGCAGTTAAAAAAAAAAACGGCTACGCTAGCTATTCAAGTAAAAAACGAGAGTAAATGTTTAACAAATATGTTATTTAAAGTTACTAACTTAATGCCGAAGTAGAAAAATACAATGACAAAAATAGATTAATGTCACTTTCTGACAGCTAAACTGGCTATAGTTGTTAAATTCAAAGTGCCACGTGGCGTGTTAAACATTGAAAAATAAAAAAATATGAAAACTGAACTAAACGTGTGCGAGTCTTACGGGGTTAAAATCACTATATGTTTTTCATTCAGTTGATTTAACACGGTAATAGACACGCAATTATTAATCTATCTGCGGGATCACGGTGTGCAAATATGAATTTAATTTGTCACCTCAAATGCGCAGAATAACTGAGTACTGTTGGTAATTAGTAGAATAGAAACAATAACCTAATGATCAATGCGCTTAGACAATAAATGTGGCAAACAACTGCACAGCACAAGTGTAAGAGCCGAAATGAACGAGCTCCACTTTAAGCAAAGACCTTAAAGCCACGATGTATGGCTGGCTGGCTGTTGTTGTTATTGTTGAGTTTTTCTGGCTTACATGCCTAAATTTACCAGCTTTCCGCGCACTCACTCTCTTTCCTGCGCCGTCGCTCTCTGCCTTTCCACCTGCGCTCAGCGTACAGTTTGGCTTTCGATAAAACTGCTGATGTTTTATTAATCGAGACAAAATACATATGTATGTACTCGTATACATATAAACAATAATTAACTGTTTTGTTTAGGCAAAACGCGAGCCGTCAGAGTGACCATACGAGTTTGGTCCGCTTACAAGAAATCTACTACAATAACGAATGAACTGCAGCAGCAGTTGGGCAGTGCACATAGCGCTGCAAGCAGAGGCTAGTTGTTGTTTTTTACTAAAATTAAACAGTTTACTAAATTCCTAAGGCTATCGAATAATAAACTGCGCATATACTATGTGTATTTTGCAACCGCACATGGTGTTTGCTTAGAATCGACCTTGGGGCTACTCATGCGCAATGTTGCGCAAGAAAATTCAACTCGACTCGGCTTCACTGCTGCAGACTCAAACCGCTGGCCACAGACGTGCAAAATTCGGTAAAATGAGAATGAGCACAAAAAAACACAAAGCTGGTTTTCTATTTAAACGTTTTCACTATTTATTTTTATTTTTTTTTTTTTTTTTTTTTGGTAAAGTTCGTTTTTTATAGTATTTATATATTTTGGCTAATATAAAACTGGCAGTTAGCAGCTCATGCGCACATTTTATTACGTGTTATGAGCATGAAAATGAAATAAAAAAAAAATAAAACGAATTGAAAAGCCAAATAAATGCGCACTTTGCGCCCATTTAGATTGCGGATTTTAGATTTTTCATGTAACAAGGCAATATGGAAACTTGCCTTTGATATTTTATACGCAAAACGTGGTAACAAATAAAAAAAATATATCTGTGCATGTATACTCACTTTATTTTATTTCACATTTCTTAATTAGTTTTTCATTGCCTTGTTTATTGACTTATTACCTCTGCAAGTGAATCGCCAGTGGATTAAGGTGAACTAACTTATAATACTGAACAATGAGGGTCACGTGGGGCCATGTATAAACCCACATTGAGCTCATCGTGAAGTCACAATACAAGTTTCCTGATTAGCCGTGTGCTTCAACAGTTTTGCGTATAAACAAAAAGGTACATAGGTCTCATAAAGTTTCTCAAATCTAGTTTTTATACCCTACATTTGAAAGGCCTTAACTTATTCGCAAACTAGATTCACATGAGGCAGTATACATCTTGACGTTCTTAGCTTCTTAGTTCTCATCTAACTTTGCTGTGTGCCTATAGTGTACCATGCAATTCCCCTACATACGTGTAGCTAACAAAAAATAATTTCAATTAAGCATTTCGACTGTATCCGTGGGTTTTATGATAATTGTTTTTTAAATTGTTCGATACATATGCCCCCGATACACTAAAAAAGTAAAAGTCGCACTATGAAATTATTTTAAAAATTTTTATTATATTTGTCAAATACTAAAAAATGGTTTTAATTACTTTGTTTTTATTTTCTAGCAAAAATATTTATCGATATGAGTTTTTGTTTTTGCATGTGTAGAATTTCGTAACTAAAAGTGTTCTAAACGAGTTTCTTTGCTAAAGACTAAGCCAACTTATAAGCTAACAAGAATATTTACACAAAAATTACACGCAGTCGTCGAACTTTTGCTTAAGAGTTTTCATTAAAAACAAAAAATAAAATAAAAAACAAAAAAAACGCAAAAACAGAAAAACAACAATGAAATATTAATATTAATAATAATAATAACATTTTTAAATGATATGTGATGCGTAGAATTGAACTAAAAAATTAAAAATGAAATAAACAAGAAACAAAATTTGTCAGCCATAACAAAAACAAAGACAAAGACGAGTCAAAGGAAAATGCGCAAATAACAAATAATGAAGAATCACACACAGACAACCCACAACCACAATGGAGGTCGATACTAATTGTAAACTCTAGGCACGTTTGCTAGAATCCTCCGATGGCGGGCAGATCCAGCCGCCGTAGCGTCGTTCCATTTCCCGGGCGACGGCCAGACAGAGATGATCCTGGCCGGGATTGGCCACCACTTGTATGCCCATGGGCAGCTTGCGGCGATCCAGGCCAATCATACAGTTGGTCACCGGCAGCCCGAGCGTATTGAAGATCGCCATGTACATCGGCTCGAGCAGTTTGTGATAGATTTGGTAATGCTGATGTGCCGTATTCGGAAAGGTCGGATACAGAAAGACGCCATCTGTGCCGAGCAGCTCTTTGAATTCAGTCTTAAGCGCTTCGATGATGCTTGCGAGATGCTTGTGCCGTGAATTGGGTATGATCTTCATGAAATTCTGCAGATGGCCAAAGAACACCGAAGGCAAAATGCTGTCCGAGCAGCCAAAGAAATACTTGACCGTCTCCTTGCATACTGTCTTTGGCTCTTCGCCTTCCTCCGTTTTGTGATAAATAGTTTCGATGTTTTTCATAGTCAGCATTGCTGAGAGCGATATGTCCAAGGACCATTTCATCTTGCGTATATTAACGCGTTTCGCATTGAAGTCGGTTGCCACGCGATTAATGGCCGCATGCAGATCGCGGCTAAGTGGACGCATCATGCCCGAAGGTCCGTCGTTGTCCATGAAGAAGAAACGAATGCCATGCACACTGATCTCCTTGTCGAGCGTCAACTTCGGACCAGTCGGATCGGCCATGCACTTGAGCAAGAGCGGAAGATCCTTAGCGTAACGTGTCATCGGCGCAATGGTGAAAAAATCTCCCCATTTGGGAAAATCACTCGTCGGATGGTGACCCTTAAACGAAACGGCATACGGCGTTGGCTTGTGACCCCAAATACCGCTGAACATTGCAGGAAGTCGCGATGAGCCACCAATGTCCGAGGTTAGGCCCAACAGTGAAGCACCACTTGCCAATAGTGCAGCCTCGCCGCCGGAGGAGCCGCCTGGCGTGCGTTTCAAATCGTACGGATTCTTCGTCTGTCCAGTCACATTGTTGTAGGTCTCCCAAAGCAAACACAGCTCTGGCGTATTCGAGACGAGCATGATGATGCCACCGAAACGTTTGATTTGCTCCACAACGGGTGCATCCGATTTGGCAATCTGTGGCGATTTAAAGACACGTCCTGCCTGATTGGTCAGGCCCTTCACGGCGATGCTCTCCTTAACCGTCACTGGAATGCCGAGCAGCGGTGTATACTCCTCCATGAATTCCACGCTGTTGATGCCCATAGCAATCACACGATCAATTTCGCGTGCCTCATCCAGCGCTTCCTCGAAACGATCCTGCACGATGGCATTGATCAGCGGATTCACCTGTTTACAACGCTCGATATACGCCTCGACGACTTCTTCGCTTTTTATCTGCAAAAAGACGAAACACAGACAAAAAACAAAACGATGTTTATTAGCTCAACTGTTTTTTTGCAAAGCAGAAAATATAAATAAATAAATAAAAGTATTAGATTGTGGTAAAGAACAGACTTGTGCTTAAAAACAGCGACATGCCTTGTCAGCATTGTCATGTTTTGAATTCCAAGTAAAAGTGTTAACGAGACATTGCCGTAAAAGCATCATTACTTCTAAAAAAAAAATAGAAGAAGTGAGAATACTAAAATTCTAATGGTAACCATATAATGGCACTAATTTAGACTAGAAGCAAAATGGAAACGTTATACCGCTTTTAGAAATTATACAAGAAAGTATGACATTGCGGAAACATTTTTCAACATTTCTTTGTGGGTAGTATCACAGAGACTGTACATATATAAGTTGTCTTTGATAGTATCTATAGTCTACACCATTCTTTTTTTTTTTTTTTTATTTATAAGGCATCTATTTGTTGAAAAAACTATGTTTCTTATTTAAACTTTTTCAAAACATCAGGTAAAAAAAGCTTTTTTCATGTACTGCTGGGCCTTGACAGACGTCTTCATAACATGTCTGCATCATAGCTGTCGTGTTTAATAAAATTTTTAGTGTGTTTAATTTTTTTTACGATATAAACTTATTTAGGTTATATCTTAATCAGTAAAAATCTTAACAAAGACTTACTGGCAATTTTGCATTGCTTGTGTTGTAAGCACATTTAATGCTTAGTTAGCCCTGAGTAGTTGCAAACCTAATGCGACACCTCAAAACCACATGAATGTTGGCTAATGGTCAGTTAATGACGCATTTCCGTGCTAACCTGTTGCTTGTATAATATTCTTATTAGATTTAAGCTTTAACGTTATGCCTTACTTAAAACTTAAACAGTTAAGCAATATAATTTTCAAGAAAATCAATTATTGATTGTTCGATATATGTATTATAATTTTGTGTTTATAAATAACTATATTTAACAGAAATGGGCGTTCTGCTAGTATCAATTGCAAAAGTTTTGAATTAATTTATTAAGTGATAAATAAAGTTAATATCGCCGTAAAACAATAATCATTTGTGAAATACAAGACACTTTTATAAATGTATCTACATATGTCTATATGTATTTTTATGTTAAGTGTTATTAGCAAACTGTTACTTTTGCATTAAAAACGTAATCAAACTTAATCTTTATGTATTTACTGCATAACTTCCTAAATTTCGTAATTTAATTTTGTAGAAATTATGATTAATAAGTCAATAACATTGCCTTGGACCCCAACTTTGGCTTGTTTCGAAATTATCTTTAAACTGCTATGCAAACTTGTTCACAATATTGTTTCATTTAGGATTTCTCTCACCATCTTGTATTCGCCGAAACCAACACAGCAACGCTTTCTAAGGTGAAAACCATACGATATACAAAACTGACCATCATGATTTGCAAAAAAAAAAAAAACACGCTCAAGTGTGCAAATTATTTATATGCTTTGTTAACCTTTTATTTTTCTCTATTTCACCGCAGATGAACGTATTTACAAGCGACCTGCCAGAGTGTCACATGCAAAATATGAGCAAGTGTCAACAAAGCATTGCTACTCATTCGTAACGGCAAGAGCAGCAAGGCAAGAGAAATGCTTTTCTCTTTGATTTCTTGATTCTTTTATACGTAATCAAAACTTAAGGAGTTTGCATGTAACTTTTGAACTGTCTTTGGCTTGTTGAGCACAAAATTCTGAAGCTTGAAACTTTTTCAATTTGAATATTTTTTCAAAATAATATTTTAACTAACTTTTTATGTATGTATATGCTTACATATGTATATATGTATATAAAAAAATATCTGCATATATTTACAAACTTTTGTATATTCTTTACTGCTGCTTTATGCTTCACTGATTTTATATTGCAACAAATGAAGACTCCAACAAATACTCGTAACTTTTAGCTGCGTACGTTACATGTCCGAGAGAGAAGGACAGATAGCGAGGTAGAATATATCTGCATACAAATATTGCATGTTATTATTATATACCTGTACGTCACGCATATGCTGTTGTCTATGCGCACGCATATAAGACATACAACCTACTACAAGTTTTTTTTCAATGACTTCCACTGCACACTAATAAATCAACGGTAAAAAATGCGCATCTGTATGTAAAAAAGCAACAACAAATAACTAGGACTGAATATAGGTGCGCATGAAGCAGAAATAAACGATAAAAGAAAAAAAAAAAAAAATAATAAGCAATAACAAAAACATGAGTTAGTGAATTAAAACACAAACAATATTGTACACAAGTGTTGTATACAATAACTGACATAGAAGAAGCAGAAGACAGAGTGTCGAACTGCCAAAAAGCAAAGCTTGAAAGATAATAACAAAATAAACTCATATAAACAAAATGAACACGAATAACAGCGAAAGAAACAACCAATAAGAAACAGAAAAACAACAACAATAACAAAATCTTGCTTCAAGTACAACACGAATTGTCGGTACGTGGGCATCAGCAACAAAATAAATCTCAATTCGCAATTATCTAGAGTAATTAAGCGAAATGATTTTCAAAAGAGAACCGAATACATGTGCACACATGCATATGTGTTTGTGTGCGAGTATTTGCTGTTTTCAGATAACGCCTATTCGAATGAACTTAGTGTGCAGATAAATCGTCTTCACACTGCGGAAGTCTTTTTTAAACGTTAAAGTCCATTTAGCCACCAAGCTATAAAAAAAAGAGAAGCAATGCTCTGCATATCAACATCAAGCAATAAAACTTTTATTTGTTTCAACTGTTTTTGTGCAAATTTCACTAAAAGTTCGTTATACTTTCGTTAAGTGAACTTTTTAATACAATTGTAACGAAGTAAACTCAGACTTGTATAAATAATAATAGTAGAATGTTCTCTGTTGTTTTATTACGTACATTCCATATAATACGTTTATAAATGTTGAATTTTGTTGCAGAAAAAATGAAGGTTTTTTCTTAATCTACGTTATATTCATAAAAAATTTAAAAAAAAATAGCAAGTTTTAAATCCTATTAGGATATGAAATGCTAGACTCCACCGATTCCATTGCAGCTGTGTTATTTAATATTTCTCATGATGAACATTAAGCAAATACGGTCAACTTTGCCTCACAGTGATTAAACTTTGACCCTGCATGAAACGCATTAAAAAGTGCACAAGCCAAAAGTGTAGCGCATATGTATGTATGTACGTATGTGTGTATAATTGCCATCGTAATTTATGCAATCGACATGCAGCATTTAACCTATGACAATGAAACTTGCTTGTGGCAATTGAGGTAAATAAAGAAAAAAAAAAAAATGAAACTGAAGCGGAATTAAAGATACGTAAAACAATAACAAAACGCCAGTTTAAACACTTAAAAAATGTCGTATAGTAAACGCGCATCAAAATAAACAAAACAAAACGGAAAATACATAAAACAAAGAAAAACAAACAAAAGACATAAATGAATAAAAATATGAAAATATTGTAGAAACATGAAGTAGCAAACATTTTGATAAAAGACTTAAAAGTAATGACCTCAGTTACGCTTATGTGGAGCAATGTACGAAATAGCTTATGTGCAGTGCAACAACAACAACAACAACAACCACAAAAACAAAAACAACTTAAATTCGAGTTATTACAGAAAAATTATAGTAATAAATAAAATTATATGTACACATGTGTGTAAATGCATATACATGTACACAGATTCACATGTACAATGTTGAATTGCTTCAATAATTAATCGCAACAATTGTGACTGCGTCTGTGGCTGCTGCGGCTGCCGCTGTTATTGATACGAGCTGACAACAGCAATGAGACGCTTCTCTAGGCCATTGATTTATACATTAGCAAATTGTTGTTACCTAAAACGAAATTCCTTTGCACAGTAATGACTCGAACACGTGAACTTGTAAGATAAGCAAAGTTTTTAAACAACTAGAAGTATTTACATTCAGTCAATTCTCTTCAAGTTATAAGGTTTGTGCAATTTCGAGAAGAATAACAAACTTTCAATAGATAAAATGGAGTCCTTTGCACTTTTAATGATTTGGAATGCAATTAACAGCCATAATATTCAAATACAAATAAAACTTTGTGCTACGTCATTGGCAAATACATAACAGATAGAGTATAGGTCTAATATACAGTAAAACATCTCATACGCAAGCAAACTATCTTTAATGTTTACAAACTTTGCTGCCTAAGCTTTCTTTATGGTGGCGAAGCTATTTTTAAGGTTTTGTTTTAAAATAATATACAAAAGAAGACATAAAAGTTTGCTTTGTAGAAAAACGTTAACTATTTAACTTTTTACTAACAAGTTTCTCCATATAAGTATATGCATATATTATGCTGAGATAACTTTTTTACATATTTGCAAAATGATTTGAAAGTAAAAATTCTAAAATTTTGAATATAGATTACTAAATATTTTACATTTCTGAGTTAAACATTTTCAAGGTAGCACTGTATATATATTTATGAACATTATTCAATGCGTATGCGTAATAACGTAGTCACGTATGTAAGGAGTAAGCATCTGAAACTTTATAGGCTGCCCTTAAACGTTTTTTATTTTATGTTTTTTGTTTTTTCTTTGCTTATGTTAAGTTGACAACTATGAATCATATGTAATATTTTTTATATTATTTCAGACATTAACACACATATTTTTTCTCAATTTTTTTTTACTGCAGTGCGCTTGAAACAAACTAATAAAAAAATATAATAAGTTGCATAAACAAAACCTTTGGAAAAAAATTTACAAACATTATACACACAATAACATCAACATATGCGGCTATTAAAAGTTTAAAATGAAAAAAAAAAATTATAAGAAATTGTCTTCATTTAAATGCTAAACAATTGTCTGAGTTTCAAATTATTTAACAATTATTTTTCTTTTTTCAAATATTTTTACTTTTTTTTTATTTTTTTTTTGTATTATTGTTGCACACTTTTTTTATTAACATTATTATTTTTTTTGTTGTTGTAAATAAATGTGTAAGCTTATATGAATGTATGTAGGTTTGTATCTTAAATGTGTCTATCTGTGAGCTTAACAAAGATAAATTTTAGCGCAAATTTTTTTAATTGAAATGTTACTTGCGTGCACAATAAGCACAACAATAACAACAATGTAAATAAATTTAATGAAATACATGTGCATAGCTGTATCTACAATTCATGCGTACATACATACAAAGCACAGCCGCCTTTAACTCAAAATTAGCTCAAAAAAGGCAACAACAAAAGCACTTAAGTGCCTAATAAGCTTGTCATGAAATATTTTTTTTCATTTTTCTGCAAAATTGAATTTTTTGTTTTCTTGTTTTATCATAAATGTTTTGCTATCGCTGCACACAGTCATGCCCGCTGACCACCTGATGCCCACACTCATGCCCCCGCACATGCGCAAACTTTGTCTTGACATAGGCACAGCTAATGCGCCATCGCCGCTGGCAGCACTGACCACTTACACTTTTCTTCAGCTGCTTGCATTTTTTTTCAAACTTTTTTGCCTTTTTTTTTTTTTTTGTGGTTTGCCACAAAGTATCTAATGGGTTTAGCAATTTTCAAGTGTCGAGTGCCAAATAATCAAAGCTGCTGCCTTGTCTTGTCTTGTCGGCTCTTATATGTTGCTGTGTTGCTTGTCTTATACTCTTAGCCATGCGGTAGGCACACAGACACACATACAGACAGGCAGGCAGGCAGGTAAGCAGGTAAACAGTCAACACAGGCATTTCGTTGGCAATTCAGTTGGTCTGTTGTTTTGTTGTTGTTAATTCGCTGACTTGACTAGCTCTGACTTAACTGGCTAACTGACTATCTATTGAGTTGCTGTGTGTTGCTGTTATATTTGGCAAGAGGTTTACTCATTTTCGGTTTTGTTTCTGTGGCGCGATTGAAATTTATTGCCCAATTGCAATACGCTTCTACTTAAAAAGTAGCTGTAAAAATTGCCCAATGCGCCAACTGCCACAATATAGAAACAGTAACAATGTAACTGCGGCCAAGTGATACTACTTTGAGTAGAAATTATGGCTATTGCTGGCTGTATAAAAAGTTACATCCAGACAATATTTGCGAAATGCGAATTTACAGTTTTTTAAAGCTGCTTTTAATGAGAAGATCAAGCCAAATGCGTTTATTTTATACTGAGTTGAATTGAATTTGAACTGATTTATGTAAATAAGTATAAAATCTTTTCAAAAGCGACACAGATGCATTTTTAATACATTTTTGCATAATGTTTATTTTTGCTTATTATATTTTATTTATTATAATTATTCTCATGGTTATGCTACATTTATTAACGTTGACTGTTAATCCTTACATTTTGCAAAACTGTAGCAGCGCTGTAAGGCACATGAAATGCTGTTATGCTAACAGCAATGCTACGCTGCTGCTGTTCAAGTGTTCCTCGTAATCAGATTTAATCAGAGACAACTTATATGATTAACAATTTCTGTGATTTAATCTTCGTTACAAAATGTTAAATAGTATATAAATATTTTGCTTAAAAAATAAAAACAATTCTTTGAATATAAAATAATATATATGTGCATTGACATAAATCTTCACAGTAAATGAACAGTCTGTAAGTAACAGTTAACTGTTTATAACAGTGCGCAATCTGTGACAATATAAAAATCATTCGAATTAATTAAATAATTGTCTCTCACGTTTTTCGCTCTCTTATTGTTATCATTCACAATACATTTTTGGCAGTGTGTTGCAGCACGTGCACAAGCTTTAATTATACACTAACAGTGCTGCACATTCGCGTGCATAAAGCAACAAGTTTTAGAAATACTGAAAAACGTGAGCTGTCAAGAACTTCCAGTCGAAATGTTTTTTGTAGTACGTGTTTAGCATTGCGTAAGTGGTCATAGATGCTCTGAACGTGAAATATTTGGCTTTTTCAAAAGTATCTTATGTCTGAGCAGGGTCAACCTCTTCTTAGAACTGAGAGTTCAGGGAGATACTTTTTTTTTTTTTAATAATTATTTAGAAGTGACCATGATTCTATTCTGTTGACACGTGTAGTTATGTGTATGTTGCTGGCAAGAGTTTTAAAAACTGCAGCAGCTTCTTTTCAATACTTTACTTCAATCCCATCTGACCAAGTCAGCCCATACATATAATACATTATAGTTATATAATACATAAATAGGATATATCCTCCTGCAGAGCGTATAAACTGTTGAGCAACAGCACTCTCAGCACAACTGAGTGAGCATATTTCAGCTCTGTCTTGGACGTTAGTTGGACGATTTATCTAACCTAGATTAATTATGATACGTAGCATGTGCAACGTATACGTATATTATTTGGATTCACTTACCTTTTTTGTGCGAATCAGTTTGGCCAAATCGACGGCGGGTATCTCCAGCAGATGACTCCGTATCGGTGGCAGTTTTTTCCGTATCACTTTGATGTTCGTGTATCGGCTGTAGGGCACAACGAACCAACTGAAGACAATCATGGCCGAACGCAAGAAGCGCCGCATGATGTATCCCAGTATTCTGGAACAAAGTAACACAGCAATTTTGGCGGTTTATTTAGCAACGAACTGGGAACAGTTAGACAGGCACACAAAGCCAAGCGACTCAACAAATTGCCAAATAATAGCAATTTGACTAGCTTAGCTTATGTTTTTGTTGTAATTGGTTTCTGTGGCTAATGAAAAGCGTTGTGTTGCACATATGCGCGCGCATGCGTATGTAATTTAATAAAAAAACAACAAAAACGAAAGAAATAATATTTTTTTTTTTTAAATAAAAACTGCCAATGTATTAAAAGCGCTGGCGCAGTTGCTAAGAGGCGGTCGCGATGTCCACGTATAGGCGCAGGATTGTGCAATAAATATGCATGCAGCAGCAGCAGCAGCGAAGGCGAGTGCACAGTAAAAGCTGCAAATAGCAGCCACTTGGCTTGTTGTCGTTATTCTTGTTGTTGCTGTTGTTGTTGTTGTTGTAATATTGTGTTGCTTGTCGCTGGCTTTTGAGAATGTTGCACAATGCGCGCTGTGCTGCACAGAGCGAAACGATTTGTCGTATGCACAAGCAATCGATCGATTGAACGGTCTACACAAACGTTTGCTTGGAGTGTATGATTTTGTTAAATTTATTTTTGTTTTTATTAATATTTTTTTTTTTATTTTTTTTTTTCTTTTCTCTCGTTTGTCGTAAAATTGTTGTGGCAAATGCCACAGACAATTATTTCACGTAATTGTATTTCTGTTGCACTTTTCTTTGTCGTTGCATTGAACACTATATCGAAATATGTTTCATAATATTAAAATTGTTTTTTTTTTTTTTTTTTGGTTTTTTTTTGTTGTTATTAACTTCTGCTGCTTGTTACTAATTTGGCTTATATGTTTTTTGCTATTTCGTTTACATTTTGCAGATACATTTTTGCGCACGCATCTCGTCTGACGAAACTTGTTTTCACAATCTGTACAAATGTGTCTTTTGCCGTATGCATCTTCTGTCAACGTTTGTGTTGCACAGTGTAAGATCAAAATCTGCGCACATTGTGGCACCCTTCCGCGCACGTAAATTTTTTATGCTGCACAGTTTTGTCTATTTTTGCTTATTTTTTGTTTGTTTTAATTTTGCGTAGATTTTGATTTTTGTTTTTCGCAGTTTTTTTTTTTTTTTTATACAAGACCAACAATAAGCAAAATGTTATGTTTTAAGTAGCGTAGTTTTGCACAAAGCGTCGCGTAGCGTTGCAGCGCACAAACTGATTGTAAAACACAAGAAACCGCTGAGCAAATAGTCACTAGTTGTGGCTGCAACTGTTGGCTAAATCCACAACGCAGCTGTAAGCTTGAGTTACAAAAGAGCGCCGAGGCACGAAACTCGTTTTGAGCGGCGCTTTTTTTCAACTGCCCATACTCTGGCGCTCTCTTGCGCTTAAGTCGCCCGCTCTCTTGCTTTGAACTTTTGTGCGTCGTCGACTCTGCGCTTTTGCTGCTAGTGCAGTTAAAACTAAAAATTGCATTTTGGTACAAAAGTTCATTTGTAAATCACAGTTAAAATGAAAAAGTCCGGCAATTAACTGACAAATAAGCCGGAATACGGTTAGTTGCCTTTTGCCGCATTCCAGTTATACTAAATAAATGCGACATTTCGTTAGGTTACAATGTAATAATTAATACTTTTTTTGCGCGAATATTCATGCGCACTTAGGGGTCTGACGTTAGCCAGCAGCAATTAAATCTGTACAAGCACAACAACCACAACAACATGTATATAATTAACTAAGATCTTTGGAACGATATGATAATGCCGCCACAGCTGCTTAGTGTAGCTTAAAAATGCGTCTGTGCCGCAACAGTTGAGTCTGCGTTGTAATTAGCCAAAGAAAAATAATTGAAATTGAATGCCATTCGAGTTTGTTTTTTTTTTTTATCTGATACATATGCACATATATTCCTTTAATATTGTATACATTGCATATGAGATAGAACAATATTTATGCTGAATTGGCGGCGACATTGGCTAAACAACAATTGAAACTGTTACAGTAAGCGAACTCCCAAACACACACAGTGTCATCAACTTGGGTTTTCAGTTCGCGAAGTTTGCAATTTCAGTAACTGCAGCATCTGTAGAAACTGCAACTGATTTGTTGATCTTTCCCAGCGCAGCTGCAGGCTTTGCACATTAGTGTAAATGGCAGTAACAGGAGCTTACTGAACACTAAACTACACGTGAAAAGTTTTGATTTAATAAATCGAAATGAAAATTTTGCAGAATAAACTCAGAACAATTCAACCCACTTATATTGCATAACCAAACGTAATGAACGAATTAAGTACCTGATACCTAAACTAGCGCCACTCAATTTTCCTAATCTTACCTAGTCTGTTCTTGAAAACTTCCAAAGTCAGCAAGTTGATAACAACAGCGAAATGGAAAAAATCCTCTAAGTGGCACCTCAACTCTCATTTTGTAAGCTTTACAAATATTTTGGTAGATTATTATGCAATTCTAAGAAATTTCTATTTTCCACGAGTCATTCATTGACTGTCATTTTCACACTTAGTAAGATGTGTAAAGATTTAGCTGTTGAGGGTTCAGTTTGACTATTTAAGTTGCAATGAAAATATTGAAGTCGTTTGTGCTTGTGGCAGTTCAAGGCTGATGTTGCAATACTTCGAAGTAGACAAGCAAACCAATTTATTTATTAAACGACCTTTGACGCTATGCAATACATCCAATTAATCTGCTGCCCCTTATACCATACTCACACATTAAGTTAAACTGCACGTGTAAACTGTTGCAATAACAAAAATAACACAATCAGCTCATGCAAGTGCTCAATACATCATCTCTAGATGATATCATAGGTGCAAGTTTATCTCGTAAACAACATATAATTGCAAATGACGTCGCACACAAATTTCCCATTTTCCTTGATGTGATGTACACACATGATGAAATATGTAATCTAGTAAATAAATACTGAAATTAGTAACTATTTAACTTTATGTGATTTTGCAGCGTAACTAAGATAAGATTACAAGGTGAGTTCCAAAGTAAACAGGACTTTTAAAAAAAAGACAGAATAAATAGTTTTTTCGGCAAAATCAATTTATTTTATTCAAAATAGTCTCCTTCTGCTTTAATACAGCGTTTTGCACGGTCCAAAAGCATGTCGAACGAGTGTTTTAGCTCGTTGCCCGGTATGGCCGCCAGTATGCCGGTGCAAGCCTTTTGAATGGCCTCTACGTCTGCATAACGCTTTCCTTTCATCGGCAAATGCATTTTTCCGAAAAGGTAGAAGTCGCACGTGCCATATCAGGTGAATACGGGGAGTGGTTGATGGTTAAAATGTGATTTTTGGTCAAATAGTCGGACACAAGCGTCGATCGATGAGACGGCGCATTATCGTGCAACAAACGCCAACTTCCATCTTCGCGATATTCGGGCCGAACACGTCGAATACGGCGCACCAAACGCTTCAAAACTCCAAGGTAGAATACCGCATTAACGTTTTGGCCGGGTGGAACAAATTCTTTGTGGACAATACCCTTGGAATCATAAAAACAAATCAGCATTGTCTTCACTTTTGACTTCTCCAGGCGCGATTTTTTGGGTTTCGGCTCGTCCGGCGCCTTCCATTCAGCACTCTGGCGTTTCGTTTCGGGATCATATTGAAAACACCACGTTTCGTCTCCAGTCACAATCTTGTAAAGGAAGTCCGGGTCTTTTTTTGCCTCTTTAATGATGTCCTTCGAATGTTGAATTCTGAGCAATTTTTGGACGTCAGTCAATTTGTGCGGAACAAACCGTGCACACACCTTTTGTAAGCCCAAATGTTCGGTCAAAATGCGATAAATCGATGTTTTGGAGATGTTCAATTCTATTTCCATGAATTTCAATGATGATTTCGGCTGATTTTTTATGAATTCACGCACAGTTTCGATGGAATTTTCGGTGATCACGGATTTTGGTTGGCCCACATGTTCATCGTCATTTATGTCCTCACGACCACTTTGAAAACGTTGAAACCACTCGTGCACTCTGCTACGGGATAGGCAATCATCGCCATAAACTTGTTTCATCAATTGAAACGTTTCGGTAAAAGTTTTACCAATTTTAAAACAAAATTTTATGTTGGCTCTTTGTTCGAAGCTCATTTTCGCACCGATGACAAAAACATACTGACACTTAAAACGCAATAACCTCACTTCCAATAGATGAAATGTCATGAAATTTTTACTGGAAGTCGATAAACGATAGCAGATTCTAACGCACCAGTTGACATATAGATGGCGCCACTAGAGGGCGCTAGATTCAAAAAGTCCTGTTTACTTTCGAACTCACCTTGTATATTTAGATTATGACAGAAATTAGACGATCATCTGCCTTGACGAATACTTTACTTTTATTCTACTTGTAAAAACTCTCATATCGTATATGCTATGAAACATCAGTTTGGGGGTAAATTTTTCTGTAAGAAAGCTGTAGAACAGATCTAGAGTCTGTACTTGGACTCTATCCAAACAGCATCTTCAGCTGTTAGTCTTATCAGACGTAATTAGGTTCAACCAATATTCAAACCAACTTCATCAAAATGAATTACACTTAACTAAATCTATAACTTCCTTCTACTTCTTTAATTTAGATACGATTAAGAAAGAAAACTCTATTAGCCGATTGATGGCATTTACTTCGTCAAGATGTGTGCTAAATGGGAAGCGGTTAAATCTTAACATTTGTTTTGGCACACTTCTCTGTGTGTGTGGCTGTCATGGAAATTTTGTTTGTCCAGTTCAACTCAAACGAGGTGACACACAAACCTGGTCAACTTTCAGTGAACGTCTCAAAAGGGGTTTATGGAATTGTTTTGCAGTAGAATGATACGAATGTTACTCACAGTGGAAATGTTTTTCGTAAAACAAAGGTACATAAACAACATATGCAACCTCAAATATTAATTATCTTTTATATAAACCTGTCACTAAAATACATACGTACTTTACCTTGTTGTGTTCATTGTGAGAAAGCACATCGACTCATGTAAAACCACAAAAAGGTATTAAACCAGTTCTGTGCTCCAAAATTCCCCACGTCATTGCTGTCGCATGCACGCGAAGGATTCTAGAACATGCAATGTGCGGAAGTTTTTTAACAACATCCTGGTGCTTTCCCCAATAACAAGCTGCGGTTAACGTTTCAGCTAGTATACATATGCCAGCAAGCGGAAGGTTTATGACATGAATGAATATACTTTAAAAAACGTTTAGTGTCAGCAAGTTCTTTGTTCATTCAATTAAAAAACACTCAGTCTTATAGCTTATAGCAAAATTGTTAATGAAATTGAATTTGCTTAGCTTCTTCCAATACTTTCCATGGTATGCGAATAAGGCAGTTAACTTTTTAATTTTAAATATGCTTCAATATTATTCATATCAATGACTAACAGTAGTTTGAAACATTTTCCATAGGTGGCGCAGCTAACTAAATTTTGTTCGTCATAAAAAGAATAAAAGCGCAGCCGTTAGCGATAAAATGCAGTTAACCAAAATGTAGGTAATGTAAAATATAATACATATATTTAAATATATATATATTGTATAGTAGAAAAATGGGTTTTAGTGCAGTCAAAAGTAAATTAGTTCGAAGTAATTAAGCAAATTCTACTGCATATAATACACAAAGCCTTTTTATAACCAAAATAAGCAGCGTCACTGTTAAATGTTTTAATAAGATATGATGATCTTCCTTGCTATCTATCTCAGAAAGAGACTGTCGACGGTACACGCAGGTGCACACAAATATTTTGGGCGGCATAAACAATAGTTCTGTCTCCGCCATGACCGATACACGGTCGAGACAAATTTCAAGAACAATTTACGTGATGTCTGCGCCGATTATATCGATACGGGGATGCTGGTTATTATAAAACTCTCACTTTCCAAAAGTAAGAAAGAGAAAAAAAGACTACGCTTTCTTTTAGATAGAATAGAACAGCAAACTGAAGAGCACGACTTGATATCTAAGAGAGTCAACTCACTAAAAGAGTACACTTCGTTTCTTTGAATATGGTGAAGCAAAAGAAATGCGCTCACGTTTTGAGCTAATTTATTATTGTTTTTATTTAAATATATTTATATGTATATACATATATATATTAAATATGGTTTTTTTTTATTTTTTTTTTTAAATAATCAGCCCTTATCCATTTTTTTTGTCTATTCTAGCCGCTTTTACTCGCCGAGTGTTGGCATTACTGCTCACAACGATAAATATTATTATTTTTATTATGTTCATGCATTGTGAGCGCTGCTCATTTATGCGGAGTCAGTATGGTCGAAAACTTTCCATAAGTCGGACGTTGTTGGCGTATAAGCGTTTAAGCAAGAGAGCGTGAGCTTTAAGCGTTTTTATCATTTGCAGGCAAAACAATAATAAATTGAGTAAAAGAAAAACAAAGCACAAATATAAACTAACACGCGCAGTAAAAATGTTTTCTGTAGCAAGTGTGCGTCAAAGTGTTTGTAAGAACATCAGCTCATGGCGCTTTGCGCATAGGAAATTAGCCACCGCTGCCGGCAGCCACACCGACGCATCCGAGCATACAGTGGACGCGCGTCATCCGCTGCATGGCGTGCGTGTTCTGGATTTAACGCGCATCATTGCGGGCCCCTACTGCACCATGGTCTTGGGCGATCTGGGCGCCGAAGTTATTAAAGTTGAACGTCCGTTTTATGGCGATGAAGCACGAAAATGGGGGCCGCCTTTTCTGAAGGAGTGTCAGGACTCCACGTATTATCTCTCAACGAATCGCAATAAGAAAAGTGTTTGCATCGATTTGAAACGTGGCAAAGATTTAATCTATGAATTGGCTAAGAAATCGGATGTACTTGTGGAGAACTATGTGCCGGGTAAACTGGCTGAATACGGTTTGGACTATGAGGATCTAAAGCGTTTGGCACCCGGTCTCATCTACTGCTCGATCACAGGTCACGGCTCGGTTGGTCCATATGCGAAGCGTCCTGGCTATGATCTCATTAGTGCCTCTATGGGTGGCATGCTGCACATAACAGGCGAACGTGGTGGCCCACCCAGTAAGGTAGGCGTGGCCGTAATCGATCTGGCCACGGGCCTGTATGCGCATGGCGCCATATTGGCGGCACTCTTGCAACGCCAACAAACCGGACGTGGTCAGAAAATCGATGCGGATCTCTTCTCCACACAAGTGTCGCTGCTGATCAATGTGGCTACAAACTATCTAAATGCCGGCCGTGAGGCGCAACGTTGGGGCACCGCACACTCTAGCATTGTGCCGTATCAGAGCTTCAAGACTGCCGATGGTTATCTCACACTTGGTGCCAATAGTGATGAGCAATTCAACGAACTGTGCCAACTGCTCAACATGGAAGCTGTGGCGCAGTTGGATAAGTTCAAAACCAACAAGGATCGTGTTGCGAACCGTGAGGAACTTGTTGGTCTCTTGGAGCAAAAGTTCGCCAGTGGCACTACCAAACATTGGGTGGGTCTGTTTGAAAATGCCTCCTTTCCGGCGGGGCCACTGAATACTATAAGTCAAGTGTTCGACGATGAGCACATAAAGGCAATTGATCTGGTCAAAACACTGCCACATGCCACGGATGGCAGCGTGAAGGTTGTCGGTCCGCCGGTAGTCTTCAGTGAGGCTAAGAATGACGCACGCACGGCGCCGCCTGTGCTTGGCCAGCATACGGATGAAGTATTGCGCGATTTGCTGGGCTACAGTGTCAAGGACCTTGCAGCACTCCGTGCGAAGAAAATTATACAATAAATTGTTTTATTATGTTTCTATTTTTCTGTTGACTTGTTACTTCTGTCAAAATTTAATTTTTAAGATAAATTAATATTTAAGAAAAGAGTGTGGCATGCCGGTAAATGCATTTGATTTAAAATTTGCCATTAAGCCTGTTTCAAGGGTCGACTGATCAATTGCAGCACTTGGTACTTGCAGATATTCTCTAAGCACCATACTCCCTGGCATTTAAGAAGTCGTCGGCAAAAGTTTACCATTATATTATTTTTCTTGCTGGTCCTGTTCATATTGGGTAATATCGTGTTCTGGATAACTTACCTATGCGTTTACGTACAGAATGAACGTTTCAGCAAGAATCACAGAAATTCCACCAGCAGTGAATCTCCTATGCGTAATCACACAATCGTGTCATTAAATGTAACTTATAGCAAATAAATGTGCCCAGCTAAATGCGCTACAATTTTTACTAGGGATTTGCATGGGTGAAAGAGCAACAGATTCCTTATACTCTGTAAGGAGAGCTCCTATAAAAGGGATTTGGGCAACACATATTTACTGAAATTCTTGCATTATGTCATTAATCAATATAAGACTAAAAACCATCGCTAGGAATCAACCTTTCTAATCAGAGTTCGTCAGACTAACCCTTGGACCACATCAAATATGGTTTTAATTATGTAGATGAGAGATTTCGCTGTATATGAAACTAAATCGAAGCAATTGTTTACACATTTTAAAAAAGTTGTTTGATAATTCCCATATTTCTTATAGAAGTCAATGTCATAAATTGAAATTTCATTGTCAATTTAATGTCATCAAATTACTTACGTAAAGCTTAGCGCACCGATATGTTGCTGCCTAAAAAAGGCAAATATCGATTTTATCACTCTCACTGCGAAAGTTGCGTATTTTCACCGGCATCAGCCAGCGAACAGAACAGAAAGCATAATTAAAAGAAGAAAAAAAAAGGAAAGAATATGTAAACAAACGAAATACGATACAGTAAAATCTTTTTAAGCAAGAATTTTAAATTATTAAAACAAACAGGATGCAAAATTTCATTTTTTCCAAATGAGAACTCACTTTTGCAACAAGGCACACAGAAAATCACTTAAAAGGCACTTAACTTTGCTTGGTGTTTCGCAACTGCAATATTATTTTATAGCAATTATTGGAAAAAACAATTTTTGCGAAAATTAAAAAAAAAACAACGCACGCAAAGACATTTGGCACACAACTGAGATTGGCGTCGACACGAAAAGTTGTCAAACTAACGTCGAACAGAGTCGCTTGGTGCCGATCGACTACGTCATTAGCTGTTTTTATGTTTTTGTTGCAGTTGCTTTTTCGCCGTGAGCCACAGCAGGCCTGTGTGTTTTGTTTGTTTGTGTGCAGGCGAATGCACAACAACAAAATAGTTGTTGGTTTCTGTTTTGTTTTTGCCTGCGTTTGTTTAGAAAACAAGTAAAAGTGCGAATTTCGCACATTCAATCAAATTAATGGCAACTCCTAAGAAGACAAACAAAAAAGAGACAAGTGATTGCAACAAGTGTATGGTAGCGCGGACCGCAGCTAACTTAACTCAAAGTGCGCTTACTACGTACAAACATACAAGCTGGGTACTTACTAATACTTAGTTTATTTTCAAAGTGCATTCGTATTTATTTAACTTGAGTACACAACAACACGGCACAGCCGTATACGCGTTTTCTTTTTTTTGTTAGTTTAACTATAAATTTAAAAAAAAGAAAAAAGCAACTATAAACATACAATAACCACAAAACTTTGCACAGTAATTGTGTATGACTACACTCGTAACAAAAACAGAAAAATCTCTAGTACTGTAGTCTGTAAGCAAGCCCATTGTGGGCTACACAATGCTGTTGCTGCTCGTGTTACTTTGTGGTCAGGCGACGGGATAGCGGCGTCACCTTAACTTAAACACTTCAGTGTCGTTGGCAAACAGTTGAAAAATCTTGACAAAAGTATGTACACAGCTTAATATTATTGCAGTTGTGGGTGTTAGCGCTGCAATTATGATTATTTATTTTTAATTATGTAAAATTTTTATTATTATTACGAAACTGCTAATTAACTTAGTGCATGACTCAAGGTTAAACTAACTGAAACTTATCTGTGCTGCTGACGATTTGGAGACCAAAGTTCATTGCACTGTGCGCATTTTGTCACACCTGCATATGTAAATAGCTGTTATTATGTCCAACCTAATCTTATCATCTATACCCACATATGTATATTAGTGTCTCAGTATATTTAAAGCGAAACCAGTGGAAACTTGATTTCAAGAGATTATAAGAGTAAAATTAGCCGATAATTATAATATTACGTATTCGTTAATTTATTTCAGGCTGCTAGTTAACATTTAGAGACTTTCACTGAAGGAAGTTTACAGCAACCCTGACATAAAAGTAAAATGAAAAGCATTTTTTAAATTATTTATTCCGGTTCCAACAAATAGTGTCAGAAAAATATGTATGTATTGTATACAAATATAATATTCGTAGCTTAGGATTCTGCTGCAAGTCGCATTTAATAATAATTAATCAAGAAATTATCAACGTTTCGACTGTAATCATTTAAAATCCTTTATATAATCCTGTTTTTTATTACAGAATATACATTTGGCATCAGTACCCTGCTAGAGAGAAGCTAAAAAAAAAATATTAATTTAACATATAAGCATATTTTTAAGTTTAAATCTTTATTGGCCATTTTGACAAGAATTGTTCAATAAAATTAAAAGTACATTTAAAGGTAAATACATACGGGTTTTAAAAGCTGAGTATAAATGTAACTGAGTTCTTTTTTTTCGTGTGGTTTTGTATGTGAATACAATTCAATTTTCGTGTATAAGTTCATTCTTTCGTTTTTTTATGTTTACATAAAGATATATTTTTCTCATTACAAATCAATTTTTTGCATTATTTAGTGTATTTGTAAATAGTTTGCATATATATATATATATAATTATATATACACATATATATATAAAGCGCAGATAAGAACATCAAAAATAGTTATGCAATGCAGCACTTTCGCTTTATAATGTTAATTTAATATTGTTCTTTTTTTTTTTTGTGTGTGTGTATATGTTCAATATATTACTCTATATATAGTATGCTTTTAGATTATTTTGAAATGCATATTTGTTTTTCTTTGTTCTTATAGTATATGTAAATCTATGTAACACGTAGAATAAACTGCACAGCGCATGTTTTTACAACATATAAACGCCAAGTTGCGTTCGTTACTTGAAAATAGTTAATAAGCTGTGTTCAACAAAGTTTATAGACGCACTGGCAGCTGACCAATTTCATTAGAAATACAAACATGCATAGACAGTTTTTTTTTTGTATTTTACAACAATACGCAAACAAACCAACAAACAGCAAATAACTATTACATTAATGTTGCATTAACTGCAAATCTACAACACGTTGTTTTGCGCATTTGTTTTAGCACATTGCATACATTTTATGATGTTTACTTAAACTACATATTTATAAAATCAATAATAAACTTAATGTTACAAAATAATAATAAAAAAAATTAACACAATTAGATTCAACAAGATACATTGCAATTAACTTAACATTTTCATACTATATTAATGTAATATACATACATAAATGTACATATATATATATTATATATACATATATATGTTATTATACATATATTATGTATTACAAATTATTATCCTAAAATATTTTTCAAAAATATTTTAATTTCCATTATTTTTCCTTTGCTTTTTTGTTGTAGTTGTTACATTAACCACATTTTGCACAACGTTAAACTTAATTTTTCATTTATTTAGAAAATTCATTTAATTTAGTTAAGAATTGCTGTGTATTTGCATAGTTTAACATGCATGCATAAACAAAATAAAAACTAATTTTAAATAAACGCGTATATCGACATAAACATGTGGCAGGCTGACAAACCTTTTGCCGCACTACCTTTAAACATAAATACATATACATACATATAGTTAAATGTTTGACAAAAACAACAAAAAAAAAATAAAGCAAACATGGGCGGGGAGAGTAGCTATGTTCATTTATGCTAGCACTTAGCGCCCAATCAAAATGCTTTGGTGCTCTGTGTGCCGTGTGTTTGTTGTGTGTTGTAACAACGCATCGCATGCAATGAAATTCTGTTTAGTTTGTTGTTGCGTCTTAGCGCGCTGAAAATATACAAATAAGTGTATTTAGTTATTGTTGTCTTTAAAATTTTCTTAACATTGTCGTTGTACTTAAAATCCTGCTTAGCACATTATGTGCAACCTATTTTTACTTACTTAACTATAAGTGAAACAGCAATGACTTGTCGTTGAACATATAACATATAATATATAAACAACACATTTAGTTACATTTAAATTCGTTTCCATTTGTTTCATTTTTTTGTTTTCCTTCCCTGTATGCCCAATCAACAATTGAAGTCAGTCCCCACGTTGAAACCCGAAATATACGTAAATTCGTTACCTGTCATATTACATTTAAAACTAAATTTGGCGCAAAGTGCCTGCTACTGTAAACTAAATGTAAATAGTTGCATTTTTATGCTGCATTTTTTTTTTTTTTGCGCTAGAGCTGCATTTAAGTTAAAAGCGTTTTTATTAAAATTAACGGCAATGATGTAACATTTAACAGTATGGTTACTTTTAACAGCAATATTTAATTTAACAGTAAGCTCACTAATAACAGTAACTTTACTTTAACAATAATATGTATAGCTTATAACAGTAATAAAATATTTGAAACTGCATGCACACATAATCAATTCGTGTACAATGTTACATTTAATTTATATGCAGCTTAGCATTAGTTAAGCTAAGTAACATCATTTAAAATTCATTTAACATTTAATTGCGCAACAGCGAGAACATTTAACATATAGTTAACGACGAGTATATTTTGCTACCTAATCATAGTAGTGATAATAAAATCTATCTACAGTCGCATGCATTATACATGCAACATACTACAAAAATTTGTAATCTTTGATTTTATTGCATAAGTTTCGCATCATAGCCATTTTATTTTTTTATAATTTATACTACAAATTTCTATAGTGTGTCACATATCTTCTATGATAGCCACCGTAGTCAATAACATTTCGCAATATTATAACTGCACTATGAATAAAATCACAACCCAGATGTACTGATCAAGGTTTACAATAAAAAAAAAACATGTATATGCATAGTGTTACGTACAATTAAATTATGTAGTTATAAAGGAAAAAATTATAAATAATACATACCAATAACATGCACAAATTATGTATTATCCATGCCGTTCTATTGTATATTAACGCATAATGTCAAAAACAAAAACAAAAAGGGTACATTTCACTTTAACCGTATGCTGTTAGGCAACATGTGTTGTTGTTGCTGGACGTCCACGTTTACATCTTCGTTGTGTTTATTTTTGCATAAATAAGTTGCCAATGCTTAATTTTTTTTTTTTGAAGTTTTTTTCTCTTTCCATTAATCTTAAGTAAATAATTTATAGCGGAGTTTTCACAATCCTCATCTTGCGTCCACAATTAATCGAAAAGCATCACCAATTCTTGTATTTCAGAATTAGTTTGAGGATAATAATTACTGTTTGTGTTGTAGAAAAAAAAATCATAAACAAAAAAAATCATTAATAAATTTTATTACGAAAACAAATTCTAGAAAAATTAAAACTTATATTTTAAAATAACTTAATTATATTAAATGAATGTTGAGTGAGTTGTTGGTGGTTTTTTTTTTGTTTTAATCTTATTTATTTTAGTTTTTCTTTAGCTAATTTAAATTAAAGTAATAAAGCAATGAAAGAAGTTACGATAATAAAAAAAAAAGCTAAGCTATTTACATGCGCCTTAGTCAATTGTCAACGATATTTGCTTCCTATATTGGCTGGGTAGTATGAAATGAGACATATCATTTTATTTTCCACTTTTAAATTGATTAAACATATTATGCGCCAGGAAGATAATAATTTATCATCCAAATAGTTTGCACTAAATTTTTAAATAAAAAAATAATATAAGATTTTACTAAAGCTGACAACTATTATTTAAAAAAAAAAAAAACAAAAACACATACAATACTGACAAACATCTTGACACTTAAGTCATTACCAATCATACAGTGAATACCGTAGAATATGAATTGCGCATACATCTAATGTAATAATTAAGAAAAAAAAAATTCTTGGGTATATTCTTTTCTACAAGATTTTAAAATAATAACTTTAAATTAGGCAAATAAAAATTTTCTTTTTTGCAAGATTTTTTCTTTATCTCGTTATTCTTCAAATTGAAAATAGCATTTCATAATTTATTTTGTGTTAGTATTCAATTTGAAAGAAACTAAAATATTGCTTCCGATTAAAGATTTCAATTACATTTTTTTTTGCACGGCTGTCTAAGGTACGTATCTACTAGAGGTCTGCTTGAATACATTCATTGATACTCTATTTCTGGCTCCCTCTTCGTTTTCTATTATAAAGAAAAAGCCTATTTACTTTTAATAAAGCGTGCATTGCTCATTTGGGTTTTTCAATTAATTTAGCACAAAAAATACAAATACAGTAATAGGCTTTTTTTATAATTGAATTTTTCAATGAATGTATTCATGCAGACCTCTAGTATCTACCGTGTGAGCAAATAGTTGAGTATATTTATTCTTACTTAAATCTTCTATAAAGAATAAAATTAAATATAAAAAAATGCTTTCTTCTTTTAAGTTGCTTTGTTCTCTACTAAAAATATGCCACACTACATGGTCTGAGATTTTTCACTAATTTTGCATAATTTAATTTTAAAAATGATAAAGAAAACATACCTTCTAAAATGGAATATAAAATAAGCTCAATTTAAATAATTCACTTAGTAATAATAAAAATAAATATTTTCTGCTTTCAAAGCGGGTAGGCGAAGATGGCATTCCTTGAGACCACAATCTAATTTTTTAATAAACAAAATATTCAAAATCTTTGGAGTATAAATCCGTTTTAAAAGAACTAATGGGGCATAATTTGCCAGTAACGTTTTTCAAACCAACTGTGTTAATATATTTTTAACAATAATTAAATTTTATAAATCGAACAGGTTTAATTCAGATTCTTTTATAGATACAGACTCAAAAAGACAACACATCAAGTTCCGAACTAGCGAAGTTAGTTCAATTGAGAGCAATGAGACCAATGATTTCTGGGGTATTCATTTAAAAACAGTACCCAAGTGCTAATTAAAAATCGGATTCGAAAAATCGCATTGTGACTTTAGGAACTTTTATAAATTTTAAAAAGAATTGAAAACTTTTTGAGGAAAATATTAAATAATGTTTACGTTCTATATTCGAAATAACAAATTTATGGTAGCCATTAAATGGTTTGATGTTAAAATTAAAAAAAAAAAAAAAATGATGTACCATATAAAGTAAAATTTCACATATTTATTTTGTTTAGTTCTTATATAAACAAAAATATTGCCGAGTGTTTCAAAGTTACATAGCATTCCCGTTTGCATTTCATACTACACAAACCAATACGATACATTTAGGTAACCGTGAAATATTCATTTAAATATATATATATATATAAATACGTGTAAATATACAGCGAAACGCACAAAAAATTTTTAACAACAATTTACAACAACGAACGGAAAAAAACATGCGATTAATTTTCTTTTTGTTTACTTTGCTTCGCTTTCTCACTTTAATTATCAACATTGGTTATATATATATAAAATTTAGTTTAGCTTCTAATACAATTTTGCAACAGCTTTTAATATAAATAAGCTAAATATATATATAATATTATGCTAAGTATAATTTCATTATTATTTCTTTTATTGGCTGCTGTAAGTAGCTTGCGTTGTTTTTTTTTTATATTTATTTTGTTTTTTTTTTTTGACAATTGATTTGCTTATAGGTGCATGATGGTGCTATTCTGTAAGCTGCATTGAGAATAAACATGATTAACTGATTATTGCTTCTTTTTTATAGTATTATTTTTTCGCCGCACACACACACACAAACAAACAAACACACACACATTTTTTAGAAAAGTTCAATTAGTTGGCAATACTTTGAAGATGTACGTATATGTTTTTTTTTTTAAGTTAAATTTGTTATCAAAAATTTTTTTTAAATAATATATAATGTCTGGGGCTTGTATGTTTAATTAAAATGCCAATGATGATGCAATCATAGCCAATAAATTGTAACCAAATAGTACCCGTTAGAGAACAAGAACATTTTGCCCAACAATAGTGAAAACTCTCTTTGATGAACACTCAACTACAGTGAATTTTTTTCTGCGAAGTCCTGTCAATAGAAGTGGGGCCAGGTCAAGATTTTCAAGGTCTTACTATTTAATTTTTTTTTTTTTGGAGCAGCATTTAATACGGGGAACTCCTGTTTAAAGGAATCTCTGACCTGTTTAAGTAGCGTATTCGGCATATTTTACCTGTAAATGTCATTTGTGTTCGGGTGCGAATACTATTGCGAAAAGGGTTGAGTGACAATTAATTGAAAAAATATTATCAAACCAATTGGCGTATCCGTTAAGGAGAGTTTTCACAGTGTGTATATACATATTTTAGTAGAATACTAAAACTAAAGTTAGTAATAACCATTAAGTAAAATATGAGGCGAGGCGAGGCTTAGCGTGGCATGGCATGGCAATGTGTGCAATGATGTATGCTTTGGGGAATTCCGTTATGATCCTAGTACGCTGCTAGTACTATAAGTAAATTTTGTTTAGACATGAATGAATGACAACGGTACATAATTAACACAAATGATGGCGAATTGTTGTTGTTGATATATACAGTTAGCATATATATTTTTTGATTGCACTTAAATAAAAAAATAAACGACGCATTCTGGTGAGTTTTTGTTGTTTTGTATGGGTGACATTTGTGAGCTAAGAATACTAAAAGTATTATAGCAAAAGAATATAATAATAAAAAACAATACCTTGCCAGCGCTGACCAGTTTAACAGATACACGAAGGCACGCACGCACGCACCCGCAGATGCTGTGTGTGAGTGCATGTGCATTTAATATGGCTGATTATTATAATGATTATCATGATCAATTAGATAATCGTCTAAATCATTGAGTTGTTTCATATTGTCAAAGATAACGTGACTCATCAGTCCGACTAATTGTTCAGATGGATTCGATGACAATACATCTTGAAGTAGGTCAACACAATTCATGGAGCCATCATCTGAATCAGATTCATCAAAATGCATCGTAGAGACGCTGGCTGGATCGTGACTGACACCACTACTTGTTGGTGAGTAGTTATAGCTATATGTGGTCATGGTAGTAGTTGTGTGTTGTTGTATTTGCAAAAGAGAAAATTAAAAATAACATTTTTTTTATTTGAACAAAAAAAAAAAATATATATATATACAAAAGCAATTTGTTGCATATATAACAAGAACAAACGCGACATTAACGAACTAGCTGGGCAATATAAGCAATTTTTTTTTCATTGTTTTGTCTATTATTTAAAAAAAATTTTCATAAACCATTTTTTTTTTTCTTTTAGTTGTTTCTAACATATTTTGTATATGGTTAGTGTATTGCATTAGTGATTTGCGTAAAGCAATAAAACTGCCAATTTCTAAAAAATTCAAAGTATTGCAAACCTAATTCAACTTTTATAACAAACAAAACAAAAAAAAAATAAGGAGTTAAGAAGAAACAAACTTTAACGCAATGAAAAACAATATACAGAAACGCAAACGTAAATAAACAAAGCTGGCATCGCAAATGTAGCAGCAGCTTTTAAAGAAATAATTTAAGCGCATAATAAGTGAAGGCTTTAAAAATCAATATAAATAAATAATATGCAATTAAGGTTAAAAAACTAAAAAATTAAAAACTTTTATGCAGCTAAAAATTATGTTGATTGCGCGCACAAAACTCAAATACCGAAAAATGTCTATGACAGCATGTTAATAATACAGCGCATAATTAAAGAATTAACAGAACAGAGCAAATAAAAAGAACTATAACATAAAGTTACGATACAATCCAATACAACAAAGATTATAACAAAATTATAAATTTTAGACCGCAAACACTTACGTCGTCATAGCCATATTATCGCGTGGCGGATGTTGCGGCGACTGCATGTGATGATGCGGCGTGTTTCCGCTGAGTGAACCATTCTCGCTAGCAGGCACACGTACCTTGATCTCGCTCGGCACATAGCCATCGACACGTTGCACTGACTCTGTTAAAAAAAATGGCATATATACAATATTTTATAATTATATTAGTGTAATTTTTTATTTAGTTTTCTTTCAAAACGTATGGAATTAAGTTAATTTAAAGAAACAAAAGGAAATGGCATTGTATGACGCAGATAAAATGACTTAGTTACGAATAAATTTAACTCGAATTGTACGTTTAATATATTCCATCAAATATCCGTACTATTTAAAACCGGAATAATTGGAAATCTAGGTTTAAACTGTAATCGGTTCCAAGATTTAAAAATTATTAAAAAAAAAACTATTTGTTTCAGCAATGAGCAGTGAATCGTTGTATCGGACTTTATGGCATTAAATCTGTACTAAGCGAGTTATTCCTGTAATCAGCATCAATGTTAAGTTACAGACAAATTAATTGATTATATTCATGAATATAATTTTTATATTATTAAAAAACTAACTAATTAACTAGGCTCAGTTTCATGGAAAAAAGGAACATTTATTGAGTAATTAAAAAATTGATCGCTTTGACTTACCTTGCCGCTGGGTATAGAATTCGCCAAATGCTTCGTCACGGCTCATAACTCCAACCAAAGAATCGGTCGGATGCAGAAAACGTAGCATCTCCAAGTCGTTTATGCGATCGGCTAAATTGCGTATATTCAGATCGCGTGCAGTCCACGGGGACAACATGAATACGTTGTTCTCCTCGTTGACAAATCCGACCGTAATGCCGCCTATAGTAAGAATTTAGCTAGCCATAAGCAAAGTGACACAGCAAAAGCAAATTACGTCCACTTACCCAATTCACTGTCCGAGAAGCGTAGCAAGAATGTACCAGCAGTAGAACGCATCAACTCCTCCTGCGCTTTCATCTTATTTATAAAGCCAGTTATACGCCCGGCCTTCCACAAGCCAAGCAAATGATCTTTGGTCAGTTTCATTATGGCAAAGAACCAGTCCCAGAAAGTAAACGTACGATCTGGAAGCGGTTCTTTGCAGAATTGTGCCCATGATATCATCTCGTTGTTGTCTCCGATAATATTATCGTTACGGACAAGTTTTTCGTCTGCATTAACACAACAACAAATATAGAAATTAGCAAAAAGGCTTAAGCGTGACACGCGCATGCTAGCTTACACAAAAACTCCATATTTTCTTTTGTCAAATAGCGTGATGTTGACGAGCCGAATTTAGTATTCAGTGCTTCAGATAATTGATGCCAGTTAACGCGATCCGTTACAACAAATGGATCGCGCGTGATATCCGCAAAGGCATTATCCCAGGTAATGGTGGCCCATGACTGTGGCTCCTGATTGCCATGCACAATAACGACAACCGGCAAGGAAAGTGTCCAAACCTTTTTAATATAAACAAAATATTCGATTTAAAAAGACAACTTTTAAATGTTTACAATTAAAAACAATTCTTACACGTATATGAAAATCATGCACTGAGGTCGTCGCGTAAAATAATAAAGCAAACTTCTCATCCATGACACTCTCGGTGCCTTTCTTCTCGGCACGTTTTATTTTCTTCAGTTGCATATTCCTGCGAACGTGGTTAGGTGAAAAAAAAGAAAACAATAAAATAATTAATATTAAGCCGTGTCGTTGTCCATCATATATTATATTCACCTAAAGCTTGCTGAGAACACATGCGAATTCTGTTGATATTCCATGTTGCTGATATTATTCTGTATTTCACCAGACGATTGTGACGGATTTATATTTCCAGATCCATCATTACGTTGTGATACAAAGCGTAGAGCTTGTGCCTCTGTTAAATGAAAATCATAAAAATAAATAAGTCAACACTATTGTTCCATGGATCTAATGCCATTCTTCACTTACCTGACAATATGATGCATTCGACTGTTGGCGGATTTGAGTGTATTCCCAATTGGGAACCAATCAACCATCTTACTGCAGCAGCGAATCTAAGATAAAATAGATGATCAGCACATGTATTACAGGACCATTAAAAATGCCTCGTGATGCGATGATTCTCACCTGGTATTCGTTTTCATCACTTGCGGCGGCTGTTTCTCTACAATGAATGCCGACAGCACCAGATTCTTTTGTTGACGCTGCATTTGATCAAACAATATCTTAAGATCCACATCGTTATCACTTACCGAGTAAATGATCATGTCATTGACGCTTTTTAGCAATTTGCTAATTAGCAATTCAAGTAATTCGAAGCAACGCTGAATCTCGTCTAGATTATCATGAAAAGGTGCACCATTACCGGCCAACGCTTGCTGCCGACGCCAATTCTGTAGCTCGTTGATAACCACATCGTGTGAAAGATTGTAGCCATTGAAGTAACGCCTTAGGCCATCGAATATCAATTGCTTGTTCGGCAACAACATTTTGGCCTGTTCTTCGAGGTTGCTATTCAATTGATTTTGACTGCTAAAATAAGTTTGCAATGCCTGGAGAAACCTATTTACATCGAGCGCAAATTGATCGAATTCTGCATTAACCTGCTGCAGAGTATGATGAGCTTTAAAAATATTGCTATTGCTCATATTGTTGCTTATGTTCATGACGCCAGCACCATTAACTACACCGGCACCGCCGCCGCTAACAAGGCCAGGGGACGGCATTATGCCCTGCATGATGGCACCGCCATTGCTTTGTATATGATTGGGCGACATAACATTCATGCCGAACCCACTCATGCCGGCGTTAAAAACGCCAGCCGCTCCAGCATTATTCATATTATACGAATTAAGTGGCATTTGTGGACTGCTGACCTCGGACGTTACCAATTCGATTTCCTTGCGTAGTCCGCCGTACAGATTGGAATACAGTTCTGTCGCAGAAAACTTGGACAGCTGCGCACAAAGCTCAATTGCTTTGTACTTCAGTCCACCTTCGCTAGTGCGCGCCAAGAGAAGTCTCTTCTGTAGATCGTCGTGAAACTTGAGCGCAAGACTTTCGTACTGCTCCGTCGATGTGGATGAACTCTGTTCAGACCTGACACGGTAAAAAAAAAAAAACAAAAAAGGTTTAAATAAAACTAAAAAAAAAAAGAAAATATATATAATAGTAATTCGACGTCCTATGCCTTTAGTTGTATGCATGTCTAGCAGTAGTCTTAGTAGTAAGCACAAGCATTTGATTTCCCATAAATTATAATGTGATTTGCATTTTTATGGCTTCGTTGAAATGCACGGCCGACGTCACTAACTACTGAACTTAGTTTAATTTCTACGTAAACTCGTATAAAACTAAAAACAAAAAACAATAAAAAAAAAAAAAAAACAAAAAACCTTGAAAACTTGTCTAGTTGCTATTAATTAATATTCTTTATGTGTTTCTTTTTTGTTTTTTTTTTTTTTTGCTAGTGTTGTTGCTGTTGTCGTGATGTTGTTACTGGTCGTTTGCATCACTGACTGACAATGGAAGACATCATAAGCGGCGGAGTTGCCATCGCAAACACTACACGTCAAACGATGGCGTTGTTGTGGCTACTCACATTATTCTTTCTTCAATCCATGGCGCTAAGAAGACCCGCAGCTCCAGCAGCCCTTTCTCCTCGTAATATTGCACCATGCGCTGTTCGCTTTCGAGACCGCACGAAATGCGCTTCCACAGACTCATTTTATATTGTCACGTCTCGTTTCTGTTACTACCGTCTTTTTCTTATTTTTGTTTGTTTTCTATACGTTTTTATTACAAGTGCAATGCAGCAGCATATAATGCGCGAGCAAGCAGGCAAACATGCGACTATCTGTGCAAGCAAGCAAGCTGCCAACAAACGTTAAATAGTTAGCTGTTCTTTCTTTTTCTTTCTTAGGTTGTTCTTGTTGTAGATAATGACTGCGTTAACGTAATGTAAAGCTAGCCAACGTAACTCGACGTAACGAAATGTGTTTTTTCATGCAGTAGGCATGTATGTACGTATGTTATGTGACAAAATTGAAGAGAGCTCAGCGAGCTGCTATGGGAGTGACTATGAGACTGAGTTTTTTGATTACAATGTCATACAAAATGTGTTGCACATTATTATATATGTAATGTTATGCCTGCGTGAGAGCGATTCGTTAACGTCCGTATTATGGTGATTTGTGTGCGGCTCCTGTGGTTTGGCGGCGGTTAATACATTATCCAATGAATTTTTATGATTGGTTTATGGTTTTTTTTTTTTTGATAAACTATAAAAATATACAGAATACCAATTGGTTAATGACTATTGAATTTTGTAAAATAATTAGAAAATTATGAAATTTTACGTATAGACAATACGAATATGTAAACGTATGATGGCTCATAGAAAGAGAAGCAGAAAGGCAGAAAAGTGTGTGCTTAAAAAAAAGGAGTGCGTATGAATGAAAGAATGCAGGTTTAAAATTACAAAATAATAATGACATTTACAAAATTAGCAACAACTAACATTGCAGTTTATTTTACATTTAATCAGAATTTAAAAAAAGGTCAATGTCACTTCGGCTCCTGAAGCGTATGCAAAAATAGCTTACAAAGGAAATTTTAATGAGTATAATACAACAAAAAAAATGTATATAAAATAAAATTTCAAGAAGTTTTAAAAAATGCGCAAAAATGTCAATTGGCAAATATGTACAAAAAAGTATGTATGTATGCATGCAGAATGTCAATAAAGTCACAGTTATAAATATACAAGATACTATATGTACATACACACTGTATATGCTCTTGTATGTTTGCATCTATTACTTTTACTTTTGTGTAGGTTGACTGTCTTTTTCACAAGCAAACACTTGAAATCGCTTTTTGTGGCAATTTTTACTTGTAATGCTGTTAGGCGAGTATTTTTTAAAGCATGATAAAGCACATGAGTGTATATTGTGAGAGAAAAAATACAAACATTACAATGCATGCGAGTTTTCAGTACGTACATATGTATATTTAATAGAAAATGTCAAGTTCAATACGTTTATGTAATTACATTTTACAATTGCATCCAATCTAACTTGTGCAATGAATCAAAAAGAGCGTAAGTAAGCATTGCTTACTCTTACATAGAGAAAAAATATTAATTTTTATTGATTAATTTAAAATAAAAGTATAACGCAGAAACATTAAGTCATAAAATAAGTAATAAACGATGGACTCTTTGTTTGTACAAATATTCGCTAGTAGACCTCCCACAAAGTTGGCATTTAGCCAACCAGCGACTTAGCTGTTCAATAGGTGATACACATATGTATGTAGCTTATTATATTATTATTGCTTAATATAAGCAGCAATATATGCATAGCGACCATTTCGGTTATAATTTTTTGTTTTATTTATTATTTCATTTGACACGTTTTGAATACTGCAAATTTAGTGGGTGATGTAAATTTTTACGCATGGTCACCTTGGTTCAGCCAGCTGTGCCATTTTATTGTAACGGCATACAAAAGATCATTGATGAAACTGCTCGAACTGCTTATATTTGCCAATTGTTTTTATTTTTTTATTTGCTATAAATACCTTCTTTTATATAATAATTTTACAGTCCCACAGATATTACTGAATGCACAAAGAGTTTGCTGTTATATATTTATGTATAATTAGCAGGAAGTATAAAATATTTTGAATAATTTCTTTACATACAAAAAATCCTATTTAACATTAAAGGATTTGTTTCTTTTTTTTTAGACATTCAAAACCTTTTTTCTACTTTGTCTTTGTTTCACAGTGAATGCATTATTTATACGCTACCTCTTTTTTCCAAGTGTCCAATTATAATACACGTTGCTCTTTTCAAGTTAATACACAATTTTTTTTTTCAATCTAGTAACATTAGCACAAAAAAAAAGTTAAGCACTTATGTGTAATTACAAATGCTCATATTCACTTGCCTTCAAATATATTATAACATCTATGTGAGTCTATGCGAGTATAATTATTATCTTTTTTATTTATTTTTTGTTCAGTGTCTTTACAAACAGAACCTTAATGCAAAGCATTACATGCGCATGGTTCTTTTATACAATTTGAATAGCAAAATGTTTAAGTCTTTGCTCAACACCGCCAGCGCACTTCTAATTAACTAAGCGTATACAGACGTACTTTAAAGCCGATTTAAATACCAGAACGTAATTAATTATTAGCACAAATACTCGAGCATGCCAACAAACCCCGGCGACGCGTGTCGACTAACTGACTGCAGACTGACCGACCGGCCAACTGAACAACCGGACAAAGCGAAACAAACACAAATAGCTCTGCTTTGTTTAGCCTAGCAGCTTAGTGTCGGCGAACCATTAGAATAATTAACACACACGAGACGGCGACAGGTGCGAATATTAAACATCAAATACATTCTACGCCTAATCGTATATACGCACAAATTTTTATTATTTACAGTACTACTTCAATAATGACAACTATTCAGAAAAGTGAAGCTCAAAATGTATCTCTTTTCTTTTTGCATTATTGTTCAAGCAATCAAATTCACAAATATGATGCATAAAGAGAAATGTAATGTTCTAGATGACGATTAAAATATTGACATCATTATCTCGGCAAAAATAAAGCAATTAAAATAACCAAACTAGATATGTATATAAAATACTCTAAAATGTAAACTGATCATGTTTTTTCTACCTCGAGGTAATACTGTAAATACCCACTACCCACATGCGAGCAACTGAAATTCGCAAAGCATTGACGTTTATATTATGGCTTAGCTTAGGTAAAATTATTGACTTGCAACAAAATAAATAAAGTATGTAATATGAAATAGCAACATGTAGAAAATTGCAGTGACGTTTAATTGTCAACTAACAGCTAAACAACATAAATCTGTTGGATTATGTGTGTACGCGAGTATGTGAAATTCTGCTGCCACACATTGTCACAGTCAGTCGTCTGTGAAAATCCAAACCAATTTTAAAACGTGACTAAAAAGTTTAATAAGCAATATAGCAGAAAAAAAAGGAAAAGAAATGAAAAGAAAAAAAGAAAGACATTTGTTGCGGACGTGCATGGTTTAAGAAAATGAAAATCTAAATCCGAAAAAAAAGACTATATGTATATAAGGAAAATTCTTTGTCTGTCTGTTTGCATTTGTGGCCAACATACGCTAATTTTCATAGTCGCGCGTACACACATCACTACTAAGCCTCGACGTATTTCCATAGAAAATTGCTTAAAAAATTTTATAAACAAAGTAGAGTCTTTTAGCAATAGAGTCAGTCCACACAAGTGTTACTACGACGCTCAGCATAATTTTATATGAATGACATTGAGCATGAAGGGCAGCTCAACTCAAGTCGTGTTGAATTGAGCTAAACTGAGTTGAATTAAATCGCAGCAGAAACACCAGCAACAAGCTGCGGTAGTCGAGAGTGTGTAGTAGACAAACATGCCTGGACAGCGCGAGCGCGCAAGACGTCAAGAGAAGGCAAAAAGGAGCAAGAAGAAATTAGATAAGCATCTAATGACTGGAAAATAAACGAGCTACAACAATATGCAATGTATACAACAGCACAGAGAGTAATACGAGAAAAAAAATAAAGAGCAATACAAAAAGGGCACAACGGCAAACAGAAGAATGAAAGAAACAACAACAAAAAATAATAAAATAAAATAAAATAAAACACAATATAAAAACAGGTCATGCCCAGCATACACAGTGTGTTTACTGCTGTGCAGAGGAGGTAAAATAAGCAACAACATCGTGTGCTTTGTTGTTGTGTCTGTGCTCTTTAGCTGCACAAAAACTGGCTCCGAAACTGTGTTACCTGCTCCTAAGGATGTTATGCGTTTGTCTTCATTTTCGTTGTTGGCTTTGTTGTTTTTTGTTTTTCGTTTGTCGTTATTGTTAATGTTGTCAATGTTCTCGTTCCTGCTGCTGTTGTTGTTGTTGTTGTGAAGATAGTAGTCTTAATTGCTTACGCGCAGACAGTCAACTAGACATAGCCAAAGCTGTTGCTTGTGCGCTCGCTTTAGACGAAAAGTGTTTAGGTAGCGTTTAACTTTACTTTTGCTTATTTTTTTTTTCTTTTTTTTTTGTTTTTGTTTGCTGGCTGCCCTTAATATTTTCTCTACACTATACTGTTTTGTTTTTTGTACAAACTAGTTCAAGGCTTTCAAATTGCTTAACGACTGCACTATGCATTTTATTTTTTTCAAATAACATTTCTATTGAAAAAAAAAAAAATGCAGCTAATGATTATAAATACAAATTCAACAACTTTATTGCATAAAATATTGCAATTTTTTTTTTTTTTTTTGTAATCCAACGTTTAATAAGCATTAAAAGCAAACTCGTTTGCTTTTAGCTTTGTGCAACTTAATTTTGATTTTCCGCTGAAAATAGATCCTAAGCTGGGCTTAATTACTGTAAAAACCCACACCCACAACAAACATCAAAATTCATTGCAGCTGGTTAAAAGCATCTGCTGTACATTAACGTAATCCTAATAACGTAGATTACGCGAACTATGCTTTACCATTGAATAAGAAAATGGCGGCTCGCTACTCGTCTCGCTGCTAATGACGTAGTTTGTACATACGTAAGGTAGCAATAGCAAATGCTGCTGGCAGGCATCATGCAGCAGGTAGGCAAGTTTGTATAACATTTAAAATGTTGCGCCTCTCTGCACGCACGCCAACGCTATTTAAATGTATGCAGCATGTTGTTTTGTTGTAAAATTTGATTGAAAACCAATTTTCATATTTACAGCAGTTGCAAATTTTCGCATGCGAATGCTAAAGTAAACCAAATAGCAAGCAAATACACAGAACTTGTTATCTTGCCTGAAAACAAAAGCATAAACATATAAATAATGCATAAAACAAAAAATCAACAATAACAAGCAGCAATGCCTGCATCTGCATAGCATGCAGCCCTAGCGCATAACAAGCATTCATAGTAAATGCAAAAAAAACAAAAAAAAAACATTTACGACAACAACAAATGCAAAAACAGCACATCAGCGCAACGCAGCACAGCAAACAGAGCATTATGCGTTGTGTGAATGAGAGAAGACGTTGCCCATTTGGGCGTAATTCTATTAACGCATACAATGCCAAAATGTTCTCAGCACACGCCATCGTCATCGTCGTCGTCGTCGTCCTCCTCCATGTGGGTGGCGCAAGTGCTACCAAAGCTGTGCTGCGCAGAAACTGTGTTGTTGTTATTGTTATGGTGTGGTCGTTTTATACTTCTTTGTTGTTGTTATTGCAAGCTTGTGTTGTTTCTGCTGCTGCTGCTACTGATGACGATAATGATGATGTTTTGTGCTTGCCTGTTGATGCAAATTGTTTTCGCCTGCATTGCCTTGACAGAACTTTTCAAGGTTTTCAGGCGAATATATAACAACGCAAACAACAACAGTAAAAATAACTACGACGTGAAAATTCGAAACGCCAATTTTCAACGTAATTTCAGCCATACGCAACCCAGCTGCTTAAGTCACCGTATATCTTATTAATTAGTATCCGAAGCTGTTATGCAGCAGCCACGCGAACCTAATATCCATCTGCCTTGGGTAAATTAAAATTTAATTAAACAAAACTGAATTCCTTCAAGTCTTTAATGCGTGCTTAATTTTTTAGTTTGTATTACGTATGTATGTATATGCGCATACAACTGCACAAACACAAAGAGATATAAGAACAATCGGAGCGCAGCCATAAAAGTTTTTCTCTTTGACTACAGCAGAGCTTTTATGCAATTAGCTTACGCAAACCTTGTATGCAGCGAGGCTGAGCTCTCAGAGATAAATCAGAAGACATAATAGTTCTGTGTGGATTTATCTGGAATACTGTCTATTAATGGCTTTAATCTTAGCTGCAGTAACAGCTTCACAGCATCAGAGTCATCGCTATAGGAAAACAGAAAAATAAGTCAAATAATATGTATAAATGCAAGACCGAACATGCTCAAATAACAAATAAGTAACCAACCTTAAACAAAATAGAAAAAAAGAAAATTAAAAAATGCGCATGGCCTGTGTAATGCAACTTGTTAACCTTATTGTGGCCAGACATGGCTAATTGCATTGTCTCCGATGACGTCTGCTCTTCCGTATGGTGTGAAACAAAAACATATTTATTGTGGGCGCATGCCGAACTATTTTGCAGGTTCAAACAATTGATATGCTACACATGTGCACTCGTTAGGCTAATATGGTTTGCCATAAGTCATTACCCACCATTAGACATTTTTAATTTTTATTTTCTCAGGCACTTTTCCTAGAAGGCACGTCGACACGTCGTATTGAAAATGATAACTGGTTGCCACATAATTTGAGATTTTGTTTGTAATAAAATGCCACAAACAATGTAATTAATTGTTTATTTAGATGAATTAAGTGGAATTATTGTTTATATAATAGAATAACCGGCGACAATAATAGCAAAACAGTCGCCTACAGCATATTGCGCACAGCTCATTTGTGTGCAGCTGCCAACAGACAACATCGACTGGCTCAAAGAGATACGTATGCACGTATGCAACCGTTTAACTAGTTAGACATCAGCTCTAATTAACCTTTCCTGGAAAAACGCGTAAATGGTACTTTGTACTGCCGTCCTTGTGCTACACTTTCAGTATGCAGTAAATAAAACTAAAATTTTTGCGCAGATTAATAAATATTCAAAACAAATTAAAAAAAAAAGAAATATATATCTATATATATAAAAATGAACAATTAAAAAGCAATAATTTAAATGACTTGTACTTGCAAAAAACAGCATCATTATTCAAATAGATTATTCAATTGTCATCAATGCGCGACTGCGTTAGAGTTGAGTCTCATTAGGTTATCTTGGCAAGATTACAAGTAGCAGCATTTTACCATGCAAACACTTTGTGAGCACACGTTATCAAAAAGCTCGTCGCATACACACACACCCAAGCTGATAACAAAAAAAAAAGTGAAAAAATTCGAAATTCACATTTCCACGAAATATATTGAAATATTGAATTATAATATGCCAAAACTGTAGAAGACATATTGGCAGCAGTCCAATAAAAAAACAAATAAACCCAAACCCAAAAATAACAGCCACCAAATAGCGATGTGGGCGCGGCGCAGTAGCACATAAACGGCAAAAAACCGGATGGTTGCTTGAGCGCATGCAACACAATAAAATTATATAAATTAATGTTTAATAATAAATTCTCAAAAAACAGAACAAATAAAATAAAAAATAAGTAACACAAAAAACAAGACGCAATACAATTGGCAATAAAAAAAAAAATATAAGAAAAAAAAACTTTTAATAATTTTTGCTCTATTCAATTCTGCGAAGCGTTAGGAATTGTGCTAATAAAGGAAAATATGCAAATTTATAGGTAAACAAGTTACAGTCGAACTTTGCTTGTCGAGCGAGCATAGAGTTGGGGTTTATATAAAAAAAATATATATAAATCAATGCCAACAGCAGCATAGTATAATAATTTACAGCGTCGTAGTCTGTAATTAACATGTTCAACTAACAGTAACAGCAAAAGCAACAAGCACATCATAAATAAAGTATAGTTATTCAAGAAAAATCCTTGATGAAAGTTGCGACTAAAACGAAAATTGACCAACCATACGATTTTTTATGTAAATGTGTTTTTTTTTAAACACACTTTCTGCATATGTTAAAAGCAAACAACGCAAAAACATAAAAAAATACAAACTAAAACCTACAAACATCTACACATTGGCAATATGACATAGAAGATAGAAAATCAACAAGAAGAGCAACAAAAACGGCAGTAAATAATAACAACAACATAGTGTAGAAATTTAGCAAACTCATATTCGATAACTGTTTAGATAGATATGCGTATGTGCCGCTCACCGCCCGTCTATTTAGCACACAACCACACATACATATATGAATTCTACATTGGCTTGCATGTGTATATCACACCTTACTTGTGCGCCCGCTCTCTTTACGTATTTGTTAACAAAAAGTATATATAAATGTATATTAAAGAGAAGCATCAGAGCACATATTGAAAAATTTCAAAAGCAAACATAGATAGAAAAAAAAAAAACCACTAAATCAAAATGAAAAAAGTTAAGCAAATAACGAAACACAAAGTTAAAAACGGCTACATTTGAAAAAGAAAAAAGTAGCAAAAGCGTAGAATACAAACAAAATAGCAAAAACCTTATATGTATAGATTTTGCAATCTGTATGTATGTTACGTTGTGACTTAATTTAATTCGCCAGCCTTAACAATCTAACACGACCTTCAACACTTAGCAGCTTAAGCTTTGCTAAATGCTGTTATTACTCTCTTGCTGTAGTCTGATTTCTACACGTGTGCGGCCAATGTTAAACAAGAATAGCAACTGTATTAACCCTAAGATGGCATAATTATCAGTTTCAGCACGTCATTCGATGTAGTCAATACATACATACATATACATATAAATATACATATTGCATATTCATTTACTCAATTAAAATTTAATCATTCTTATCCTTATGTGAAATTTATTTTACTACAAAATTATATCTTCTAAATGTTTTATAATTAAAAAAAAATCAGACAGTAGTCAAAGTAAGAACAAAAAAAATTGGGCCCTATGTAAGGTCAAGGTATTTGTTTAACATCTTTGCTTTGATGCTAATCAATGGAACTTTGTTTTTTTTTCTTTTAACTCAAACTCCTCTTTTAATATGCTTTTACATTCTCAGTAATTATATACGTATATAATTACTGCTTTTTTTAATAGCTACTCAGACCACTCTTTTTCTTATCAGCTTTTTAAAACACTTATTGATATTTCTGTCAATTTGTTGCAGGTCTTACTTTTTCAAAATTTATACAATTTAATGCCTTTAAACTTAACATTTATTATCTTCCATTGACATGCGCCCACACATGAGAAATAGACAGACAAAGAACTTTGTTTTTTCACAGAATTGCTAAAACTGAATAAGACATTTTGTATGTACTTCTATTATAAATATCGGTTATTTACTGATTTTTTAAATATATTTTTTATTAAACTTTGATATAGCAGAACTGCTAGAGATTTATATTGTTAATATATTTTGCTTTCAGCTTAGCGGATCAATTATTTCACGAATGCTGTTCTTCCCAAATAAAATTCTTCGCGAATAAAATTTTCATGGCGACCAATTGAAACGTTTTATACTCTGTTATCATAACCTATACAACTTTATCATAATAAAGTTAATAAACCGATTCATTCTTTAATGTTTGTTTTAAAATGAATGCAGAAGGCAAAATATAAATAACTCTGCAAAGATCGATATGTTCCTTAAAGGTTTTGAAAAAGTACTTTTTGTACTAAAAAATTAATAAAAAACAATGAGGGCTATGTACAAGACTCATTTGTAAAAAATTAGAGCGACTACAATACAACGTCTCGATTTGTGAAAGAACACTTAACTTAGATTAGCTAAAGCGATAAAAGAAAAAATAGCGCGCGACAGCAGAACGGAGTAGAAATAAAAAATGAGAATAAAAAAATAAAAAACCAAACTAAGCTGAACACGAGGCGAAGTGCAGACGGCATTACAAATTATAATTTCTTTTTGTTTTCTGATTGGAAGTGGTCAAACGACATTTTCAGTGAACGGTTGGGTCGAATCAAGTCGAGCCAAGTCGAGTAGAGGCGGGTTGGTTGGATTGGGTCGCTCACTCAGCGAATATTATTATCATTTTTTTGGTTTTTGTTTATGCTTATTTAAAAGCAAAAATAAATTAAAACTTTTCTGCTTGGTTTCTCTCTTTTGTGCAGAAAAAGTTTCATTTCACAATGTTTGCTGATTGTGTTACGTACGTAATTTATTTGAATTATGTATGCTCAATAAGTTTTAAATATTTTTAAGCATGATGACCACAAATTTGCCGTAAAAATAGAATTCAAAGAATCGGAACTTTAGGTGCACATTTAATAGCATTCTATCAGGCACTCATGCCAAATTTTATTTATTTTTTTGTTATTCTACAATCAATTTTTGTTTTCTGTTTTTATTGTTTTTGCTAACAGACCAAGAAAATGGCTATCAATTAAAATGCGACAAGCAATTTTGAAATGAAATAAAAATAAATTGAGAAAACATGTACGAATTTAAAATGCTTGAAGTTAAAAAAATACCAACTGTATGATGACTTCCTGGCTGGCAAATAGCTAAGCCAAACATACAAACATATCGCCACAAAGTCGGTCTAATCAGAAGTGTTACAGAGTGGCAATATGGTACGTTCTTTAGCAAGTTTTGATAAGCGTTCGCCGGCAATTAAGCTCTAATACTATAATATTATTTTTATATTGTTTCACTGAATACCGCCATTGCGACAAATACGAGAATATATGTGCTTACGTTCGCAGGGGGATACTGTTATAAGCCAAAAGTAAGTAAACTTCTGTTATCATTTTCAACGAACTGTTACAGATAAGTTAATCTTGGATACAAATAAATTAAATGGTTTTATGACGAGTTGTTTGTTAATAGATAGGAAGTAGCGTAAACGTATGCGTTTATTTGCCAAACTGCATTTGGTGCTTGTTGTGCAGTTGCTCCACCCAAAAATTATTAAAAGAAAGAAAAAAAAAAGCAGAACCCACTTTTTGCCTAACGTTTTTGTAACAACATTAATAGGAGTTTACTTATTTATCCTAATTGCCATCTAATCGTTGACAATTTAGCCTTCAAACCTTGTCAAGCAAAAAAGCGATACAAACAATAACTGTTATAAAATGAGAACGGATCGTTAAAGTTGACCTGAGTTAGAACGAAAAGTGTAGATAAAATATTCATGGTAGACTCGGTAAGCGAAATTTGTAAATAAAATACCCTTAAGTGCTTTTAAATCGGAACATTATATATATTCTGCTTGATAGAAAAGATTAAAAATGTAAGCAACTTTAACAACTTTTCTATATTATTTCAACATCTTGAAATGTGCTTTTTAAATCGAAACTGTAAGTGCAATTAAACCTGTATATGTATATGTAAAATTTTGCATTTAAATGCAAGTTAGGTGCAAAGGTACACCCAACACAAAACACAGGTGAAAATTTACATTACAACAATAATAATAGAATAACTGCATATAAGCAGTTGAACAAGAGAACACGCGAATTCAACACGAATTCAGCTGGCATTAATGGGCAATTGTTACATATATACATTATATATACATACATACTAAGCAAGCGCTATTAGAAATTATTTCAACTCAATTGTGAAAATGTAAGTTAATCACTTGGGTTTTTCCAATTGAAATCAGCTGAAGAAATACGTCAACCAGACATGAGTTCGCAATAGGTTAAAAATGTTGAACAAAAATGCAGACAGTCTTTTAAATAAAAAAAAAATAATTTTAAAATTATATTATTATCAGCTAAGTGTGCAAAAAACACAAAAAAAAAAACCAAACATAATATAAGAAAACCAAAACAAACAACAACAATAGATGTGACGAATGATTGTTTACCCACAGATGATCATGTGCCATTAGAAGATTACAACAAAGTGCATTTTTAGCAAATGATTAATGCGCAAAACGAAAACAAAAACATACGCAAGTGACTCTCTGAGCAGAGAGTAAGCAAATGAATGAGAATATGTGAAGAGAGCATCATTAAAGTGACTTGCATGCAATGTTTCGTAAAGAAAAGAAAAGTAGAGATGCAAGTTGCAATAAATAGCAGGCAAATTGACATTAAACCGCAATGCGGGTGTGTGGAACCATGCTAGACCGACCGGAAGCGGTTTCTGGTTACATAAATTGTGCAGCAATTGACGCAAGCAATTCGAGTATTTGTAGTAAGTGTATAAATGTTTTTCTTCTTCTTTCATTTGCACTCTAGGCTGACACATATCATTGTAAACTTAAAATTCACTTACAAATAAATAAGAAATGCGAAAAATTAACATAAATAACACAGCCATACTATAGAAAAAATTAAAACAATAAAAAATGCATATATAAACAAATATTCGCACGTAAGCGCATAACAACTACTCGAAAAGGTTAATTGGCTTTGGTCAGTTAGCAGCAGTGCACGGCGTCCAGAATGCTGCTTGCACTCACTCCGTGGACAGTCGCTCGCTCGCTTGGCCATTTAAGCGCAGTCAACACAACAACAACAACGTAAAGAGTAGCCATCAACAAGGCAACACGTTGAGGCAAAGCAACAGCAACGCAGCCACCTCAGCAGCAGCTAATGCCAACAAAGGCAAAGCTTAACAAACTTTTGCGCAGCATACATATGATACAGAATGTGTGCGTGCAGCTGTAACTACCTTGTAAGGCACTTGTACAGCGCAGTGAGTCGGTCGGTTTTAATCGTTCGCAATACGCACGCAAGCATTTTGCTACTTATCGCAAATACTTTAAATACTCTGCAGCATTGAGTTGAGCTCACAAAATGGTTAGTGACTGCCTTGCATGAAACCCCACATCCCACACACTCTCTTGCGCTATGCTTAACGCATTGTCGCTAATATAGGCTTACCCCATCACCGTTTCTAACCACTGTTAACAACGTCATTGTTTTATAAACTTTAGATAACTGGCAAAAGCAATTGGCTCAGTGGAAAATAACCCAAACAAGAAATGCCAAAAAATTTAAATCAGATAAGCGCAAATGACTAGAAACAAAAAAAAAAAAACATTCTAATACTAAATCTACTATAAACAAAAATGAGAAAACTTAAAAAAGAAAAACACGATAAAACTAAAACAAAGCATAAACAAAATGCTTTTGTTATAAACAATGAAACGTCGCAAGTGGCAAATTGAACAAAATCTTTTTATATTTCTTGAAACTTTTCTGAAACCTCTTTGAAATGTTTAAATTTATTGCAAACACAATAATAAATTGTTACCCACTTGATAAGCGCAGCTACATAAATAATTATATGGTGAATTTAATTTTTACTTACTAAAAAATAAACCCTACAATAAAATATATAAAAAATATAAATGAAAAAACAAAAAACCCAACGAATAAGCAAATTCTTCTGCGTTTGTTTAATCACCTTAAGCTGTTTTTTATTCAATTTTTGTGATTGCTTAGATTGTGGTTTGTTTTTGTTTTTATATTATTCATTTTTGTGACGACTGTTGTCCTAACTGACATAAAGCTGTTGCTTTGTTGTACTTGTTGTTGTATCGCTTATGCACATACATAGCGTGCAGTTGTTGGAGCAGACTATGGATCTCTAAGATGGGTGGCGGGTGGCACATTTTACAATACCGGCGTCGGTGCCGTTGACGTCGTACGTTCTTGTTCGTTCGTTCGCTCGTTCGTACATGCTGTCGTGTGGTCGTTCGTTTTGTGCATTCGTTTTGTTTTGTTATTGTTGCCGAGTCTGTCTGTGGTTCTTGTCAGCGCGCCAATCGGAGGGACGCTTTTTTTTATATTGTTATTGTTGTTTCTGCTGCTGATGATTGCGAATTTTATTTTTTTTTCTGTACTTCTGCAGACGTTTGCGACTTTTCTCTTTCGATTCGATTTCTTATACGAATCGTTGGATATATGAATACTTGTATGTATATGTATGTATTTGAGTACGTTCCTGTATATAAGTGCAGCACATGTATTTTTATTTCTACATGTTTGTTCGTTTGTTTTGTTTATTTACTCATTGGTTATACTTATTGTGGGTTGCTAGTTTATTTGTTTGCTCTGCAGTTTCTGCAGTCATGTATGTACATTTGACTTCAGTTTAAAATTTTAACTTCAAAAGCTAGCAAGTGACAGTACGGCTTGTAGCAGTGACGCCTAGAATGGTGGCATTAGTTCCGCAAAAAAAATAAAAAAGCAAGCTTATTTGTGTTGTTCTTGGATACATATGCTATGCATACTGACAACGTCTTATGAAATATGTATGTTTGCAATGAATGCAAGAGAGTATATATTAAACTGCAGTTTGCCTTAAGCAATTGCATTTTCATTAACACTTGAGCTTTGATTTTTTTTCTTAAGCGTTTACCTTCCACTCACACCTTTCCACTTGTAAGATTAGCGAACTGAGTTATTATTGCCTGCACGGTACTTAAGCGATTAGTTTTTTTTTTCCCCTTTTTGTACTTGCATTTTTTACAGTCTGACTGATAAGTTAGGCATCAGCTATTGTTGCAATAACAAACGCAAAACATTTTAACCTTTTGTCTTGATTATATTTTTCCATTGAAATTAATTATTAAGTTCCAACATTTAAACATTTAAAACTAGAAAGGCAGGGCTATAGTCGGGCGTAACCGACTATAGAAAACCCTGTACCGAAGCCAAATCTTAATATATTTTTTTGTTGTTTTAATTCATTCATGTAAGGATATCTCAAGAAAAAAAATTTTTTTTTTTGTAAAAGCCATTTTTCGGCCGATCGTTCCTATGGCATATATATGTTATAGTGCACCGATATTTATCATATTTAGATATATGATTTGAATTTACTTAGAATCCATAAATCCATAATTTGGTAACGATATCTTAATAAACAAAAATGTTTTTCTCAGTAAATGTTGTTTTTCGGCCGATCCTTCCTATGGCAGCTATATGTTATAGTCAACGGATATTTATAATATTCGGAAATATTATTGGATATTACTTAGAATTGGTAAATCCAAAATTTCATAACGATTGCTTAATATACAAAAAAGTTTTTCCCAGTAAATGTTGTTTTTTGGCCGATCATTCCTATGGCAGCTATATGATATAGTGAACCGATATACATAGTTTTTAGATATGTGATTGGGCATTAGGTAAAACAATTAAATCCCAAATTTTGTAAACATATCTTAAAAAATAAAGTGGTTTTTGTTACTAAATATGGCTTTTCGGCCGATCATTCCTATGACAGCTATATGTTATAGATCGAATATCGAAAAAAAAAAATAAACTCGTTATGCCTATGGATTGGCAGAGTCTTCGTGCCAAATTTGGTGGTTGTAGGTCTTACCGTTTCCGAGATCCGTGCGTTCATACGGACAGACGGACAGACGGTCAGACGGACAGACGGACAGACGGACATGGCTATATCGACTCGCCTTTCGATGCTGATCAAGAATATATATACTTTGTGGGGTCTGCCACGCCTCCTTCTGCCTGTTACATACATTTGCACAATTTTAATATACCCTTTACCATTTTTTGGTACAGGGTATAAAAAGGTTATCTGTCTATTTTTTTTTTAACAAAATATGATCTTATCAGCAAAGAGTTTTAAATACGCTGATTCAAAACGAATAATTTTACTCACTTGCACTTAGCAGTGAAACAAATAATAAAAAGAACAGAAGTTTTCATAAGTAATTGACACTTGAACTTTTACTTAATTGTATAGCAATACTATCAAAGGTTTTCTAAGCAAAACAGGCACGCCTGATTGATGTTTAAGTAATTACATTTAATTACGTTTTACTGTTTTATTGACTAACAAAACGCAAATAACATTTTGTTATACAACAGCCAATGTTTCAGTTGTATTAGCAACATGTATGGTCATCAAAGGTCATATGCTCTTTGTAAGATGAAACCTTTGCGGGTAAAACTTTAAAAGCAGCATAAAATGACAGTGTTTTAGCATAGACATGCTGTTCGCATATGTGCGAGGCCTAACCCAAAGAAAATAACACAAACTCAACAGAGTAATTTACCAAAATGGTTGGCTAGCGCTCTCACTGACACGACCGACAGTCTCAATCAAAACAATAAAACGCGGCGAGAGCGCAACAAGAGAATGTTTCTGAACGAACAAATATGTAAGGAAAACTCGCAACGTTTTATTGTTGTTGCTAATATCACCGATGGTGCTGATGTTGCTTTTATTGCCGCTACTGTTCTGTCGTTAGTTTGTTATTGTTGTTGTTCTACCGAGACTGTTTAAAATTCTTTGCTCTGTCTATACACAATTTTTCCTAGGAATTGACAGCAGCAGCAGCAACAACAAATAGGCATATGTGTATATGTATGCGCTGCTCTTTTGCACGAATTAAAAAACAATCTAGACAAAAATAAAACTGTTGCCACTTGCATGTTACTTAACAGAAATACTTGTCATCATATTTTATATTCGCATATTTGAAACTGCAAATATTTGTCAGTAAATAATATATAATATCTTCCTTGTAGAAAGAAACGAAGTGCCCAACGTAATGTTGTAGGGTATTAAATAAAAACCGAAAAAGAACACTACGTGAGAGTAGGCGTAGAATACGAGTTTAAATCTATACATATTATAAATTCTTGATAAAAAATATCTACTATATTTGCTATTCTTTGTTGTATAAAATTTAGATTATTGAATATAAAAAATTCGCATTTGACAAACATTTGCAATTTTCGGCTTTTGTTATAAATTTATATGATAGAAAAAAAAATGTTTTTATTTCAATTTTTTCTGTTATTTTATATATTGCTCGCATGTTAGTGCTGCTAACGTAACTTCGAGAACAATGACGACGTCGCAGTAGCAAGAATAGCCTAAACAAATCCTTTTTCGCCCACTTAACGCCTAGCACCTACCTACCTAATGCATGCAACAGGATGAGTTTTCCTCGCAGTAGTAGCGTCATGCGAATGCGGATAAAAATAATAATAATAAAAAAAGAACACCTACACACGGTTTTCATAAGTTAGTAAGTGAGTAAGTAGAGAAAGAGAGACGACGACATTTTAACATTCGTTTCGTTTATATTCCGTTTTGGTATTTCTTTAACGCTCTTCGCGCTACAATTTTACGATTTTTTCTTTTTTGTTTTTTGTTTTCTTACTATTTACCTTTTTTTGCCCCAACACAAACAGCCTTAAGGTGCAGCAGTATTTGTGCGTTGTTGATTCTGTAGTTATTGTTGTTGTTGGCGCTTTATAATGTCCCCACCACCATAGGCGACAAAACAATCTACGTACTGTTCTTCTTCTTCAAACACAGCCAAGCAACGACAATGACGACGGTTGTTGTTGTTGCTGCGGCTGCTTTTTTGTTATGTATCGCCGATTTATTTTTAAACACCCATACACTTTTAATCGTATTCGCGTAAAAACAACTCAATACACTTGCACTTTAATTTTTAATTGCGCATAGACGACTTGCTTTTTACTTGCGATTATTGTTCATTTAAAGCACACAACACGATGTTAATTACGATAATATACTATATATTTATATGTATGTTATTTCGTTTATTCGCAGCAATTAATTCGCTTTATATTGTTTAAAATAACTTCCACAGTTCCTGTGCTTCACTCATAACACCGGATGTCAAGAACGACCAACCGTTTCCTCCGACACAAACGCGAGAAATGAGCAGATAAGTATGCTCAAAGCGATATTATACTTGTAAAGTGAGTTAATACTGCTCGTGGCGTCTTCTTCTTTTTAATTTCTCGGAGATTTCCCTGCTTAATTTTGTTTATTTGTATTTTGTAGCGCTTTTAGTCTATTTGTATTTTGTAGCGCTTTGAGACGCTGAAAGAGAATTTATTTTATAAAAGTGTTCAAGATTTAAATAACAAATCGAATTCTATTTTCAAATAAACAGCAAAAGTGCGAAATTGGGAAAGCGGCGCTCGGCTGTACCGGCTGTATCAGTGAACGAAATATACCTGCTGTTGTAGTTCCTTTTTGTAGGGGCAGTCGAGCTGCACGTGTTGCTCAACACTGATACAGTTAATACGGTCTTCCAAGTCAAGTCTATGTTAGATTAATCTGATTTTCAAAGGTTATCACCTCAACACCTTGCTGTCCACGGACGCAAGAGAATACAAGATGTTATAATAGGAGTATGTCTGAACATAAGTCCTGAGATGCGACACAATGGAGACTTTACGTTGTTCTTGGGAATATAGTTTACAGAGCTCGAAATCGTTCTATCTCACTCTCGCACAGTGTTAATGCGTTCTTTACACCTGTTGTTATGTGCTTATGGTGCACATCAGTGTTTTGACCAACGAATGGAATAAATTCGAATTCAGTGACAACAGAACTTTAAAATGTGATGAAGCTGTTGCTGATCGTATGAATGGCACTGTTAAGCTGAGAAAATCGGTAATTTTTTAAACCATTTTTCAATCTCCAAATCACGATTAATCACTATATAAGTGATATGTAAAAATAACAGCCGGCTTATCAACATAATTCAAATTTATTAACTAAAACAGTTCTTTTTTATACACGTTACTCATGCCTTTACTGAGAAAGAATCTAACAATTATCATAATGTACAAAAAGGTTATTGTCGCTTTGTGCTTAATAGTAAAGAAATTCATCGCGTTTAACAAGTATCAACAAAAACTTCACATGGAATATTATTACATAGCTATATTTTGTTATCTAATAGTTTCTTCTTTTTTTCCTGCAAAATTTCGATTTGTTTACTTCAAACTATAAAAAATAACCCAAAAAGCAATATCTTGATGAATACAGGCTCTACTTAAAGAAACAAAAACTAAACGCTTAATTAAATGAGTAGTATTCTTTTCTGAAAATTTGCATTTATATAATAGGCCTAAAAACGATAGTGAAGCAAAGGGAAATGTGCGGCATTTTTACTGATCGAACCTTCCGCGTTTCAGGTGAAAAAGTTCCCTAAGAAATTCCTTAATCAGATCGTATGTTGAGAAACTAATGCCCACTGCAATGGGTCCTTTAATCCAGTTCATGCTTAGACCTTTGTAGAAGCCATTCTTGATGCCCTCCTCTCTGCAAAGTAGGAAAAAGTTAACATTTTTTTCGGGTTTTCATTTCAACAGTAACATTTTTGGTAGGTCGTACCTGTAAATCTTTGCTAATATTTCGAATATGGTGGGACATTTCTCGTTTGTAGCCTTATTTAAGCGCAGAGTTTGCAAACGTCTGCGTACAATATCAAGCGGATAACTTGCTGTCTGACCGGCGGCGCCAGCTGCTGCGCCAAACGCCAGCGAGATTAGAGCATTTGGTTTTGTACTGCCGACCCGCTCTAAAAAGTGTAAAGAATTTTTTTAGTCAAACAAAACAAACAATTCCTTCAATCGTGATATGTAATACCATGATATTCGCGCTTAAGCGTTTCATAGGTAAAGAAGGAAGTACCCGCATAGGGTATCACGCCCAAGACTGTGGCCCAATAGCCGCGATACAGTGTGCGTGCACCTTCTTCAAACCATATTTTCACAAAAACCTGACGAAGAGTTCTGCAAGTTAAAAACAAAAATAATAATGTTAATGTAAACATTAGCATATGGCGGCATTTAATACAATACCTATAGCCAGTGTATTTGTCGGTAACAGCCATACGTGCTCTCGCTAAATCCAACGGATACGTTAACGATTGTGAGGTTATACCCGCTAGCGACCCCGCGATAAAACGTCGTCCCTTGGTGCTATAAAATTTCAAAATCATTCCATTAATAAGCACACATGCGGCTACGCAGTAGACTTCTTTGCTTACTTACTTGCTGCCATTCTGGTCCACTTTTAATACTTTGACCCATTGTTCGTGCGATGTGAATTGAATGGCTGCATAAGGCACAATGCGCGCCATGGTCGCTGAATTGCCACGCCATAGCGCCAACATACCATCTCGTACGTAGATCTGCTGCAGAAACTGTAGCGCGCCGCGAAACGAGTAGGACACATCTTTGCGTATTTGAAAATTGATTTTCGCACGATCCAGCGGAGCTATGACTGTCTTTGCCAATGCACCAGCGGCAGCGCCCGCAACTAAGCTGACGAGCACCTCATCGATTTTCTGTCTGACTGTGTGATAGTGAAGATATTCGATTAAATGCTTGTGAGTTAGCCATGCGGCTAGCAGATGGTGTACACACCCTCGGTCAGTTGGCGTTCTGTGACAAAGCTGGAGGCTTCCTGTGTGCCGCTGGTTGAGTTTTTAGCCGACATTTGTGCGCTGCTTAAGCTCTGCTTCGTCTCGTCCTCGTTGTCCTTTGTTGTTGCAATGACATTAATGAGTGTGGCGTTTGCTGTGTCGGCGACTGTGACTGTATTTGATAATTGACTATTACCCGTTGCGGTTATGGACATGGCAATGTTTGGCTTCTCCAGCAGGCGGCTCATTGCAACTGCAAATGTAATTAAATGCCAAGTAAAACACAATTAGTGAAGATTCGATGAATCAAGCAGGGGAAGAAAAAAGATAATATTAAAAACAGCACGCTCGCCGTCTTGACGTCGACTAACTTAGAAATCATTGTTGCCTATGCTGCCCACCGTTATTATACGAAAGTCGACTTGGTACGGGCATGATAAGAATTTTGCGTGCTTATCTTTGCATTGATAGGAATTATTTGCCACTGCTCTTTGTGTTTTCAATTAAATTGACATTTGTTATGGTTACAAAAATTAGCGCATATGGTAAACAATCGCAGCAGACAAAACAGCATCTTCGACATATCAGCTATACAAAAAATGGGCGTGTGTGTTAAATACGAAAAAAAAAAAAAAACAAAATATAAATATTGGCTATAATATAATATGATGATTTTGCTTATTTTAATCAAAATCAGCTGCAGACGACGTGGCAAGTGACGTAAAGATAAGATGACAATGTTGAACAAAATTATAGGCATAATTAGAATCTCAATATAGTTGCAGGCAAATCTGCACACAAAATGATAAGGTATATATTATGGCCTGAACTAATTTTTTATGGCAAGTATTTTGTAACATGTATGAAGTCATTATAGCTGAATTATAGTTTACACTGTTTGTTTTTCAAGTACTTTAAGTACTCTTAGATTCTTGCTAGAAATTGAATGCTACGTAGTGCTTCAGACGTCTAGAGTGGTGCATATAGACCTAGTAGATATCTATATATAGAAAAATTACCGTAATAAAAGATAATCCCAACAACAGTTCAGTTTGTTAATTAGCTTAATTGTTTTGACCACCAGGGCTAAAACGAATTAACAATACTTTGGTATACCACTACTATTTTTAGAAGATTAAACTATTGTAACTGATAACGAATTTTATGATTAATGTTTTTTTTTTTGTTACTGTTAAACATGCGTTCATAATTTTATTGCGGGAAACTTGTTCATATATGTTACGTACTTCATTTGCCGATAAGCGTATTTTGACTTGACAGGAAAACAACTGCATATATAATATAATATACTGTGTACAGACGTTATACGTATTTAAATAAATAAATTTAAAAAAAAAAAACAAATGAAACAGTCAGGCGACATTGGAGGGTGTGGTGTACACGTTTTGGCAAAATTGCAAAAAATATACAAACAACTTTTTAAATATTAAAAACAGGAAACCGTTTATGCGAAATGCATTTGGCTGGCTCGTGCTTATATTTAAATATTTGTAACATTTATTAAATGTATATTTCTGTAATTGATAAGACAACAAAAAGGTCAGGTTTGTTTTTGCATTAATTTTGTCTCTGGCTGCGAAGGCTTCGATAAGATGTGCTTTTAGGTAATATACAGACAGAAATAAATAATGAAAAACTTGAAATTCTAAAAATATGACATGTGAAATAAAAAGTCGTACTTAGAAAACTTATTTACTCAAGTGTAATTTGTAATTAAATAAACCTTATTCAGCTGAAATTGTTTGCTTGTCAAATGAAACGAACTTTATTGAAATGTGCTAATAACTTAATAAAATATTTGTGTTTTTTATTTTTTAAATGCAACAAAAAGTTCACAATGCATCAAAATACAATGTAAAGTTATGCACAAATTAGCAGGAATCTTATATGAGCTAATCAGAGATCTCTTGTAAAGAAACGAGGCTGACTTTTTGTTGCTGTTTAGCGTATCCTTTGTAAAAGGAATCATTTGCATATCAAGTGTAAAGACAAAGTCGCTCTCAAGTGTGAAAAAAGCAAAAATGTTCATAAGTATGTCGATGCTCTTGAACTTGAATTTTGTGCAGCATTCAAGAGAAAGTTAAGATAAACAAAAACACATTGAACTTAATATTTTTTTGTGCGACGTCATTTTTATGGAAATTTAAACTAAAGGCAACCAAAAGTATTTAAACTGTAAATGTAAATATTCATTTTCTCGTCTGTGTGCACTTTTTAGTACTTCTAATAAATACTCAATTTATCTAAGTGCGCACAGAGCGCAAGATCAGCATCGGCTTGGGTATGAAATTTTTTTATGTTTATTTTCAAAAGTTACATACATATTGGCTGTTATTGCTGATCTAACGTAACGTAACGTAAAATAGATTGATATTTAAATATGCATATCTCTGTACATATGAAAACTGCGCACTCATGTCAATTTACAGAATACGCAAATAGCGCCAGATACTTTGCTTATATTTCAAGGTTATTTGATTATATATACAAACGGCACACGAACGCGTTCTACTTATGAATACTATGCGAACATGTGCCATAAATGCTAAAAGAAACCCAAACCGGCTCAATTCAATTCATTGAAAAGTGGGAATATTTGTTATCAAATAAAATAAATAATATAACGTTCATATAACAAACCTAGAAATAATAAACATTGATTGAAATTAAAGTTGAAAGTATACAGAGATGTTTATTTGAATATGACAACTTTCTAGAAATGTTCAAAAAAAAAAAAAAAAAAACTTTGCACCTTGTCACCAAGTTCAAATGCTTCTGGCCTTGAATATCTGTTTAAATTTAAAAATAATAAATTCATACATATAGAAAAGTGTAGACATTATCTTAAATACGCTTGCACGATAAGATATTATATGTTAAATGAAAAATAGTTTTCTTTACGGCGCCAACTAATCATAAGCATAAAATAATAATAAACACAGAAATAGAAGCGCGTGTGACAAACTCAGCAAAAACCAATCAAACACACAACAGAATAACAAAAATCAAAGAGACGTCATATAAAAAAAAATTCAAAAGCAAAAATGAAAAAAAAATTTAACGCACAAAAAAAAACAGCAAAGAGAAGGAGAGCATAAAAACAAATTAGTATTTGTTTCACAAAGGCGCTAGCCAAATTAGGTAGAACTTGGGCCTGAAAAAACGGTCATTAGCCATCGTCAATGACAAATGCGAAAACTACTACATGTGCGTGCACCTGCAAGATCACCGACCGCCGGTGCATGCGCTTACTTTGGCTCCTCCGGCTGCTGCTGACCTCGGTTGTAGCCGGCTATAAACAATTACGTTAGCTGATTGCTGTTTTTGCATTTGATTCGCTGCCGTCGTGCTACAGTTTTTTACGTTTCAGCTACGTTTTCTAACTAGACACATTTGTTTATAAGTTACATATGCGTCTCGTCTATTTTATGCTTTATTTTTTTATTTTATTATGTGTGCTTTAACGTAGTTTCGTTTGAATCGATGGCAACAAAGTTCTCGTCTGCTATGCAAGTTATTGTTTTAGCAAATAAAAAAATATGACAAATGTTGCCAACTCGTTGGCTTGTTGGACTTTGTCCCGCACAATGTAACAAATCCATTTTGGATGTGTATGAAAAAACTTGGGTCAAAAATTCGACCATGTTTGTATAAAACATGCATTTAGCATTCATAAAACGCATATTCAATTGACTCATTTTCCCGTTTTGAAAATAGTTCAAGTTCTTTTTTTGAAAATGAAACCTTGAGAGGTGATCTAATTGGCAATTCGACGAGCTCACCTCTACCAAACTAAACAACAAACTCTCGTACGTTCTTGCTTTGCTGTTTTCGTTTGTTTTTATTTTCTGCGTATCTGTTTTGATTTTGTACACATTCACACGTATAAGCACATACATAATGTGCCTATTTATTATGCTTTTGTTTGTTGGGCACATACTTTTCGTAGAATTTCAAACGAAAATTATATAATTAGTAAAATTGGGCTATTTAAGCGTTAAACTTGCTGTGCTGTTTGTTTGTTTTTGTGGCAATTTCTGGTTGGGAAATTTTTTGGTTGTGGGTGGTGGTTTCTTATGTTGCTTCGACCGACACTTTGAGTGCAACTTTTTTTAATTGTAATTGTTGCGTTTACATGAAAATATACATATATGTATGCGAAATTTACTCACAGTTAGCGCCTGTTTGTTTTGTTACTGCACATGTGTATTTGTGTAAGATGGTTCACTACTTAGAATTATAAACAAACACGCACCGCTTCGGTGCTCAAGCTGCACTGATTCTAATATGAATTTCGATTCCGAAGCACGTAATACGACTATATATATTCGTGCTGGTTTGGTATGAGTGTGAGTAGGAGATCAGGATGAAGAACGAGATATAATTCTACTTGTTTAGAATTTCACTACGTAAGTTTTCTCGGAGAAAATTAAAGAGATGTCAATACGAAACCCGATTTAATTTGTCTTAATTACGACAGAGAACATTTTACGTTATCATAGTGCAGCTCGCGTCGCACAAATCGAAAATTCAAAACGATACTATTTTTCTAAACATAACGATTTTTGAAATAAATGTTTTAAGTATCAAAATTAAGTAGCAACTTACAATATGTTATTTATATGACTCTTCGCTTACCAAGTAAAATCTTTTATGGCTGATATAAAACCAAACACTTCAACCATTTTCTTTATTCCATTTATCTTATTTGCACAAATAGAATAAATCATGCTCTCAGTTCTGTCGCAACTTTTGCTAAATTAACTACTGCAATTTGACTGTCGCAATCGGTACGATTTCAACAACAATATCTATAAAAATGGAGAGAGAAAACTTTTACAGCGATTTCTTTCAGGAAACGTATGTGATATCTTGTTATTCACATTTACTACACGCAAAACCAAAGTCTTTATGTATTTATCTGCCTCTTCTACGATGCTGCCGTTCACTATAAAATAAAACCACTATATTAGCGATGCTTACTATTATATATTAAACAAATATTTAATCAAATCCTTACGTAATCACTTTTGATAAAGTGTTTCCGATAAACTTACACAACATTTAATAAATAAGATAACAAATTAGACTGCATTCTAATTGCAGTCACATAGTCATGGCTCTCTGAGATGCCTTCATTGTACTCTGATTTTACTGAATGGCTCAAAAAATTGCAATTTCGTTTGCAACTTCTCGCTCATACTGTTTGTCATTTACATTTGAAAATTTCATGTTTGAGTTCGAAGCCAAACTAAAGAAGAGGAAGAACAGCATCTAATTTAGTGTCATTTGTTGCGAACAAATTGTTCGGATTGTTGAAGAAAAATAAAATTTGTCGCGAAATTAGTGTACTTAATCACCATGAACGCAAGTCAATTGAACGACTTGCGGAGCTATTCGCGACATTGGCTAGGAGAATTTATCGATCTGTACCAAATCGAGGAGTGCTTGTGGCAACCCAAACACCCCGACTATTCCAATCATTCGTCGCGGTAAGTAATCACGCCAAATCGCAAAGTATACTGTTATACCAAAAGCAACTCCAGGCCAAGCACAAAGTTATATGCAGATCGAGCAGTTTGCGCGCAGACCACTTTTGGGGTAGCTTTGTAATCTCCGCCGGAGAGAACTGCCAAAGTTTTTCTGATGAACTATTTCCATTGTATGCCCCTTCTTCTTCTCTTAGGAATCGCGCTTACGATAAATTAGTGCACAAACTTAAAGAAGTTGAACCGAATCCTGACCGTGCGATGGTGGTGCGCAAGATAAATTCATTGCGTTCGGCGTTTCGGCGGGAATTTCGCAAAAAGAACCACAAAAATAATTATGAAACGCGTTTGTGGTATTACGACAAACTGTTATTTATTGCCGATCAGAAGCCAAAAAAATGGCACGATTCAAAAGCGCCTAAACGGGAATTGCAAATAACATTCGACGATGACGACTCAATGGATTTCGAAGATGAACCAGCGTCGCAAACACAGGAAATTGAACAGCAGGGGACAACTCAACTCAACTCAGAAGCCGTCGTCGTCAGTAGCCAGGGAGATACCATTGGCACCATAACAGTTTCGGCGGCGGAATGCATGACACTGGTCAAAAGCGAAGAAGTGCAGCAGCAAGGTGCACAGCAAGCGCACGGGGCTCAGTCGCAGTTAGTGGCACAGGTAAGCAGAGTAACTTATGCCAAACCGTTGTTTTTTTACATTTAACACATTATCGACGTTTTTAGACCGTTCAAACGCAACACACAGCCGGTACGGAATCGCATGCGCAACATACAGCCGTCAAAGTATTAGAGATAACCTCACTGGATAGCAACTCACAACGCGAGATCCAACAGGTGAGCTTCGACTTGTCGTAAATCATAAATTTTCACACTTATCTCGCATGGCGTTGCTCAACGTTTAGGCCGTTAGTTCGCTCGAACATCAACACCAACTCCAACAGTTGCAACAACACGCTGCAGCTGCCGGACAAACGACCATCCACGGACAGCATCTGCCAACGATACAAATAGCACGAGAACACCTGCAGCCGTTGTTTGGCGGATCCACCACGTACACGACTACGGCAACGGCCACGCCGGCAACAGCCACCGTCGCACATCGTCACGAGGACGAATACGATGCAATTGGCGTGAATGTGGCTAGCAAGTTGCGCGTCATGAATCCCACGCAGCGTATTATTGCCGAAAAACTCATCAGCGATGTTCTTTTCAATGCCCAACTGGACAATTTATCAGTTAATTCCGCCCTGACGCAGTGAGATGAAGATCCACGGACGGACAGTTTGCTTCTACACGAAGCTTCTGCAGTTTTTATGACTTCTACAAACGTTGCGCTGGCTTAAAACCTAAGAATTCTTAAAGCATCCGCAAGCTTTCTTGTGGTACTCTCGATGCGTGTTGGCTGCACTTGCTCATTAGCAGACAAAGCACATCCAAGTTGACAAAAACATTGCTGTAACTCTTAGAAGTTTTAAAGTTTCTATACTACACAAACGCAATTTTATGTAGACGTGCTCTCGGCCCGATTTAAATGTAGTTTTTAAATGTAATTTTTTCGTCTGCAAAACATTCAATATATGTTTTTGTGTTAGTCAGTAAGATCTTAATTGTATGCATTAATACATTATTTTAACAATTAATTTTTATTTTTTCCACAAATGCTGGGGCGGGTTGGGATGAGGTGAATACAACAGCTCGTGGTTTTATTTAACAGTGTCCGGCGTGTCTACCGTTTCTTTGTCACCGGCGCTTAGTTTTTTCCAAATGTATTTTGTGAACTAAAAAAAAAAACCGCGTTGTGGTAATACGTAATCTTTCTGTATAGTAGCTACTTACTGTCACCGGCGGCAAATCAATCTGTTCCTCCGCAGTTACTAATTTTCTATTGCTTTGCATTATACCCCAACCAATGTGTATGCCTATGATCGAGGGTATCATAACGATAGTCACTATATATCGCGAAAAAAAAGACTGCGCTGGCTTAGACATAATTTGAATTAAACTAGAACGTTTGTTTTTATTTATATAAAAATCAAACTGCGACAGCTGTTGCGATGAACCAGAGTTGTTAGGTTATTAGCAGGAAAAAAGTATTCTCAGGCTGCATTGCACAAGGTGACAAAGGTAGTGTCTCTTTCGCCAATGCTCAGGCTGGTGTATTGGCAAGACAGAGAGCAGTAATATGACAGTTATTTAAATTGATCTGAAGCTTAGCACCTGTCGTGCGAGAACAGATTGTAAACAATGCAAATAAAAAAAAAAACGCGCCAATAATAACGTATCGTACAAAATCGCTTGAAATTATTTGAATTATTAAAATAGGAATTTATTGTATTTAGCGTATTGGCCTCACGCATAACTTTTTGCTTATGCAATTTTTGGCGTGCTTAACTTAACAATTTACTCAACAGGCACAGTGACAGCAGCCAGACAGTTATACTACAGCTTGATATACTGGAAACGTAGGTTTATTGCATACAGAAAGTATTAAGTGGCAGCAGTGGGCAGTGCACCATTCAGTTTCAGCAAGCGTTGGCGCATGTTCGTGGCACTGCAAAACACAGAAGCAAAAGCAGCAGCATTAGTTGCTGCCACGGAGCAGAGTAGAGAGCGGAGTCATCATCAAGTACTTACTAGTTCGCCGTGGCGCCGTCCACCACCAAAGCGGCAAGGTTGGACACTCGCTGCGGGAAAAGCACATAGGTGTGTATAATATAGGCCAACGCCAGCGGATACAGCAACTCGCCATACGGCAGACGCCGGTTTGGGGCTAGCTGTGTACGCCAGACTATTTGCCACGTCTGCAGCACGGCATAGGTGCATATGGCCAACTTCGGATAGCAGCCAAAAGCGGCGCCGCCGAGAAACGCCGCCAGCAGATGATTCGAAACTCTACCCGTCTTGTTACGCGGGAAATAGCGTTGCAGCGCACAGTTGGCAATCTGTCGGGTAAAAGTAGCCAGCAGTTAACCATGGCATTGCCACAATTCCAGGCTTACCCTGTAGATGCCAATGTAGGCGGTGAGCAGTGCCGTTGGCTGTAGGCGCAGGCGCCTGCGCCCATGCTTTTGTGTGGTGGCCGCCAGCAGCAGTTTGACCATATCGAGGCACAAGCCTATGAGCAGGTAATTGCGCATGCCCAGCAGCGCATGTTGTGTGCAGGTGCTGCCGGCATGGCTGCAACCCGGCTGCTCCGCCTGCAGAAACCAGAACTGCTTATGCTGCTGCTGCTGCCGTGCCTGCAGTATGACGGCGCTGCAACACATGAAGATCAACGTCTGCAGCAGCTTGGAATCATGTATGACACGTGTCAGCGCATTGCTGCGCCACAGCAGCAGACTCTCCAGGCACTGTGCAGTTAGCAGGAAACTAAGTGAGCGTAGCTGCAGTGAAGCATAGTTGAGTTGGACTTACGAACTGAAACAGCGCCGTCTGCTGCAGTTGCCTGGCGCGTGGTGCCATGAGACTACTCAGCGTGCCGCCCAGGAAGGAAGGCACGAATAGCAGCGTGGGCAAGTGAAAGCGACCGTTGATGTTGCTGCACGCAGAAGCGGCAATTAATAAAGTGTAGATACCCCGTGCACAAAGGACTTACCGGAATAAGCACATGAAGCCAGCGGACACATAACCATTTAAAAATCCAGCCAAGCTTAGCTGCAGATGATGCTCCACGATCTGTTGCAGCGTGCGTGCATGCAGCTTTTTTGCTTTCATTTTCAGCAGCACTTGCAGCTGTCAAAGCGAGGTACGTGAGCATAGGCGTGAGTATAATAAAATACGCTTATAAGCCATAACACTTAGCAGCACATTTTACATTTAAACGCGCAAAAACATATGATATTGGAATTGATATTTCTTATAAGCGTATTGTACTATTCCAGGTTCTAGTGCAGGCAAGCTGCCCACTACTCACCAGCGCCATGGGCAGATAGTATTTGGTATTCGAGATGAAGAAGCTGGGCACATTGTAGAGCATGCCCCTAGCACATGTGCGCGGATGCAGCAGTTCATTGCAGGTGCGCCTGGCTATGCCCTGTTCAAAGTATTTACTCAAAGCGACCATGTCGGAAGCGTGTCGTGCGGCGACTGACTAAGCACAATGAAAAAGCACGACAGCGTTGCGCGACTATTCGTAGAAATGTAAACTTGGGCTTATAATTAAATATTCAATTTTATTTTAATTAGGCTGTGCCGGACATAGTTGAAGTACACGGCATATGGCATAAACGGCATATAATGACGTCGGACAGAACTGAATGTTAGCGTACAGAAGAATCAAATAAACATTATCGTACAAAAAATTTGAAAGAAAACTTTTCACACGAAAATACAAAAAAAAAATATTACTAAAAAAACTTAATCCACTTCTTCGACGGTGGGACCACCGTGTGCGCTACCCTGAGATTTGCCGCCCTGTTCGCCACCAGCGCCGGCGCCACCGCCATGCAATTTGGCCATAATTGGGCCGCAGACGCGTTGGCAATCCTTCAAATGATGTTCGAATTCCTCCTTCTCGGCCAAGGTATTCGCATCCAGCCAGGACATCTCCGATGCGCATTTATCGCGTACGGCCGACTTATCCGATTCGCTCAGCTTATCGCCAGGTGCATCCTCGACAGCCTATAGAACATACATATATATTTGTGAGCTACTGAAACAGAAGACGTCTTGCAATGCTTTGTTCCTTACCTGTTTGCAGCCGAAGATGTAGCCTTCCAATTGATTTCTCGCCTGTACGCGCTCGCGCTGTCTATCATCCTCATCCTTGTACTTATCAGCATCGGAGAGCATGCGATCGATCTCAGCCTTGGAGAGACGACCCTTGTCATTGGTGATGGTTATCTTCTCGGACTTGCCGGTGCTGTTGTCCTTAGCGGACACATGCAATATGCCATCGGCGTTCAGATCGAATGTCACCTCGATCTTGGGCACGCCACGCGGTGCTGGCGGTATGCCAGTCAGGTTGAAGGTGCCCAGGAGATTGTTGTCCTTGGTCATGGCACGCTCGCCCTCGAACACCTGTATGGTGACCGCATTCTGGTTGTCACTGTAGGTGGTAAAGGTCTGCTGCTGCTTGCAGGGTATGCGCGCATTGCGCTCAATCAGCTTGGTCATAACGCCGCCAGCGGTCTCGATGCCAAGTGAAAGTGGCGTCACATCGACCAAGAGCACATCTTGGATCTGTGAGCTGCCAACGCCCGTCATAATGGCAGCCTGCACGGCCGCTCCATAGGCCACAGCCTCATCGGGATTGATGGACAGATTCAGCTGTTTGCCGCCGAAGAAGTCCTGCAGCAGTTTCTGTATCTTCGGTATGCGAGTGGAGCCGCCTACGAGCACCACATCGTTGATGACCGACTTGTCCATCTTGGCGTCGGTCAGCGCACGCTCCACCGGCTGCAATGTGGAACGGAACAAGTCCATGTTGAGTTCCTCGAAACGTGCACGCGAAATCTTGGAATAGAAGTCAATGCCCTCGTGCAGTGCATCGATCTCCAGCGAAGCCTCCGTGCTCGATGACAGTGTGCGTTTGGCGCGCTCACACGCGGTGCGCAGACGACGCAATGCACGCACATTGCCAGAAAGATCGCGTTTATGTTTGCGCTTGAACTCTTCGACGAAATGATTGACCAGACGATTGTCGAAATCTTCACCACCCAAATGCGTGTCGCCGGCGGTGGACTTCACCTCGAACAGTGAACCCTCGTCGATTGTCAGAATGGAAACATCAAAGGTGCCGCCACCCAAATCGAAAATCAAGACGTTCTTCTCGCCCTTGAGATTCTTATCGAGTCCATAGGCCAGAGCGGCTGCGGTGGGCTCATTGATAATACGCAGCACATTCAGACCGGCAATGGAGCCGGCATCCTTGGTAGCCTGACGCTGGCTATCGTTGAAGTAAGCTGGCACTGTAATGACTGCATCGCGCACTTTGGCACCCAAATACACTTCGGCGATTTCACGCATTTTGGTCAGCACCATGGAGCTGATCTCCTCGGGTGCGAAGCGTTTTCGCTCGCCCTTAAACTCAACCTCGATTTTGGGTTTGCCGTTCTCATTGACAACCTGGAATGGCCAAAGCTTCATGTCCTGCTGTATCTTTGGATCATCGAATTTGCGTCCAATCAAACGCTTCGCATCGAAGACGGAATTCTTGGCGTTCATAGCGACCTATAAATGTATCGAATGGTTAGGACTCAGGTATGTAATACATTGGATGCAGATGCTTCAATGTTGACAATGTTTTTCGCATATTATTGAAGGTTGCTTTGTATATATGAGAACTTTTTCCTAACAGTTTGAAAGTAGTAGACTGTAGTTGAAGTTAGTCAGTAGGTATGCGTTTCACCCTACATATGGCATATGCTACACTTTCCCAGTCAAGGGCATCAAGTTTCTGCGTTTTCTATTTAGAATGACTCTTGATTCCTTGATTTGCTCTTATAGTTTAAACAAGTGTAGGCATGGCACAGCCTGGTTCTTGCTTAGGTCTTGTAGCTTATAGCTATTTGGCTTGGAAATTCGTATGAAACATATATATCCTGGTATATTACACAAGTCATTTTTGCAACAAAAAAAAAAATCTAAAGTTATGCTGCGAAAAATCTTTTCAAAAAGAAAGCATTAAACGTGGCTGCAATTTTATTATATACAACTGGCAGACCCAGGCTGTTAAATTTCTGATTTTAATTCAATTAAAATGTAAGTCTAACGAAATTCAAAAAAAAGTATAAATAAATGTTAAAAAAAAGTACGAATTATATGTGTGTGGTGTGTGTTTATAGGTATAATCTTTGCTACATATGCTTTCAGTTTTTTTTTTTTTTATTTTTGTTTGTTTTATTTTTAGACGATTCATGCATTTTCGTTATATTTTTGAATTTCTCAGTAGACAAGTTATAACAACAAAAGCAGGCAAGAACCCGAGTATATACATATGTGTGTATTCCCAATAGCAGAAGAAGCTTACATATACGGCCTGATGACGGCAGGAAGAGTGAGCACGGACGCACGTCATATGCCATAAAATCAAATAAGCGATCATTCGGAAACTTTTTAGCCGATTTAAATGGGAAATTATTATTATGGCATGGCATGTTTGCCTGCTTGCAGCATCGTGCGCTGACACGCCCACGCAATTTCACAATTTTTAGATTATTTTATTACATTAAAATAAAACACACACTAACACACACACACACACACACTCATTCCCATATGTATATATATGCAAAGTATAGAAGAGGAGTATGTATGTATGTAGTGCATATGTATTAGACAGACAGACAGACGGACACTACTCTGCAGTTGTCACCGGTCGCAGACAGAGTAGTGACACTTTTTGTTGTCATCGCCACAAATGTTGTAAATTAGTAAGCGCGTTGCCCATTTAAGTCACTAACTTGGCCTGTTAACAACAGCATAATAATGTGCCAGCAATGACAACAGCGACAACAGCATGTCAGGTGCACAAATTTGGAGAATTGGCGATTGTACCAATGCCTAATGCTGTGCTGTGCTGCTGTGTTGCTGTGTTGCGCTTATTAAATGTTTGCATTTTTTGATATTTTTGGACGCAAAACGCATGTCAAGTGTAACTGGCGCCTAAAGGCAACCGACATATGTATTGTCATATGACAGCATGCCGCAACTGCCTCAGCAGCAGCGCAGCTATGGCGGCCGGCTGCATGCCACCATTTACGGCAGCTTTATGAATTCCCAAAGAGAGCCGTTAAAAAATCCAAAAACCAAAAAATATTGCCAGAAATTTCCACACTGACTGACTCACTCACTCACTCACTGACTCTCATTTACTCACCTGATTCTTGGCAGCATCGCCGATCAGACGTTCCGTGTCGTTGAATGCCACATAGCTGGGTGTTGTGCGATTGCCCTGATCGTTGGCAATAATCTCCACTTTGTTGTTCTGCCAGACGCCCACGCAGGAGTACGTGGTGCCCAAGTCAATGCCAATAGCTGGTGCCTTGCTCATCTTGTTACTATTTTGTTACTTTTATTGTTGCTGTTGTTGTGCGAATATTGCGTGTTAGCGTTGTCCTTGTTGACCTTGTCGTCCTTGTTTGTCTTCACAGTGTTTGCCGCACTCGGCCTATATACAGTATTCACGTGTGTGCTGCGTTGCGTTGCGTGTGCGTTGCTATCGCCGCGTCTGCCGTAGCTCAACTGAATTGAGCGCGCAATGGACCAATTGGTTTTTATGTGCGGCACACGACGTACCGCGACTGTTATGTGTATTCGTGCTCTCTCGCAACGTTGTTTGCTTTTGCCTTCGTTGTTGTTATTGTTGTTGCCGTTGTCGTTGTCGTTGCTGTTGCTGTTTGTTTTGCAAATAATAATAATTCTCACTATTATTTTTGTTTTTTTTTTCGACGTTGTTTGTTGTTATTTTCTTTTGTGGATTATGTTTAGAAATTTTTGGTTTGGAGAATTTTATTGGAAAAATACTTTCGTACACGCAAAATTTTTATTCTAGAAGATATTGAAGCCAAGTCTCGACGACGACGACGACGACGTTGATGAGAAAATCATTTTCAAAATATCATGGCTTGCTTAAAAATAGCTGAACAGTTGCTTCTACGTAGGCGTCAAACATATTTGAGAGTAGCGTCATCAACGTTTGTGTATTTTCTGGTTAATGACCATTTCGCCTTAATGCGTTTAATGGAAGGATTAAGGCAGCTCATCGCTGCAAGCAGTGTTAGTGGACTGGTTAACGCGTTTTTCTAATTAAGTAAATTTTGTTTTATTTGAGCTAAGATAATGTATTGGGCGGCGTTGGGATGGCATAGGGATAAATGATGTAAACAAAATGAAAATTTTTTATTACATTTTAACACAGTGGGACAATGCATGCATGCATGCGTCATATGTAACGGTACATATAATATTTAAGAATTGGAATACAGTACATGCTTGATTATGTGAATAGGCCCTAATTCACTCTTTGAATATCTGCTTTATAGAAATTGTTCACATAATCGAGTGTTCACATAATCGAACACCTATGTATGTAGTACCATCATCTATCACATAGAAGCAACACACAAATGGTTGCAAATAAGTCGTTATACAATATATATATATATCGAATATACTTCTGCATTTCTATTTATGCATGTATAATAATTTTAATATCTTTTAAGATAAAATAGTCCGTTGACCCAAAGTTGATGTACGATAGCAGAGAATATGAAGAATATTCCTCTTGTTCGTTATCATATCACATTCGCTGCTGACAGTGATTTTTCATTTGTATGTGATGCGTCTTTTTATCTGATATCTATAAATTCTTTATCAGTCCCATCTAGTGGCAGTTTTGTTTAGTTTAAAAAGGTTGCGCCTATAAGTATGCTTCATGTTATGTCGCTGCTTAATGTCAACTTCACAATAGGTGACGCTAGCCATTTGCAATAGAAATTTGGTTTGTGTCTAAGCTAAGCATTGTACCAGAGAATATTTTCTGATTGTACATTTTTCTTATAAAAAAATAAAGACAAGGAAAACATGCAATTCGGATTAAAGAATTGCAATTAATTTGGATTACAGAGAAGCCAATGCATGACCATAATTATTGGATTTTTCAGATTAGTTCAGATTAGCGAGTTTCGTATTAACGAATTTCTACTGTACATAATGTAAAAAATATGGATGTCGCCAGAATCGAGATAGTACTGTTATTGAATAATTAATTTTACAAGTTTGCATATTTTATCACTTCTGCATGACATACATATGTACATATGTTTATTTGTTAACATTTTGTAATATTGTCAAGGCATAATGTCTTCAATTTGTACTTTTCATCGTTTTTCTTGCTATTGTATGTTATGTACATTTTTATGTAATATGCGATGACGTTAGTTTTTCTTTCACAGATTAATGCCACATTTTCAATTTCTCTTTTTCTTTAGTAATTAAGTTAAGTCATTGATGGTGTCTTATATTGAATACAAAAAGCATTTGCATTTTCTGTTTATGTTAGCTCAGGTTAAAGCCCTTGGAATTACTTATGTTTCTTAGATATTAGGACTAATTGCTAAACTGCGACTCAATATTTTTTAAGAATTTTAAAAGCAATCGGTTCATGCTTGAAAACCTTTCCTAGCTTCGTTGGTTTTGAAGTGCCATTTACTAATCGAACCACATTCAGCTATGTACATCTGAGTGCTTACCCCAGTCGAAGCTATGGGACAGCTTCGACGCAATGTATTCCAGCCTACAAATTGCAAGTATTCATCTGCATAGTTTTAATTTTTTGTTGTGTGCCAAATGAACATTCCATGGCGCCAATTAGCTCATGTTTACATTTGTACGCCAGCACAGATACTTTCTTCTGCTGAATGTGTCTCAGCGCTTTTACAATTTGATTGCAATTTGCATTTTATCGTTTACTTAATTAAACTTCTGAGAACCACAGACAATACATTTCAGTTCTGTTTGGCCATTAAAGAAGATTAACTTTAATTAAAATCAATTGTAGTCATTCTCTCTCAGAAGTCGCAAAAGCCTTGGACGCATGCGTACATAATGAAGTGTTTGACTGTTGTAATTATTATCTGCATAGGTCATTTTGTAAATTTGTTTATGATCTGAATTTTGTATATATATGCTATAGTATGCATATATAAAAGCTTAGTTGAAGTCTATTTAATGTGGGTGAATTTTTTTTTTTTTTTTTTTTTTTTTGTCAAATGTGCATTAGTGACTTACAAATTGTGATATAATTTTATATATATATATATGTATGTATATTCATATATGTATCTATATAAGAGTTTGTCAAAAAATATATATCTGGAGCCTAATGCATATTTGTGCCTTCCACAGTATTGAGATCTCCCTGCGAGTATTGACATATGCATTTGTATCTATAAAATGCTGAACCCTCATGTGTGAAGCCTAAAAATTGTATCTGATGCGCTACGAATAACTTATGTCATTTAATCCTTTACTAAATAAGTTGAAGCTCTATTGGTAGATTACTTTCTTGACCAAGTGTAGTGCAGTCAGTGCCACTGTGGCCCAACTAAGTGAATATCAACTTAGAGTTTGTCTAACTGCTTCGATACTTTGCGCCAACACACAACATTTGAACAGCTTCTTCAGTATCCTGTGGCGTGTGTGTGGCCCTTGCTTTTCTTTCCTTTCACTAATGATTTGGTTTTTTACATTTTCCTAGCATTGAACAACGGTGCAAACATAAAATATTCTTTTTGTTCGATTTAATATGCTTTGAGTACTTAAAGCTATTTACCGTTATATAGGAGTACTTATCTGTGCTTGTGAGTGTGTGTGTGTGTGTGCATTGTTGTTGTTGTTGTTGTCTTACTGCCGTCGCATTTGTCATAAAAGAAATTCCTGCACGCCGCACACATTGACAGATTAGCTGCAACGAAGGTGGAAACGGCCGAGTCATGAAAACTTAATGAAGTGAAAACTTACGTACCTATGCTGTATGTATGTGCATGTGTGTGCATATAAAAAAAAAAAAAAATATAAAAATGTATTGTGGCTCTGCTGCAGACTGGCACTGGCAACTGGCAACTGCCTGAGTTGCTGCTGGCGAGCTATGTGCAGCCACTTCATACGCCGCCTGCATGCAAATAATGCCCGCAAACAAAGCTTCGGCTGCCCGCGGCGCAGACGCTGCCATACTACGAAGAATTTCTGTGAGCAACAAGTGCGCGTCTGCAGTCGCTTGCAGCATTTAGCAAAAGTCGACGCCTATCAATGAACGTCATTATGTGCGCACAGTCAGCGCAGCTCACAGAGCGGCTGCACTGCTCCTGTGCGTCTGTCTGCTGCACGCAAGACAATAACAATAATAACAACAACAATAACAACAACAACAAATGCACATAAAAGCGAGTCATAACATCTATTAAGTATGTAAATATATATGTATGCATGTATGTGTGTATGTATGTCAATTTGTATCTATGCCGAATACTTCTACGCATATGTACAGTGAAAACTCAACACTTGCGCAAGAATTTTACATTTTTACAGTGATTCTAAATATTTTTTCAACTCGACTAAATAAACAATGCAAAAAAACAATTTCCAAGAAAACTTTAATGATTTTATTGATTTAGTCAAAAAATATATTTTTTTATTATTAAACAATAAATAATTGCTGGGCCAATTGAACTGCTTTCAAGGCAATGTGAGCGTCCAAAATTTTTAAAAGCTGAAGTTCATTTGTACAGAAGGATTTGATGACATACGGGAGTAAGTTATGCATTATTGAGAAAAATTTGGCTAAATACAATAAATATTATCAATATGAAAAGATTATAATATTTATATAAGATTATGATTGACAGCATGCATGTTTTCGAATTTTATAATTAATATAAAAATTATTAATAAAACGATAACAATGTATTGATACAGTAAGACAATTGTAGGCGTTGTTAAGTACAATTTTTAATAGTAAAGACTTAAGTTAAGCCAAAAAATGTGTAAGCCATTTTTAATAGAAAAAAATTTATAAAAAAGGAAAAATTATTTAAATAGGATAATAAAAATATTAAATTATACTTTGTTTCTAAATGTTTATGTTATTGTAATTAATATTTTAAATTTATTTTATTTTTTTTAAATTATTTAAATAATAATTTTTTGTTTGTTTTCGAAATTGAGGTTTGACTGTACTTGCTATGCGTTCTGTAGCCACTCGGCTGCGAATGCATTGCTGCTCAATACTTTGACATGCCATTTGCTGACTGTAAGTTGTCTTTACATTTTGTAGCAGTTTCTTTCTTTCTTTTAGTTTTTTTTTTTTTTGTTTTGTTTTTTAAATAATAATTTGTTATTGTTGTTGCTGCTGCTGTTTTTTTTGCCAGTGACAATTGCTTATGACAAACAAGAAAAAAAGAGTTCAGCGCGCTTTGAACTCATCATCAATTTCTCAATAATAATTTATTCATTAGCTTCAATTATAAGCAGAAACGCGCTTCTTCTGCCATTTGTACTACGTGTATCTGCTGTTTTTGTTTAAATTTCTATATGCTGCTGTTGTTGTTTGTTGTTTGTTGTTTCTTGGCCACAAGATACATTCACAAGAAAATTAAATATTTCTTTGCCTAACGTTTCAGTTTGCCGGAATGCGGTGCATCCTTAGTAGATTTATGTGGCAGCCAGCGTGAGCCAAAAACTGCCGTATGCTAAAAATATGTATGAGTTGATACCGTTGAATTTTATTTTCATTTAAATATGTATCTAGATACAATTTTGTTTTGATTTGATCTGCTCTGCTCGCCTATGTGTTTGTTATGTGTTTTTGCTCTGCTGTTGTTGCTCAACTATACACAAGCATAGCATTGTTCTTGTTGTTGTTGTTGTTGTCAACATTGTCGTAGAGAATAACACTGCTAGCCTAATTATTGCCAAAAATTCTTTCGTAAAAAGCCGCAATGTACATATACATATGCATACACTGGCACAAGGCGTCTGTAATTTATTAAAGATATGTCTATTTGTTGTGGAAAATGAAAGTTTTTCTTTGTTTTCGGGTTCTTGAATTTTTTTATTTTTTTTTTATTATTTTAGTTTATGCGTGTTCAAATATGTAAATCCATTTAACCTTTGCCTTTGGGAATCATTTAATTTGTTTTGTGTGAAAGTGAGCAGCATTAAATAAAAATTTAAAGGTGTGAAAAAAATATACAATAGCATTTAGCATTGAGGGTTGAGAATCATTTTAATTTAGTATGCAGTTCCAAAATTATGTCGTAGCTAATTTAGTTGATGCCTAAGTTGCGGTGAATGCATGTGTGTTGCGGTTAGCTCGACTGGCAGCTTGTGTAGAGTAGACTGTTCTAAAAAGAGCTGAACTGAACTTTACGCTTTGTGCAGCAGCCTAATAGTAAATTTGACAATTAATTGCACAAGCTGCAGGAGATAAACTATCTTTCAGTAATCGAAGTGCTCAGCAGCAACAAGATTTCTGGAATGCAAAGTTTTACAAAAAAATTTCGAATTAGTTGTGTGAGCTAATTCTAATTCAATCAAAAGGTTTGATGGCTTCTCAAAGGAACTTTAAAAAAGTACATGATCTTATAAATCGTCCCACAGGTTTGTGAATGCATATGAGGAATTTATATACTGATAGAGAAATTATGAAGTTTAAGTTGTTAAAAAATACACGGTTTGTTTAGTTGTTGTCTAATTGCGCAGAAATTGTATAGGCTGGCATGTCTAAAAATAAAATGTATTTATTTAAAAAAAATTGACGACATACGTTAGATACCCATTATCATCTATACTCACTGCGCTTTCCCTAGAGTAAGCAGCAGCCACTTAAATTGAATTAAGTCATTTCGTATGCATATGCGTATGCATTTTAAGTAGTGACCACCTAGCATAGGTCGACATGCCAATGTAATTTGTTAAATGCCAATTGGCAAAGACAACAAACGCGGCGTACATTACTTCACATTTTTTTATTTATTTTTTAATTAATCTTTTTCATTTCTATTAGCACGCATTTAGTAGCTGCAAGTCAAACTGCATGCATCGAAGCGCTAGTAAAATGTTTATTGGGTGAGCAAACACTTGCTGCTGCTGCTCTCTCGCGCTCTTTCTTTTCGGCTTTGCTCTCAGTGCTTAAGGGTGCCATACATATTGCTTAAAATGAATTTAAACAAATTTTTTTGGTTATAACAGTTTTTAATGCCAATCAACTAAATAATAAATGTTCAAATTAAGTTTTAAGAGTACATAAGATATTGTTTTCTCTCTTAAATGTCTTTTAATTTTAATTGTTTTGCACAAAACACTCAAAAAAGCAGCCGCAACAAACTAACTTTTTTTTAAGCATAATGTATGGAGGCCTGCAGTGCTTGCGCTTGCTTGTTCGTTCGTGTTTTGTTGAATTCCAATCAGTTCGCGTTTGGCATTCGAGTGTTGCGGTTGTTCTGCGCGCGTGTTCGAAAAAAAAAAACGTAATAAAACCCAAAAAAAAAGAAGAGCAACGTTTGTCTTTAAGCCAGTCTAGTGGCGACGCCAACGATAAAAGTCAAAACTTATAATATCGCGAAAACGTCTTCGCATGCGTATGAATATATGCAAAAGCCAAGCCAATAAGAAATCAGAAATTCTATTATGTATTATATACTATATAACGGACATATGTGTGCATGTGCAACAGTTTGATATGAAGTGCAAATAAAAGGTGCCTCAAAATATCTTTTGCTAGTGAAATACATGATAATATAAATTTAAAAACAAATAATAGGAAAAAAAAATAATTAAATAAATAAATATTATATATATGCGCATGCAAAATAAAAACAAAAAGCCAACACATCAACAACAACAACAAAAACAAAACAAAAAAAAAAATAATGTAGAAACAAGAACAAGATAACAAAAACAACTTAAACGCCAGCATCACTTTAGCTCAGTTGGTTGTTGTTGTTATTGCTATTGCTTTGATCTGTTGCTGCCGCTGCCGCTGTTGTTATTGTTATTTTAGTTGTTGCTGTTGTTGCTGTTGTCGTTCTTGTTGCTGTTGTGCACAGAGAAAGATTTATTAGATTTCTTTAAGCTTCGCTTTGATTTTCATTTGCTTGCGCGTGTATTTTACGTTAGAAGGCATATTATAGTAAACTCCTGCAGCTACATTACAACAATAAGAACAACAACAACTTCAGCTGTTTTTAGCTTATAAACCTGGCGGCTGTTTTATTATTATTATTTTTTTTTTTTGTTTTGTGTTTGTTGTTTTTACTTTTTGGCCTGCCTGCTCTGCGTACATCTTCTGGTGGCAGTGCTGCGTTGCTGTTGCACGTCGCCTTGTTCGAAATATCCGAATTGCTGTCTTAGGCTGCCTAACCCGTTTACGCTGTTGCTTGTTACCTATGCCAGCAGCAGCCGCAGCCGCCGTAGCAGCAGCAGCAGCAGCATATAGCTGACTTTATTTTTGTTGTACTTAGTGCTGCTGTAGCTGTTGTGTTGTTATTGTTATTATTGCCTGTTATTGTTATTGGCATTTGACTTCAAGTGTAGCGTGTATCTTAGCATTTCATACATGCGCATACATGTACACCAATGCATTTGTATGTGTGTGTGTGTGTGAGTGTGCCAGAGCGCGCGTTGCGTTCCTTTAATGCGATTTGGCTTTTGTTGATTTTTAGTTGTTGTCGTCGTCGTCGTTGTCGTTGTTGTTGTTGTTGTTATCGTAGTTTTTATTTTCTTTTCTTTTTTTTTTTTTTTTTTGTTAACTGTCTTATGTACGTTTTGGTTATTTTTTACGTACACTGCTGCTTGCCTGTCTGCCTGACTGCCTGCCTGCCTGAACGCGGCTCAAAACAAGTTTTTCATTTTAATCAAAAAAAAAAAAAAAAAGATAAGAAAAAAATACGACAACAAGAACCACCACAAAACTTACTACTCTAACAACAACAATAACAACAAGTACAGCTATATAAAAAAAAAGCAGAAAAAATGGAGAGCATATAGACATGTGCAACTATTGGTACATAACATTATAACTCACAAATGCAAAGCGTAACGAATTTCCACTAATTACAAAAAATTAGCTATTGAATGCCCAAATGCTTTAAGCATGTATCTAGATACATTTTTCTCACGACAAGTGTCGCACGCTAGCCAGCCAGACATTACAAAAAATCTACAAAAGAAAAAGCATATAAAAGAAAACATAAAAACAAAGTTAAAAATATACGCAAATTAAAGCAACGCAGCCAATGTGAAAGTTGCCGCAACATAAAATAAAAATAAAAAAAAAATAAAATATACCAAAATAAAAAAATTTAAACTTTTGGCAACACTTTGGTTTTTTTTAAACTTTTTGGGTTTTTGTTGACGGCGTCCATACGCTTGGTCATGCGTTCGTGTGCACGCGCGTGTGACGAGAATACGCTAATTAATTTCCAAGCAAGCGGCGACACTTTTTATATCACAGCCAAGCGTCATTTAAGCAATCTCCTTGGCAGCAGCAGAAAATTAAATGAATCAAAAGTAAAAAAAAACTAAAGCAGAAAAAAAGAACTAAAAATCAATATAAATACAAAAGTGAAAATTCGCAATAGCCAGAAAGAGTATATGCTAAATAAAAATAAAAAAAAAATATTTTAAATTTATGTACATATATATAAATCAGGCAGTTAAAAATCAAAGCAAAAAAAAAAAAAAAAGCAGCAAAGCAAAGCATAACCAGGGCAGAGGCGCAACAAGTGTTTGCCATGTGTGAGCAATGACGGAAAATGTTGCAGGCGGCGGTTGCCTGATTTGTTTGTTGTTGTTGTTGTGGCTAGGCGTTTTTTTCGTTGCTTTTCATTGACAATAATTTTAATGCTTAATTTTTCTTTTTTTTGTGTCAAAATTTTATAGTGTTGAGTGGCTTAAAGTGAAAATAAATTAAAAAAAAAAAATAAGGAAAAAAAAGAGGAAAAATAAAAATAAATAAAAACAAAATAACTGCAACATAATGGGCTTCTCGTCAGCCCTGCAGGGCCGTGCAGCGCATGAGGCGCTGATTGTGCGCCAAGACGCTGAACTGCGTCTAATGGAGACAATGAAGCGTTCACTGCAAGTGAAAGCCAAATGCGATAAGGAGTACGCGATGAGTTTGGCTGCTGTCGCACAGCAAGGCTTAAAAATCGATCGGGCAGATGAATTGCAAGGTAAATGTGCGTATAACAGTATATAAAACAAGTACAGTTAAGTCTTTTGTTATGTCTTTTGCTTGAATAAGTGGCTTGGCTTAGATTATCAATACCAACTGCCATGTCAGATTTCTTTAACAAATTTATTCGTACTTACAACAATTTTAAGTCGGATATATATGTATATATATATATAAAACGCACGTCGCTTGTTTATCTTTATGTCGCAATATTTATTTTTAGCATTCACGTGATTGTGTGTTTATCTAAAAGTCCCCTCAGATAAAGCAGCTTGGTGCAGTTTCTTTCCGCTAAATAGTTCCGCCGCGTATGCTTTACTTGTGTATATGGCAGACAATAAACTTATTAATCATATCTCCTTACTTAATGATTATTTAGCTTATAAAAGTCGTTTGGTTTCTTGTCTGCAGCTTCGACGTGAACAAAGACTTGCACTTTTCTAGCCATAAATCGCTGTTAGGTTTTTTTTCGCTTATTTAAGTTCTTACATGATAAGTAAATTCGTCTGCATTTCTTGCTATGAATCAGCAGCCGCCACCCTGACTGTTAATCAATAGTTCATTGTCTGCGGTTAGCTTGAGAGACGTTTAAAGCTTTGAGCCTAACGCATGTGTCAGCAATCAGCTGTCAGTCACTTCAGTTGTCACTGGGCTTGGTGCGTACGAAATTGTCAGGCAGACGCCAGGTTTATTGACACATTGGCTAAGTCTGCTAAAAGCAAGATAATAAAATTTTTTTTTTTATTCTGAGAAATTCGCCTTAAGGTATATTTTTTAAAATAAAATTTTGTTATTTCTTAGAAGATAGGATTTTTTTTATTTTCTAAATCTATTTTTTATTTATTTATTTTTATAAAAAAAAATTTTTTATTTATGTATTTTTTTATTCATTTATTTTTTATCACATTTATTTTTAATCACATTTATTTTTTTATTATGTTTGTCAATTGGTAACGCTAAAATTATATTTAGATTGTTTCTAAGAGATTTATTTCTTATCATTTGATCAATCGTGCACAAACTCAAGTTATAAGAAATCAACTTTTTTTGGTAATTACTGATGTCATAACATTTTGTTGTTGGTATTTCTGTTGTATTGTTTATTTTTGTATTTTGCACTATTTTACTTAATCTGATATAATTTTTATATATCTAGCCCATGTTAGACTCTCATACCTTTTTTTTCAATGCGATTTCTTATAATTATCATAGTCTAGAATTTCACTTAATTATTTCCGTAAAACATTTAATTTACACTTTTTTTTTTCCGTGAGCTGTGAAGTACCTTTTAATCTTATTTGCCAAGCGCGAGTGAAAATTAGCCAATTAATATTTTTATTGAGCAACATTTATGACAATTTATTTGCGATTCTGTAATTGTCAACTAAAAATAACATTTTGTATATTTATTTTAGATAAAATTTCATTGGAAGACATTCGGTGCTAACGCTTATCTTGGCAAAGTGTTAGTCAGATTGTAAATTCCTTAAAGACAAGCGGCATAAATTAAAGAATTATTAAATAAAGATTTCTTTGAAATTTGTACTTCAGTTTGTATGTTGTCATAATTTATGGCATACAACATCATTTAAATGATCGCCCCTGTGAAATGGCAAGCCTTGAACTAAACAAATGTGCTTTTCAATGCCATTTATTTTTGGCAAAATTTAATAGATCAGCTAAGCATTAACTTTGCGTAACTTAGCATGAATCAAGTCGAAATCTTTTGCGAAATGCATTTGCAACTTGACTATAATTGTAACTATTATTTTGTTCATATGTGTGAGTTGAAGAAGATTAACTTAGACAACAAGAGAAACTCTTCATAAATTTCTGTTTTATACGCAACTTGACTTATCAGCGTTGTTTGTTTTTTTAATGACGTAAATGCTGCGCTTTGCAAAGAATTTTGCGCCAAACCCACATAAAGTCATGCGCAGCTGATAAGAGACAAGGTGGCCAAAGTATTGTCCAGCAGTGGCAGCGTAGTTGGCTAAAAGCGTTATAGGCACTTTCACTTGTTAGCCTGATTTGCATGAGCAACAAGAGCAGAGCAGACGAGCAGCGGCAGCAGCAGCACACATAGGCGTCAAGTTGTCCCAATGATTTGTCAATTGGCGCATTGTCAAAGCTACACAAGCACAGGAGTATGACTGCCAAAAAATGCTCAAGCAACCAAAAAAAAAAAAAAGAAAACATAAAGAAAACATTTTATGGCAATTGCAATCGGAATTGGAATTGCCTTTGCGATTAGATACTCGCATACGCATGTGCTGTAGTCGCATTTCGTGTCGTGTCGTGTCGTGTCGTTCTGTCTACGCTCAATTTCTAGGCAGGCGCTGCTGCACACTTGATTAGATCGCATGCAGCAGCGTGCAATTTTTTTTTGGCAAAGTGCCGCCGCACCAATAAGTTTTTGTTTTTTTTTTTAACTTTTTCTAGACAAGCTTAGTCGACAGTCGACACGCCCCAAGCGCAGCAGTAAAAATTGCCATTTAAAGTTGTGCTATCGCGTGACTCGATCGCATTTAACATGATTATCTGCAGCGAGTCGACGGCATGCACTTGTCCATCCTGTCTCTCTTCTGCACGCGTTTTCGTACTTTTCTACACAAAGCTAATGACAGCCAAAATGTTAAATGCAGCTACAGCCATTGGCTCATAAAAAAAAAAAAATTGTACAAATTCGGCAAACAGCTTAGCTAAGCGCCATTAGCTGCACAAAATAAAAAAAAAAAATAATAATAATAATAAAAAATAAAAAGATATCAAATGTAACTCATAGAAGATACATTTCGCTTGGCGTTTAATGTTCATCTAAATAATTGCCGCATTGGTATGCAATTATGCCAGTGTCAGTGTAGCAAATGTTAGCTTTGGCTTTGTTTACTTAACCAACAGTTAAACATGCCCGAAACTGTCGGCTGCAACTGTTGCAAAACAAAACCAAAATGCAAAAAGCAAAAAACAAAAAAAAAATGCACGCTGGCAAATTGTTGCAAATTATTTATTTAGTGCATTTTGTTTGAAAGTTCAAGTGCAGCTGTTCGTGTCTAGCGACTTTGCGTTTTGATTTGCAAATAAATCAAAGAAAATAAATCATAATTACTGTTTCTCTTTCTTTGTTTTTTTTTTTTTCTTTTTTTTTTTCTTGATCTGTTATAAGCATAAATTTCACCTTGACCATGAACTTGAAGAAAGCGTAGCAATGAAAACATCGTTTTTTTTTAATTTTCATTGTGTCTTCTGCAAGTTTAGCAAACTGCAAGTTTAGCAAAATATTGTCAAATCTTAAACTGAACTAAAAACTGTGCAACTGTCATAATTAGAAAGTCAGATTAATAATATTTGAAATAAAAAAAAAAAAAAATAAAATAATTGTTGAAATACGTGAAATTCATCGAGGTTAGACTTGACTTGACTTCACCTTCCATTAGTTTACTCATCCGTATATTATATATGCTATGCTGTTTCTTCTCTTATATGCAGACTTAATTAAGCAATTTAAACATTATTCATTTATTAACATAACTAAAACACAATGAGTTGTTGTTGTTACCCAAAAAAGAGCTATAGCAACAACTATCGTATATTCAGCAACTTCTGTAATACATGTTTTTTTTTTTTTTTGCATTGAACCGACATTTTGAATAATACTTTACTCTTCCTCTTCTGCTACTTACAGGCAGCCTCATGACGAAATCATGGCGCGCCTACATGGACGAAATGGATCAGCAGGCGAAACAAATTCGCAACAATGCTGAGCTACTCGAAGTTGTTTGCGAAAAACTCGCACATCTCTCACAGGACAAACGCAAGGCGCGCAAAGCGTACCAGGAGGAGCATGCAAAGGTCGCCGCGCGTCTTAATCATGTAAGTGAACTGAGAGTTACGACAATAACCATGACAACAACAACAATAAAAATAATCACTATGACTTTTGGCATTCTGTCACATTTGATTTACGACGCAGTTGTGCGCATAATTAAGATTTATTTTTATTTTATTTGTATATCATTAAAAAAGAACAACAAAAGATGTTATTGTCTGTAATTGCGGCTCATCATCAAAAGCATAACGACATCGCGTTAGAAAGGGACAGAAGATATTTACGTTTGGTAAATTCTTTCAGGCGCCATTTATTATACATAATAAATCCATGCTGTGTTGTTGTTGTTGTTGTTGTTGCTGTTGTCGTTATTCGTTTTCTTTCAAAAACCATTAAGCGCGTTTAAAACACGTCTCCACAAATACGAAATACCTAAAAATCACAAGCAAGTAAGGTTAATAAACTGTTGTGTTAATATCAATACGCAGCAATGTGTGTTTATAAACATACGCACTTCAGTGTGTACGAAAATGTATAGTATGTTTATAAACAATGTTGCGTGCATAGTAGATTATAGTACTCTCTCTTTCTCTCTATAGCACTCTACGATTAAGTCTGTGCAAAATGCAAAATGCACTCAAAATCAGATTTTGAGTGAACTAAAAAGCCAAAACTCCAATTTTCAAACATTTTTCAATTGCATGTAACTAAGTTCAATCAAAATGGCGAGTCTAATGCAACATGTCCATCAGCATCATCACCACGCAACTCGAACTTCGCAGCAGCTGCGTCGGTGTTTCTACTCTGTTATGTTGCGTATGCTAATTTACGCGTAAATTTGTGGCAGCAACAAAACTAGTTTAACACACTGCATTGTTGCAATACAAACAAAAAGATAAAAGATAAAAACTAAAAAAAAAGAAAAAATGGGAAACACAAAACATTAGGCAGTCAAACAAAAAAACGTGTAAACATTTTTGCATTAGCGCATTTGTTGTTTGTGGCCCAGAATTGAATTTTTCGTTGCTGTTTGTGTTTTGTCGGTTTTTTTAGCTTAAATTTATTTGAGACTATTTTATAGGTTTTTGTCTATTTTCACTGCACCTTTGACGTTAGCATGTTGTTTTTCTTTTTTTTTTTTTCATTTGTATCTTTTCGTTACGTTCACGCTTTGCTGTTTGTCAAAAAATTTGAAAAAGATTTTCTTTTTGCTGCTGTTGCTTTTTTATTTTTTATTATTTATTTGGCAGCAAAAATTATACGCTTTGATTTTAATGTAGCCAGTCACAATTTGTTTATAAAATTGATGGGCATCAGCGTAAAAGCAAAACAATAACAACTGCAAAGTAAGCAACATCTGCTCAACAGCAAATATTTAAACAAATCAACACCAGCAGCCAAAAAAAAAAACAAAAAACAACAACAACAACTATACCAACAACAGCAGTAGCATCATCATCATTATCATTAACGTCAGTTGATAATATAAATAGTTGAGTTTTACTGGGCGGCTATATACAGTTGCAGTGTGTTTTTTTTTCTTTTATTATTATTTTTCTCTTGTAAATAAATATCAACGTAAAATAATGTTTTTATTATGCGATTTTCTATTTTGCCGCATATGCGTTATATTTTTTTTGCAGACCCACATCAGTAGAAATCTAATAACAATAAATAATCATAAAACCATAATTTCATGGCGAGTAGTAAGTGCATCAAGCAAAAAGTAACAAAAAAAAAAAACAACACACTAAAAACAACAACAATAGCACAACAACAGCAACAGCAATATCGTAGCAGACCTCAACACGCTTTAGAACTTGTGCAAAAAGTCAATTTACAACACAATTTAGTAGAAAAAAGGAACACAAAAGCAAAAAGAAATATAAAAAGAAATTAAATTATGTTGCTGTGCAGCTTTTGTGCCCTACACAAAAAATTGAATGCTCGACAGTATTTAATGGGTTGCTAAAAGCATTGCAGTGCGGGTAGAAATGAAACATTTTCTTTTGATTTACACTACTCGGCCAAGTTTTCAATACAAGGCAATATAGATTCAAGTGTTTTGATTCGCTTCGTAACAACATCATATTTGCCTGGGTCCAACTCATTAAGTGAGGAGAGATGCTTTTCTAGAATAATTCTGATAACAGCATAATTTTACAAATATGGCGTGGTATATGGTTTCTATATCAGTATTGAAGCCATGATGCACTCTTGAAGAGGTCCTTTGAAGACCTATCAGTTTTCTTTTGGGTCAGTACATTTTTCAACTGCTGCCTGCTGACTATTAAATGCTGCAAACCACTCTGCTGTCTATGCGTAGGGTGCAAAAACATGGCAATAATAATAAAAATCAAACAGTTGAGTTGAGCTGAGCTGAGTTACCGTATTAAAGAAGAAGTAGAAGCAAGCAAAGCACAGCAACACGCAAGCAGTAATTCTATATAGACGGACATATGTATGTTGTATGCAGGTATCAATGTGCAAATATATATGCATGTGTGTGTGTATGCATGTATCTTTTAGATAGATTTGGCGCAGCAGAAGTGCAGTACAAAAGAAAGCCAAGCGCAAGTCTACAATTTCGTAGCGTACGTATACACTTGGACTTTGCTCCATATGGGTTTGACTGAGCTATTATTTTCTTATTGTTGTTGTTATTGTTGTTGTTGCAGTTGGCTTGTTTGCTCAATGAATAAACTAAAGAAGCATTGTCGTGTGTGCACATAACATAAGAACTAAAACTAACATGAGCAACATGCGATGCGCCAATGGCAACCGTGCCTGGCTTGGACAATAAACGCCCGCGTTGTAAGTTGCGCTGGTGTTGATGATCATAATGATGATGATGATGTTGATGTTGATGTTGATGATCATGAGCAGATTGATTATTACTGTAATTATGCTGCCAATGTAGATTATGAAGATGCAGTCAATTTATGTAGCAAGTTGTGATATGTTGCACACATCGTTTATCTTCAGCAACATTGTGAGCACGACAGTCTGATTACATGTTGTCTTGCTGCTGTGTATCCTGCAGCTTCTATGCGATTGATTGCATGCATAGATCCTTAAATTGTTGATTGCTTTGCGAGTCTACTTAGTCAATACTTTGAAGTTACTAGAGTTCAGCGGCCTGCAGTTTACTTTACTGATTTTTTATATATAATATATTAGACGACTATTCAACAAGTGTCCTCTGCAGATGTTCTATTGATTCTGTTAGCAGCATATTTCATTTTTTATTGCTGTTTATATTACAAAAATTTGTTATTATAATAGAGCTTTGACGCTATGACTTTGAGCTGATTCTGTGCCATTTTTTGATTTGTTGTTTATTAGTTTGCCTCTGAATTTCAAATATGTCGGCTTCTTTGTCAACTCAGTTTCAGTTTTCATAATAAAAAAAATTCTGTTAGACTTTGAAAGGCTTAAATAATTAATATAATTGACACATCAACTAATCTTAGAATGACATTTTATTGTATTCAGAAATTTCATTGTTGCCCCGCCCAACTCAGTACAAGTAAGTGATTGTGCATTTTTGTGACAGCAGTTTTGACATTTTGATTTTGATTTAAAAAACTTGACAATAAACAGACTAACGAAAGGTCATGCTGAGGGTCAGTTTCCTTGTATACACTGTTCCGTTTATGCTGTCATTGAGCTTAAATCTATTAGGGGACCGACCATGCAGCTCGTGTTGGCCATAAGTAAGTTAAAGAAATTTCATTGAAGTCTTGCGCTTCTACTGTCCGCATTAATGCCGGGTTATCGATAGTTTTCAATCTACGCATGTCATATTCGTTTGCGTTTTTTTTTCATTCTTGCTGCACATTTTGCGACTTCCGCATTTTGTGCTGTGTTGTGATTTTCACATGTCGCTGAGTTGTTCAATTGTACGGCTTCCCTTGCATGTGCTGCTGCGACAAACCGGCATACAGACAGATGGATAGACAAGCAGACTGCCAGACAGACAAAATGTCAGACGGTTTGCATGACTTTGCTGTCTATTTTTTTTTTTTTTTTTTTTATATTATACGCTAAGCGCCCATACAGCTTTGACAAATGATTTTGTCATGCACAGAAATGTATAGAAAGCAAATATAGAAAGAAATTAATAATAAAAAAAAATGTAATATTCATAGAAAAACTAACAGAACATTTGAGATTGTCATAGATAAACCACAAATATGCCAAATGCAGTGCAATGTTAATGGCAGGCATTGAAATGAATCCACATTGCCATTGTATTAATTACACAAACAATGAAATCTAAATGAACAGCATATGTGAGCTTAGCTGCTGAGCTGATAAGTTGCTCAGATACACAGTTGCGAGTCAAGCACAAAAGCAAAACTGCACCTGAACTAGCTTCGATTACCCTAGACTTTGTCTTAAGACATTCTTGGCATATCCGTCTGTCTGTCTGTCTGTCTGTCAATGAGTGCCATGTGTGCGTGTGTGGCAAGCCATGTGCGCTGCGTTGATGCTATACATGTTCCGGCAATAAATACAAATCGAATTCGTTTCGCTACATTTATAAATTACAATAAATTCGTTTGTTTTCCCTTTTTATTGCTGCTCTGCCATTGTCTAGATTGTCTAGCCACGGGCAAATGGTGTAAGTAACTACATACAGCTGCTGGCTGCTGGCATGCTTAAGTGCTGCTGCTGTGCTTGGTGCTGCTCCTTGCCACTTCAGAGCACTTTTCGTGCAGAGTCAGCTGCTGCCACCCCCATAGAAACCACACACACATACACACACACAGACACAGATTCGCTAAGTGCACACAATCAAATTTAAATGCGCACACTTTAAAAACATTTCGAACGCAAACGCAAAACCCAAATAAATATTTACACAAAACTAAGCAAAACATGTCGTGTGGCTGCTGTTGCCTTTCTCTGTAGCGCACAAATTGCAAAATGATAGAGCCAAAGCCAAAGCAGTTTGTTGACATTGCGACAAAGCAACATCAAAATCAAACAAACAAAAAAACACAACACAGCAAAGTTAAAAAAAAAAATGAAATTAAATAAGAAAAAACTAAAGCAAATGGTTCTCGAATTACAAGACAAGCTTTGTAGTAAGTTTTTTGGCGCTGTTGCATGCAACACACAAGTGACTGACTGACTGCATGTGTCCCGCGTGTGCGGGTTAGTTGCTGATTTTATCGCAAGCAATGAAATCAACTGCTAAGACATAAAAAATAATATAAAAAAAAAAAACACATACATAGAAAAAAAGTAAAAAAAACAAAACATAACAAAAAGCGCCATAAACATTTGGACACAAAAAAAAAAAAACTATGCAGCAACAGCAACAAGAACAACAAACAATAAACACGACATTAATGCAAGCAACAATTTGTAGCCACAATGTTGCTGGCATATGCGACTAATGTTGCTGTTAAACTCGAGAAACGCCTCTACACATAATGCTGGCATACTCTAGTGTTGTTGTTGTTGTTATTGTTGTTGCTGTAGCTGTTGCCGTAGCGCGGGCGTAAGTGCACAACAATTACGTGGCCATAATTTTGTTGTGCAAAAATTTGTAGCAGACAAAGACAAACGCAGTTACAAATGTTGCTACGTTTATCTACATACAAATAAAATGTACAGTTATGCATAAAAGTATGCGTAAATGCTGAAAGATATTAAAGAAAATCTAAAGGCAGCTTATAGCTTTGGTTTTAAAAATTAAAAAAAAAAAACGCAAAAAAAAAAAAAATAAATTAAAAGAAAATCTGAAGATAAAAGAATCGAACATAAAAAATATACAGTCTTTGCTTATTTAAGGTAAAGAAACACATATAAAGAAATTTCTTCAAATCTGCCTGAGATTTTTCACTTGACACCGCAGATAGACTTGTGTTGTTTACAGTACTGACTTATAAGGTGTTTTATGAAACATTGGGGAATTTGCATACATAAAAAACCTAGAAATTTAAATTATTAGAAATTAGTCAGCGGGTATTTTCGATTTTTTAAATATTTTTACATTTTGTTTTAGATATTCATATCTTAAAAAATTTCCAATTTATTTATCACTAACAAATATTGAAGTCATCTTATTAAGCTTAATAACGATGAATACTATTTTGTAGCTATGTAGTTTTATTTTTTTCTCTTCAAATGAGTTTGCAAATGTCACATTGCACATTTAGCAACTTTAATATACGTTTTCCTTTTTTTTTTTTTATTTAATGAGTTTTTTGTTTGCAAAAACGTGACGCCATTTGCAAAAAACTGACAAACGCTGAGTACTTTTGTGAGTTAATGTACGCACGCAAGCGACATAACGACGTCACAGCGTGCACTGGCGACATGGCAAACATTGCGAGACAAGTCAACTTGGTGCTGTCAGACTTCGGGTGTGAGCATGAGTTGAAATAATTGCGACAACAAAATCAAACGCGTACGCGTGTACTTTACTTATCGTTGTTGTTGCTGTTGTTGTTGTTGTTATTTAAACTTTCGCTTTGGGTATTTCCGTTTGCAATTTTGTTGGCTAGTGTCACAATGCTGCTGGCGGAACTATTAGCGCAAACAAATCGATGCAACGTTAAAACGTAAATAGCAAATAATGTGACCATTGCCGTGCGTTGCCTAGACAAACGCGAAGAGAAAATTCAAGGCACAACACAAGACAAGAGCAAACGAGCCAAGACGTAGCAAGACAAGGCAAGGCGAGACAAGGCGAACATAAAAATGGCGTTTGTTAGCCATTTGATGGCTTCCGTCAATGGCGTCTCTGTCTGCGTCCCTGTCGAAGTGCTGTGTGTGTGTGTGTGTGTGTGTGTGACATTGCTGCAGCTGCTGCCGTTAACAATGTCGTCGTCTCCCCCACAAACTCATCAGGCGCTCTCCGGCTGCCAGTCGTCTGGCAGACGATGACGTAATCACCGTTGCATGTGCGAACAGGCAACCACAAACAAGCGGCGACCCGGGGCAATGTCAAAAATGCAAAGCTGCGCTGCCCGTGCTCCCGTTGCTTTTGGTTGTTAGCTTAACATTTCCGGCCGCATAAGCGACCATCAGCAGGCAGCCCATGTTGGCCGTGTTATCCGTGTGTTAGCCGCAGGCATCACGGCGCGGGCATGTAATCATGGCGGCAATGCGCACATAACTTCATGTCCGACGCATGTCGCCAGGCGACGACAATGTCTGTGCGAAATTGCAATTTTCATTTATGAAATTTCTCCCTTTTTTTTTTTTTAACCATGGCTTGACTTGGCGCACATATTCACGAATACGTTTTTGAGGGTAAATAATTTCGTTGTCTACTTTTTGGCGCGCGCACACTAATGAAATTGTCCTTTGGGGTTGTACTGTTTTGGTCATGTTTCAAATCAGTTTGGCGTTACTATTGGCCGCTTTTGTGGAGTTTTCATTTAACTAATGCGGCCATAAATAATGAAAGTCGAACGTGTGCAAGTGCAGACAGACCGGCGATGAGCAGCAGGCCGCTGAGAGTGCAGGAAGCGCGAGTAAGGGACTAAAAGCGTCTGCGTATGATTTTATTTGCTGTGTAATTAAAACTGACATTAGCCCTTTGTTGGTGGGTAATAACGAATTTTTGCAAATAACCGAACTAATATTGAGTTGTGAAAATACGTTAGGGAAGTGGAAAATGTTTTACGAGGAAGTAATGCTGAGAGCGGGAGAATAGAGATAAAGCGAAAAAATTAAGCTGGGGCTCTGAAGTCGTTTGCATTGTAAAGGCAGGTTCTAGAGCCTTTTGCATAATCTAGGCAGCACACTGACTTCATATCAACAGCTACATTGTATAAAAAAAAAAACTGAGGGGTTGTCAAAGATCATAACTATAAAGTTGAATACTCAGGTAGCTCAGCAGGAGAATTTGAGTTTCAGATAAATAACTTGGCAAAATTAGGCTTGGGTTTCATTGTTACTTCAATGCATTAATTCTACTTTGTCATATGCCACTTACTTAGCTTCATTATAAAGTGGCTATTAACAAAATGGTCTATCGATTTGCTGAATGCGCATGCGATAACCAAATGATTTCAGTTTAAACGTTTTGCGGCTAGTGTCTTCCATTGGAGACACTTAAAACAATTGAGACGGCTGCTGCAGGCCTTCCCTGGCTTTTGGTATTACTTGCGGTCGTAAATCAAATAAAGTAAGCCAGCACAGCTACGCTTGAAAACTTTGGCATTACCCCATGGTGCAACTTTTAATCTTCCCCCTAAAGCAAATAGGCAAATGTTTGCGTATGTCTGCTGCACAAAAATTCTGACGACAGCAAACGTTGTTAAACAACAAAAATTGCCAAAACAAGTAAAAGCGAAAAAAGAACAAAAAATAAAAATACCCACCGCGTCATTAATAAACATAGACAAAATGCGGCATCATAGGTTTGCATTAGCGAGTAACAACTTGCGTAAATAATTTGTGTAAAATTTGGCAGCGCACAGTTGTGTCTACACAAGACGTACGCAACGGACGCATTGATATACTTCACATAGATACACACACAGAGACATACATGCATACACTAGCTAATGCCAGATAACTCAACGGTTAGTGATCTAGGAAGGTGCGGCATTGAGGGTTGCCTTGCTTTGTCTTGCCTTGTCTTGCCTTGCCTTGCCATGTCTTATGCATGCAATCAAACAGACGGCAGCTTTGTTTTTCTTTTTATTTTTTTTTTTTTGTTTTTTTATTTGTTCTATTAATTTTTTCTTCATATTTCCGAACTTATTTTCTTTTATTGAATTTTATTTATTTATTTTTTTTTTTTTCTTTTTGGGTTACGTTTTTCTTTTGTATTCTGTTTGTCTCGTCGTGGGGCACACGGCGTTGTTAATTTTTGCTAATTTGGATTTTTGCCAAATTGTAAACAAAAACTTTTGCTTTACGTGTAGCATGAAGTCATAAATTTAAAAAAAAAATAAAAGAGAAAACATTTGAAAAAATAACAAAAGTAGTGCAGTGCATTTAAAATGCTTTTGCTTGCTTGTTTGTTTGGCTGCGTAGATTCATTAATAAAAATTTATGTTGCATGGGCGGAGGCGTACGTACCTACGTATGTACCTAGTGTGTAGACATACTAAATGCGTGGCATAAATAGAAAAATTACGTATACGCCTAGTTGCGCGCACAAATGCGTTTTTAAGCGTTTAAAATGTTAAGCAATTCGCTTTGACTTGACTAGCACATGTAAATCAATTAGTAAAGTTAAAGTAAAACATCGCTTATAATTTTTACGCTTATGTTTGTTATTTTTTTAGGTTTTTTTATTTATTTTTTGGTTTTTTTTTTTTTGCCACCTTTGCGGTTTTTATTACGTAGCCAGATTTTTGCATTTTTAGGGATTTTTACTCTTGACTGTGTTGAGTCATCCCAAGCAAAATTTTATTTTTATTTATTGTGTAAATGTGGCGAAATGTTGTAAAATTTTAGCGAGCAAAAGATTTTGTCGAAATTGCTGGCAAGTACGACGCTGGGTACACGTAAATGCTAAATAATATTGCATAGGCGCGCGCTTTTGACCTTTGGCCTGCTTAGAAACCATTGCAATGCGGTCGCAGGTCAAAGCAAAACAAACCAAAAACAAAACAAAATAAGTAAATAAATAAAAATATAACAACAACGATGACAAAGAAAACTGACACAACATTGTATTGGTATCAATCGATTTTTTTTATTTATTTTTTTTTTAATGTTTTTTGCTTCAGTTAGTTTTTGTTGTTTTGCCTGCTGCTGTTGTGCATTTTAGCAACGCATAGTTTCGGGCCACAACAAAGTCGGCCAGCAACAATGAAATAGTGCGAGCGAGCAGCAGCAAGTTGCGACAAAATGCGTGCGACAAGCGCGACAGCAACACTGGCCATGGCCGAAAGTAGCAAAGAAACCCTGCAACGCTATGAAAAAATAAAAACACCGAAAAAAAAAGTACAAAATACAAAATAAAATACTAAAAATAAACACACAACAATAACAAAAACAGAAAAAAAAAATCAATGCCATCAGCAAAAAACAAAAAAAAAAAAGCGTGCAATGCGCAGACTTTTCATTTTTGTTTTTTTCTTAGCAAGTAAAATATTTTAACTGTTTTTGGTTTTTTTTTTTTGTTTTTGCAAAATTTTTCAAGCCAACTTATTAGCGACTAAATGACGGTGCGCACATGCCATTGAACTTTTGTAACTGCTTTGACAAACAGCAAAATAAACGATGAACGACGATAGCAGCAATATGCCAACTACAACAACAATAAGAACAACAACAGCAATAGCAATAGCAATAACACAAACGTGCACAAAGCAAAAGCGAATGTAGCAAAAGACAAAGTAAAAACGTGGTTTGACCATTTCAACTGATTTGGTCTGTAACTACTGACCAAAAGCAAATAACTTGGTCGCAGCAACAACAACAAGAACAACAGGCAAGCGCATATTTATGTGCAATTGTCAAGCATGCGTCAATGGCAAAGCAAATAACAACAACAATAACAACAACAATGTGTCAGTTACACCATGTACCTAACGCCTGAGACACTAGCTACAGCCAATGCGTATTATTCTGTATATTTGCCGCAAAGGTTAATCAATGTGCCAATTGCCGGATTTCCCAGCTGCCAATTTTGACCAAAAATAAATACACAAACATTTATAAGTATAAAAGTCAAACATACAAGACCGCTGCAGGCTACGCTTTGGCTTTAAACTTGTTTGCTCAATGCTAACGGTTTTTTTTTTTTATTTATTTATTTTTTTTTTTTATTTTTGGCTTGTATTTGCTCATGCAGCATCTTATATCCGCTTTGCCATAACAAGTCTTAAAACAATGCACACACAAATAAAAAGTAAATAAAACACAACAACAACAACAATATGAATAACACAAAAAAAAAAAAAAATAAGAAAACAAACAAAAAACAATAAAGACAAGTAGAAAGTAGAGCAAACACAAGAAACAACTTGCGCTGACCACCGACGGCACAGCCCGGTACAGCCCAACGCAGGCATGCAACGGCAAAAGGCTTTAACTGCGCTTAGTTGCTTCGCTTTATGCTTATTTCTGGTTTAGTTTAGTTTTTGGTTTTTTTTTTTTGCTGTCTTTTATTTGCTTCTTTTTCTTCGCTTAGTTTTGAAACACTTTAAACGCATCCTCTCTTCTGGCTTTGTCAACGATTTAACACACTTAAGGCATGCTGCGGTATGGCAACGTCGCACGTCGTACGTCGCACGTCTTGCGTTAGCTGTGTTGATTATGCCACTTGTTGCTGTCATTGTTGCTGTTGCTGTCGTTGTTGTGCCTTCTATTGTTGTTGTAATTGAAACGATTCGCGTCAATTATTGCGAAAGAGAAATTCTTAATCTGTTTTTGTTTTTTTATTTCTCTTTTTTTTTTTATTTATTTTTTTTTTTTAATGTACTCCAATTCGCGCTCGCGGAAGTCTTTGCCAGCCGTTGTGAAAGTCATATGCGTGTATACATTTTTCATAAACGACAGCATCAAATGCTGCAAATGACAGGCGAACGTGTTTTAAAAGCTCATGCGTTTAACATTATTAAGCACATTTTGTATGCATTAAAAAAAAATAAACAACAACAACTAACACAAAATTATACATTAAAAAAGTAATAAAAAAAAAAAAGAAACATGAAACGAAACGCGTTCACATGTTAAAACAATTATAAAGTTTCACAGCTAATAAAGTGAAAAAAGAAAAAAAGGAAAAAGAAGCATTTACAGATTTGAGCCTCATTTATAGACGGGCATGGGAGAAAGCAGTTCTCAAATGGCAGCTACAAAAGCCAGACAATCTCAGTTAAGTAGCGCTTAAATGGTGAAGCGTGCCGCAGTTGGCGGACAATTGCCTAATTGGCCAAGGAGAAACCGTGTTAGCCATGTGTGCGCGGGTGTAATGACTTTTAGAGCCTTTCATACAGCTATGTGCTGTCTTTAGCAAGTTAACTGTTATAGCTACAAGCCAAGTTAGTTATAGTAAATAATTTAAAGCAATTATTGCATATGATTATAGTTAGAATTGAATTAGTGTGAGCAACTTTTCTAGCTGCTCAGAACATGGCAGCAAGTTTTATTTCACATAAGCGCGACTGTGGCTTGTCAATGCGAAAAGTCAGCATTGGCATTAATTTTGCATTGATAACTGTACATGGCATAGTTAATTTATGGCTGCTACATAGTTAACTTTTTTTTTGTGGGCTGTGAAGATATTTAACACGCACGCCTTACTTCTCGTCTTGCTTTTGCTTTAACTTCAGCGTGCGTCTTGTCAACGTGTCTCTATGCCAGCAAGTTAAAGCTGCTTAACATTGTACACACAAACACACATACATACATATGTAACAGCAGTGTGCATGAGTGTGCACAGGCTGATTTGGTTTAAATTACACTAACGTGTTATGACTGAAAGGCCTGCAGCGCAACAGGCACCGTAAGCGCTGACGACATGGCTTGGGAAAAACACACTAAAATAACAATTAGGCTAAAACTAATTGACTATTACGGTCTTTTCCGATATGCGCTATTAACCGGTTCTAATTGTTGTTTGGTTTTTTTTTTTTGTTTGTTGTAGTTTGTTATTATTATTTTCTTTTTTGTGCAATTTGCGTATTAAGCTGGCGCATCTTATGTGCATGAAATAGCATTCAATACAAACCTAATTAATAAAAATAACGAGAATCACAACAAACAAAAAAATAAAAATAAAAAAAACAGCAACAGCGACATAAACTTTAACAAGCGTAGCGACAAAAGTTGAGCGCCCTCATCATAGCGCAAGCGCAGACTGGTACGAGACTGCTGCGACAACTACAATAACAATAACAACAATAATAATAAAAGCAACAATAACAGTAATGAAAAGATTTATTTCAACTTGAAATTATTCTAAGACAACAAAGAGCAGACAGTAGCCAAACGCAAAGCACTGCGGCCCAAGCGAAAATGGGGCGCTATACGCTAATAGTCGACTAAGATGGCTTTAACACAAAAGCACCTGCAGCAGCTTATTTGTCGCATTAAATGCTTAGCAAGCCAAAGCAGACAGATTTGCATTTTTTGTTGTTGTTGTAGCTTAATTTATGCTATTTTAATTTGCAAAAGTGCAGATGAGCTGCTATTTATTGTATTTATTAACAACAGCTTAATGGCTTTTAGTTGTTCTTTTTTGAACACATTTTTTTTTTAAATAGCTTAAAGCGTTGAGTTTTTATTTATTTATTTATTTATTTTGTTTTTTGTTTTTGCTTAAACATATGTACGCATGTCAGCTTTATGTTTGCCTCTTATCAACTTGTGGCTTGTGGTGATTCCCACGGTTATTTTTGGCAAGTGTCTACAAACTCAACTCAACTCGTATTGAACGCACAAACTGCTATACATACTGTACACACGCTTATTGTATGTATCTAGATACAAACTCAATATAATTTAACAGATAAACTATAGCAAAATCGCGAAATCGCATGCGCAGACAAAACTTTCCGCGTTTTGGGAACAAACAAAAAAAAAAAAATAAAATAAAAATAAAAGAAGATGGAAAAATTGCGACGGTGTCGGCATCGCTTGTTGTGCCAACAAATAATAAAACTTTAAACCAAAAATAAAGGGGTATTAAAAGTACAACTTGTCTACCTTTTGCCATGCGTTCGTCTGTCTGTCTGTCCGTCCGATTGTCTGGCTGTCCCTCAGTTTGTCTTTCTTTGTTCGCTTAGCCGTAATTCCGAGAATTGTGGACCAGTTATGAAACAAGTCTACAACATGCGCAACGTGCTTATGTACACATACACATGCATACACTTATATAAAAAATATTAGGTACACCCTGTTTATAGTTTTCTCAAGTATTGTTACATAAAGGCCTCTTAAATTATTTTAATGATATATTGAAATTGATAACATATTCTATGTATCCTTAAAAAGTTATCAATAGACGAATCACATTGATGTGACACATTTCTTTCAAAGATAACATCAATTTTGTAAAAGCTACAAATTTTCAAATGAATTCAAGTTTATTAAACCCAAACCACTCCTTAGTTGTTTTGTCATATATTTGAGATCATTAACTTTTTATATGACATGGCAATGGCTAAGTGTCATTAAAATAAACTGCTTTTAGTCTGTATGCCATTGAAAATAGTGACATCACTTTCAAATACGAAAATTTTAATAAAATGCTAACAAAATATAATATACATATATTTGTGTTCCTACACTGTATTAAAATCTTTATTTTATCAAGAAAACAAAAGGTTATTCAAGTAACATATTTAGGTAATTTTATTTGTACCAGGCATATAATTTTTTTTTTCAATTAAAGTTGAAAATAAAGTTTAATTTATTTTTTTGGTATGCTTATTGTCAGCAAGTGTTGTGCCTATTATTGTGCGCATGACTATGTATACCAATATCTGAAGCAGTGCATACAGCACACTTCACCACTCCACGCCATGCCAGAGCACAGCACAGCACAGCACACAGTACAGTACAACACGGCATAACATAATCAACCCAGCAAACAACAGGCATTAAAACAACAACAACAATAACAGCAACAACGCAGCCTGCGCTGGTGTCTGTGAAGTTCAACATGATGATGACTTGTTGGTTGCGCATGCGCAGCAAAACACTTTATGCCTGCTTTACGCTTCGTTTTTATTTTCATTTTCTTTTTTAGTTTATTTTTTTATATTTTTAGTTTTTTTTTTTATATTTTTAGTTTTTTTTTTTTTATGTGCTTTTTTAATTTTATTTTTGTACAACCTTTTGCTTAGCGCTCTTTAACAGCGGCTTTGCCTTTTATGCTGCATACGCATACGCAACAGCAAAAGCCTCGACGCGAGCTGAGTTCCTTTGAGTTAAGTTGCGTTGCGTAGTACATTATGCATAGGCAGTCAAAATGAATTAGCAGCATGTAAACGAAAAATTCAAAAAAATTAAAAAAAGAAAAAAACTAAAGAAAAATAAAACGCAAGCAGAATTTTCATAGGTTTCATGAACGCAAACGCGTCAGCGACTTTTCAAAACTAATTTTCATAAATCAAACAATAATCGCGCATTCCCTTGACATCAAAACAAAAAAAAAAAAACTGCAGCTGCAACAAAAAGCGTCAAGTCAGTAAAAACAAAACAAAATAACAACAACAAAATGACAAGAAAAAAACAAAACAATAACAACAACAGCGAAATAAAAATCCACGCTGCAAGTTCGACTGAAAATCGAATTTTAAGCTTGCTTTATTTTTTTTTTTGTTTTTTGTTTTTTGTTTTGCTTTGTTTTTGTTCATGCCAAATGTTGGCGCAACTGCAGCATAAGCTTGCTAGCTCTTTCTAACACAGGCGCTGTCTATGCGACGCCGGCATTGCATCCCAACAGCAGCATTTATGCTCATAAATTTTCTTGCAAATCTTTTGTTGCCGTTTGTGCAAAGGCGCAGCTTTGGCTAAGGACTGCCATGAGTTCACATGCTAAGAAGCAGGGAGCGATACAAATGTCGACAGGATACACGAACGAGTTTTGCTCTGCACGTAGGTGGCTCAGAACTTGCTGCCAGCGTCGTTGGTTGCTGGCGTTGAAATTGAGACCTCCAACATTGCTTATGCGTAATGCAGCTTAACATGCAAATTTTTAGCAGATATTCTGTGACTTTTATTATATTTTTTTATTATTATTATTATTATTCTTTATTTTTTTTTTTTCTTTTTACTAGACAATTTAATTTTATTTAACTTGCGTCTAACTTCACGCATTTTCTTGGCTGTTCTACAACGTCAGCATAGCTTTAGCGAAATGCCAAATGATTTGCTGTTGTTGCTGTTGTTGTTATTGTTGTAATTGTTGTCAATTAACAGATAGTCAGTCAGTCAGTCAGTCAATCAATCAATGCTGTTTGTACAATCAGTCGCTCAATCAATTTTAATAAACGTCATTGCTTCTGGCGTAGTTTTTATAATTTTATTAATATACGCCAGCTCCCTTGCACGCATGCTGTCGCACTCACTCTCTTGCATACCCTTAATTGCACGTTGTTGTTCAGCAACGACGCGCCCAAAATTATTCGTTGCTGTATTTTTCTACTCGTGTATTATTCATGTCGAGTTCATTAAAATTTGCAACTCAGTTTTATTGTTGAGGCTGTTGTTGTATTTTTTTTTTTTGTTATCTTGTTTAAAGTTTTTCTTTTTCTTTGGGTTTTTTTTTTTTCTATTTGCTTCTTTTTCATTTTCTATATTATGCCGCAGCCATCAACCATCAGCCATGCTGGCCAAAACGTCTCAACGTCTGAAGTCGTATCGAATCGAAAGTGAAGGCTTCAGAGTCGCATTGGCTATAAAATAATTTTTATATGCAAATAATTTGCCACTCAATTGAAAGCCGCAACACTTTCATTGATTGAGTAATCAAGTAACACATACATATAAAAAATAATATACAAGTTAGTAATCATAAAATTGCTAGTGAATGGATTTCAGTTAATTAAACGTTAAATATTTACGCTCATATGCTGTTATAATTGATGTAATCAAGTCTATGCAAAGAAAACTAAATTAAAATTGACACAAGCCACAAATCGAAAGTTTGTGCAAACATTTTCTCTGTTAACACGTGTGTTTTTAATTGTAAACGATCTACAGCATTTAGCAATTTCACTTATAGAAATTCTATTGACTCAGCTGAAAAAAATTAGCAAAATGAAAAAAAAAATAAATAAAATACGCATATAAAAATTAAAAATAAAAAGAATATAAATATAAAAGAAAAATAAATGAAATTAGGGCAGAAATTAGCAGCTGCTATATAAACTAGAACGTGGGCTGGCCTACTTAATATCTAATTATATATGTACTTTCTCACCGTCTCTAATTATAGCTTACAATTTTATCCACGTATTCTATTAACATGTTTATTCAAAGCTTAATCTCGTTTTCACACATTAAGCACTTGAGATTTTACAGTTCGGCTCTAGATATTCGCCAGTCTCTCAGCATTCGACTTCCAATCTCAAAATCAAGCTAGATTAGCAATTTTATATATTATTAATAATAAAATTTATATGCACATTAACTTGGCTTTTCGCTTAAAATTGCCATATCTTTGGCTGTTTCACCTTATTTAATGCTTTATAGCAAGCAAGTGTATAGTTAATTGCTGTCAAATTGTAAAGCTGTTTTCTATTGAAATCAAATTTCATAGTAATAAAAAACTGTCGCATTTCATTGCAATTATATATTATAAATTCAACAAAAATCAATTTGTTTCAGACTGCATTTTCAATTTCACCATGTTGAGTTTGATTTAAATTCTTAGAAGACATAATGACGTCTTTCCATATGGTTCTCAACTATAATAAAATCAACTAATGGAAAAACCTAGACATAAGCTGGGTATTCCTATACTCACATGAGATAACGTTAAAAAATAAGAAAAATATAAATAACCATAAACGTGTCACTTAATTCATCGTTTCTTTATCTCCACAAAGGTGCGAATTGTATGCCCTTATCAACATCAACACATTTTTGGCATTGGTGACTCAGAGAAAAGTGAGAGATTGCCATTAGGTGTAAAGGATCCTCATTATAATATAGTTTCAAACACAGAGACATTTTGAAAACCTTGTTAAAATATTTTACTGCAATATTTTTGCCTCCGAAAGCGATTATATTATTGAAGTTACTATGGAAATCTTTAATGTAGAAAACAGTTTCGTTAATAATTTGTAATATTTTTTTAATGCAAGTTTGATAAATGCCACATGAACCGTTTATCGATTGTCTGTTTAGAGTAACTACAAAATGTGCATAAAAAATAATGATAACAATTAAAAAGCACAATAATAGACATGCCATAAAACAAATTAAATAAGCTACAATTATTAAGCTAAAAGGTTTTAAAAATAAACTCAATTATAGCTATTTAATACATGGATAATTAATTTCCGGTAGTTAATAGCGCAATTAGGTTAATTCAGCATATTACAAACATTTTGTTTAATACCGAATATAATTCGCTTTGTTTTATTTCCTGACAGTTACTTCTTATCTTCAAGTGCAAAGTTGTTTACACATATATATTTAGCTTTCTACTTACAATTTATATATGGATTCTTGTTTGCATTTTACAAACAATTTTTAGATATTTTTGTTTATTTTTCTTTTATCTATTTTAAATTTCATGAAAAATAAAAAGTTACATTTGCACAATTTACCAAGATCTTCTTTTATAAAAAGTGAGTAGTTTTTAAATGTGGCTTTCAAACTCTAGAACTTTTCGGGATCAGTTGTCTTACCAGGCGGCACAAGTTTATTTGAAATTAGTTTAAAAAAAAAACCAATTTCTTAAGTAAAATTACAAAATCCAAAGTCTTGCATAGCTTATGTAGACGGTGTACGTATAATATTGTGGCAAACTGTGCAGCAATAAAATTTATGAATGAATGCTTAGATTATGATAAGCACTAACCTAGATCAAATTGTTTACGAAATATTTTAAGAAAAGGAGAAAAAATCATTAAGAAAAAGTAAATAAATAAGATTAATTAAAACAATTGACCTAATTTATGTGTGTTTTTTCCGCCAACTTTAACAAATTGAAATCTCACATGCTTGTTTATTGTTTTTGTTGTTGTTCAAGCCATGTAGCCTCACAAGAAAAAAAAAAAAAAAAAACAAACAACTCAATATGGGAATTGAACACAGAAAATTAATTCGATAACATTTTTATTTTCTACGAATTTTTTTGTCTGCTATTTTTATCAGATATTTAAATATGTAAATAAGCATATACACGACAGGCGAGTACACAATGTAAAATATTCTAAATGAGCATTTATAAATAATTTCTTATTTTCATTTTATTTATGTAAAAATTTTATTTTATTTAATTTTTTTTTTTTTTTTTTTTTTTTTTTTGGGATATTTAAACAGAAGTTGATTTGCAACTTTCAACGCTGTTGTTGTTATTTGTTATTGCTGTTAATGTTGTTGTTGTTGTTGTTGTTGTTATTGTTATTGGTGGCGATGACGACGTTGATAAGTTGGCTATTGGCAGTGGCTGCCTGATTTGCCTAAAAAAGTTGTTGGCTTTTTTTTTTTACATACTCATATGAGAGAGATCGCGTGTATACAAGTCACAAAAGTGGGTCACTCACGGATTTACGCAGTTTTTTCGTTGTTTATTTTTTGTTTTTAGTTAATTTCTGTTAATTTTTCTTGCTTCTTTTGCAATTTATTTGGTATTAAACGCAATTAAGCAGTGCATTGCTTTTTTCTTTTATTTTATTTTATTTTTATTTTTTTTTTCAAAAATAAGCTGCAGCACAATTTCGAAAATTGCTTTAATTTATTTTTATTTTTTTGTTATTTTTTTGTGTTTGTTGTCTTGATTCTTTTCTGTTTAGTGCTTGTTGTTGTATGACACATCTACAGATTTATTTAAATACTTAACGTTAGAATCAAAATTTGAAAATTAAAAATTCAGCGATGACCTAATAAGCTTGACAAGCTGCGCCAACTGCCACATGCGGTATTAATCAGTCGGAAATATTTGAATTTAAATTTTGTGTTTGCTTTGCTTAAATGGCGAAAACGGCAAAAATTAAAAACTGCTGTTGTTTACTATATATTATTATTATTATTATTGCAATATTTAGATAAGACTCTCAGAAGCCATAAGCTGCTCAACTATGCAAATACTCCTAGCTAACGTGTTCTTTTTACCATGAAAAGCAAAAGCAGCATAACATTTGCTTTTCATATTTTTAAATACATATGCATTTGTTTGTGTTTTGTTTTTTCCTATTTTTTTTATGTTATGTCGCTACAGCACGAAATTGAAAACAATTTGTTGAAGATTTGTTTTATTAGCGAAACGTGCCCAATATATGAAAGTTGCTTATGCGCAATCAAACTGCTCCTCAATTGATTGACTTAACTTGATTTGATTCGATTCGATTCCGAAAGTCCGAAAGTGACGACAAATGCGCACAGATGCTCCATGAGACCATCACAGCAAAAAGTTGCTTACGTCTTCATTTAAACCTTTTTTATTTGGTTTTTTTTTTTCTTTTTCTTTTTTTTTTTTTATGAAATCTAATTGAACTTGATTTACATATGATGCACATTTTGTGTGACAAATAAAATTGGATTTTTTTGCTTATATGGTATAAAGTTTAACGTTTATACAGTAAAGCAATACGAGTTTTTCTGCTTAGATTAAAAAAAAGTTGATTACATTTTTTTTGGCAATCTATATATATATATATTATATATATATCTACTAACCATAAATAAATAATTAGTTTTGTGTCTTATTCAAATTTTTAAGCAATTGTACTTTTAACACTATAAATACTTATATACTTGATGCATATGTAAATATTGTCCAGATATAAATATGGTGACTCCCAGACAGTCTGTCGTCTCTACATTAAACGGAAATACCATTAAAGCTTGAAACACAACATGACCTTTTCATAATCCCATTTGTTATGTTTTCTCTTTTTTGTTTAATTGATTGTCTAATATCTTGTATTTATATCTAATAGTTTTTTGCAGACATAAACTAATCTGAATCCCAAGGATTGTTTATATTGTATAATTGATTTTGTTTAATTATTATTAATCATTTTTATTTTAAAAGCAACTTTTTTTTATCAAACTTGCTCCAAAATCTATGCTAGGGTTTGCAAAAAGTACTTACAAAAGGCTTCAAGCCTATTTTATTAATACCTACTGTCTTTCTTATAGCATAGAAATTTCTGGAAATCATCTGGAAATTTCGTTGCTTGTAGTTGATAGTCACGTTGTTCTCTATTCTGGAAAAAAATCACTTATTATGCTAAGCATAAATAATTGCAGCCTTTGTATGTTTCTGAAGACATAGAACGAATAAACGCATATACAGCAGACCCTTTATAAATTGACTTAACTTTGTGCTCAACAAAGTTTCTTAGTCGAAATTTCGTAACAAATGCAAATGACATACGTAAACACATAAATCAATTGGAATTTTAAGTATCTAACCCTTAAGGCTTGAAGCAAAGGATGCGTTACAGGAGCGTGAACGGTCTAAACAAAATACTTCAGTGCTAGACAATTTTTACAAGTGTGTTCAAGTTGAAACCTACAAAACGATGGCTTGACGGCTACAATGTCATGTTCTATTAAAACGCTCGGTTGGGCACGCAGAGGAGCAGCATGCGAATGGAGGTCTATCAGCAAGTATTAGCAAATATTAAGCAGCGAACACGTCAGACTGATTAAGAGTGTAAATTTAGCGAAACTTCTATAAACTTCAATTTGAAACCAACAGCAAAAAAAACCAAAAGAAAAGAAGAAAAAACTAAATAATCTGCTAAAGTTTGCATTAGTCACGAGCGGTGCGACGTGCAAAAATAGAAGAAAAAACAAAAAAAAAACAGAAAACACAAAAAAGAATCAACTGCAGGCAATGAAAAACCAGTCAACGAAAACTTCATTTTTCTTAGCGTTCAGGTGTTCAAAACAGTGATTGCTGTTCTTGTTGTTGTTGTTGTTGTTGTTGCTATTGGTTTTGTTTTCTTTGCTTATATTGTTGTTGTTATTATTTTTCTCATTTGTTTTTTGTTTTTTTTTTTTTTACTTATTTCATTGGCAATTTATAACGACACAATTGTTGCTATCCCGTTTCCACTCACACAGACTGCAGCGCATTGCAACAATTTGTTGCTGGCAGTTGTTGCCTTACAACGTTTAGTCTGCTGCAACATTATATGCATTGGCTTTGTTCGCTTGACTCACTTGCAAGTTGCCAGCCAGGCTGCAGCTGCGTTCCTTAACTGAAAATAGCAGGTTTTCCATTAATTTTACTTTGCGGAAATGCCATCAATTGAATTTCACTCGCCTGGACTGGCCAGAGTCAGCCACTTGGCTGCATCTTCACTTTCCGTAACTGCAACGAAAATAAACTTATATCTAACGTTTCTCTTAAATAAAACAATCAGGAAAATATCAAGTCATAAACCAAACAAAATTATTGTTGTTGTATGACAAAAATTTAAAAAGCAAAAAAATGCTTACAAAATTAACCAACAATATAATAAAAGTATATAATGCATTGCGCATACGCAAGCAGCTGCATGTGAGTACATGCTGCAAAGGTTTCTTTTTTTAATGTTGCGTGTGACAAAATTGTAACAAAAAAAAAAAATAGTAGAAAAAACGACAGCATTAAAAATTAACACACAAATAAAAGTAAAGAGTGAAAGAAAGAAAAAATGTAACTTGTAGCGTCACAATGGCATAAAGCAGTTTAAGTAGGTGAGGCAATAAAAAGAAAACCACAAGAAATGCAGACCAAGCAACAATAACAACAACAACAATGGCATGTTATGACGCAATCATGCTTCGTAACATTGTCATAAACGTAACATGCAGCTCACATTTTTTGTTTACTAAATATATTGAAATGCCATTGAATGTCGGTTTTTGAAAATTTAAATTTGGAAATTTGCATTTTCACTTATGACATGTATAAAATAAAAATGTTTTTTTTTTTGTTTCATTTATTACAGCTCACAGACGAAGTTGTGCGCAAGAAAAGCGAATACCAAAAGCATCTCGAGGGCTACAAGGCGCTGCGTACACGTTTCGAGGAGCACTACATCAAATGTGCGTATACGTAATATTATTTAACAACTTACTACCCCCAAGGCAAAAAACTAATACACATTCTGTTCTTTTTGTGCTTGCAGCTGGACGTGGGGGCCGCAAATTGGATGATGTGCGCGATAAATATCAGAAAGCCTGCCGCAAATTGCATGTGACACATAACGATTATACGCTGTCGATAACCGAAGCCATCGAAGTGGAGAAGGATTTTCGCACCGTCTTGCTGCCAGGACTGCTGGAGCATCAGCAATCCGTGCAGGAGAGTTTCATACTGCTGTGGAAGAATATACTGCAGGAGGCCAGTCAGCATGGCGATCTAACATCGGACAAATTCAAAGACATACAAAGTCGCATCGATACTGTGATAAATAATATTAATCCGAGCGAGGAGTATCGGGAGTTTACCGAGAAACACAAGTGAGTCAAGTCATATGTATATAGGCAATTCTATAATCCTAACATTATTTCTATCATTGCAGAACTTCACCCACAACACCGCTCGTCTTTCAATTCGATGAAAGCCTAATCGAGGATATACCCGGCAAACTGCAATCGAGCACACTGACCGTGGATAATCTAACAGTGGATTGGCTGCGCGCACGTCTCACGGACTTGGAGGCGGCGGTCAAGGATTGCCAGGAGAAGCAACTCAAACTTATCGAACATGTGAATGGCGGTTCGCCAGTGGCCAATGGCAGCATCACATCGAATGGCAGCACCGCCTCGAATGGCATACAACAGTCGAGCAAAGATAGCCAAAAGTAGGTGCAGTGCATAATAGGCGCTTAGATGCCTTGATTAGGCATAATGTTATATACATAATAGACATAATAGATTAGCTAGGGAGGCAATTTTTATACCCTGTACTAAAAAATGGTAAAAAAAATGTATAAAGGTAGAGGAGGCGTGGCAGACCCCATAAAGTATATATATGCTTGAACAGCGTCGAAAGATGAGTCGTTCTAGCCATGTCCGTCTGTCTGTCCGTCTGTTCGTATGAACGCACGGATCTCGGAAACGGTTAGACCTACAATTACCAAATTTGGCACGAAGCCTCTCCTAATCCAAAGACATGAGTTTATTTTTTTTTTTTCGATATTCAACCTATAACATATAGCTGGCATAGGAACGATCGACCGAAAAATCACATTTGCTAACCAAAACCCTTTTGTTTTTTTAAAAATATCGTTTCCAAATTTTGTATATAATAGTTTTAGCTAATGCCTAATAACATATCTCAATATTATGTATCGGTTTACTATATCATATAGCTGCCATAGGAAAGATCGACCGAAAAATAACATTTACTGAGAAAAACTTTTTTGTTTACAAAGATATCGTTGACAAATTTTGGATTTGATAATTTTAAGTAATATCCAATCATATTCCCGAATATGATAAATATCGTTATTATAACATATAGCTGCCATAGCAACAATCGGTCGAAGAATGACTTACTAAAAAAAATGTTTTTTTCTTGATATCCTTACATAATGAATACAAAATATGGAAGCAAAAAAATATATTCAGTTTGGGATTAGGTGCAGGGTTTTCTATAGTCGGTTATGCCCGACTATAGCCCTGCCTTTCTTGTTTTGATCTGTATAATTGCTCAGTGAATGCTGGCACTTCAATGTTATTTCCAAGCTCTATAAAACAATCTACACAGTAGCTATATAATACGAGTATAGCATAGATCAGAGTGCGGCTAAAGAGTTGTTTACATTACCTTATATAAATTCTGATAAAGCATATTTTCAATTCAATAACAGCAGACAGTGCAAGGACATCAATTCGTTGCGTTGCCAAGAGAAACAGAAGCAGAAACTCGTCGACATGATCAAATGCGCGCTGAATGAAGTCGGCTGCGAGGAGCTGCCCTCGGGCTGTGATGATCATCTGGCCTTGGAGCAGAACTTCATCGAGAATGGCTTCAACAACGATCAGCAGGTGCGTCAAGCAATTGCAGTTTCTAAATACATAGTACACGGTGTTGGCCTTGTAGTGCACTCTAATGGGCATCTTGGTATGGTTGCAGTTAGATATGAGTAGCGTAGCTGCCATAGCAAAACGTGAAGTGCTTCTTTCACAGAAGAAGAAGAACAAAAATTAATATAAATAATTTCATGTTCTTCCCATACGTTTGTTAGGTTAAAAAGCACTTCTCGTTTTAGTTTAGCGAATTTAACAAAGAACCATTTGCCATACATAAAATATACACACATGATCTTATAATCGAATACTTACTCAATAACGATTTCTTCCTTTTGCGTTCACACTAACTTTGTCTATCCCACTGTGTGACTACTGTGGTCACAACTGCTACCATAATAACGCGTATACGCCATGTGCGACCAGCAGCACTCGAATAATAGCTCCGCCAGCGTAAGTATCATACACGAGCTAAAGCGACGCGGTGGCGTCCTGACGCTGCTGCGCGGACGCCACTTTAAGCGTAAATCGACGCCACAGCCGACAACGCCGACCGCGTGCTCGCGCACCATACGTCATGCCAAGATGCAGCCACGCTCGCAGAGTCTGGGCTCACTATCGGTAAATACGAACAGTCCGGCGCGCTATGAGACCATTACTAATCCGTTGCGTATGGCCGCCAGCGTAGAGGCGACGCATACGCGTGGCTTGCACTGTCTCGGCGGCGAGCTCGATGGCAACGACGCCGAGGCGATTGTGTTCGAGCGTATTGGTGCGTTCACGCCTACGCTGCCGCGACTGCGTCGCACGCAATGTTCCATGCTGTGTTTGCACGAGGAGGATCCGCTTGTGGATCCGCCTGTTTTTGTGCCCTTTAAGCCAAAGCAACTAACCGATGCTTCTGATGCTTCGTTGCGCAATCTTTCAAGAGTTTTTGCTACTACTAACACTAACAACAACAATCATACAAACAACAACAACAACAACAATCACATATACGCTGATCTAGAACTGAATACAAATGCATCCAAATTCAATGCGGACACGGACAGCATCAAGAGTGGCGAAGTGGCCGGCAAGCGGCAACAAATCGAGATTGAAATAAATCGTGTGGATAGTCTAGTCAAGGCGCGCGTTGAGCAGCAGGCAGCCATGCTCAATGGTGCATGTGTGGATGTGACCACGGAAACGAGCGAAAACAAGCCACCGCCACCGCCGTCGCCCAGCACTTTGCCGCCCATGCAGAACTCAATCGATGCGCATCTGGATCGCATCGATGAACTAAACCGTGTCTTGGATGATCGACTTAAGCGTAATCTGCGTCCAACGCCGCCACAATTGGATTTCGATGCCATCGAAACAGCTGAAACGCTAAGCAATCCAGCAGCGTCAGATGCTAATGAAAATGTGGCCAAGCGCGCATCTAACTCCAGCTCAGACTGTCGCTCTGCGCAGCATAGTCAACCGCCATTGGCTAATGGCAAGAAGCGTTCGCTCTCTTTCACGCAGAAGTCCATCACAAACATACTGACAAATATCCGAGAATTCTCAATGAGTCCGCTAACGCGCATACAAAGAACGCATGTGACCACGCCAGTGCAGGAGCTGCACACTGCCTGCAAAGTGGAACATGTGGATGATGTTGATGCTGAGACAGCAAATGACGTTAAACAAGCAACAACAATGCAACAACAACAGCCACAACAGTCGGATAGCCAAACACTTAGCACGCCGAATAGTAATCTCACTTCATCTACAACAATCACAAGCACGATAACAACAACCATTACAACAACAACGAATTCAACAGCCTCAAATACAACAAATCCGTCCAAGGATAATAATACAAATAATACAAATCAAACACAATCAAGACTGAAATTCAAAGTGCCAAAAATACAAAAGAAATCAAAAGCCATACGCAATACATTCCGTTCCAAATTGATGAATTTCCAAATAAAACGCGGCGGCAATAAATTATGCAAAACCTGCACGAAACGCCGTCGCATACATCCGAGTAAGAGTGTTTTCGATTTTGCCAAGGAATTTCAACAGAGCGCCGACGATGAGGTCGAAGACTTTTGCACTTGTCCAAACGTAATGGCGCCGCCAAAGGCAAAAACAAAAATGATACATACGGCGACAAACACGGAACAGCTGACATTAAACGAACACTCGAACAGCTCCATTGATGCGGATGAGGAGGGAGAGAGCAGCGATGATTTGCTGAGTATGAAGGATCATTGCTATTGTGTGCCCAGTCTGGCGGCGAGTGTGAGTAGAGCGGAAATTGTGCCAGTGTGGACAGCAAACGGCACTCTTTGACTCTCTTTTCTGTTGATTTTTTTTTTAGTTGCAATTATTGCATACGCATCCGCATACGTAGTACTCTCTACTTGGCACACACGTGAGCGCATACGCTCATTATTTTCTTTTCTGATATGTAACTGTACAGCAATATGAACAAACTTTTGGATCGTCTAATGAATTGTATTTAGCTGCAGAAGTCACTCACTCACTCACACACACACTCAGTAGTAGCATAATGCAAAACAACAGAGAGCAGCGCATAATAAGCTAAAATTAAATTAACTGCATGTGCTTTCTCATTTTTGTTGTTGCTACCTATTGCATTTGTTTGTATTGCATGTTTTGTTCTTGTTTACGTATGTTTATCACTTTTTCTTTTATTTATTTTTGACTTTATTTGCTTTGTAAGAATTTCTCAACAAGTGCAAATGTTGTGCGAGGGCTGGCATTTGCGCACTTTTTTCTGTACTTGTGCCGAATTCGACATATAAGAGGCACATACATATGCGTAAACTTATAAGTTGCGTAGCGTAAATGTTGGCTTTCTTACGCTTTATACATTCAACCCTTGTACAGGGTATTAATATAGCTTTAGTCAATATCAACATTGGCTTAATTTTATGCAATATGTATGTTTATAAAATAATATATTAAACAATATATATATTTTTATATTCATATATGTAGAAATACCTAACTGAAAATATGTGCTGCTCTGAAATAGTACTACGTGAAATTACTCTTTTTCAAATCTCAAACAGAGCATTGTTATTCAGAAGAAACTTCTAATACATTATTGCTGCTATAGGCTAACATAATTGCTGATTTCGCAAACAACCGTTAAACCATTATTTATACAGTTCTCTCCGTGTTACAACCTAAATTTCTTTAGATCGAACTTATTAAAAATCAAAGGACTAGAAAATATGACCAATAATGGGTGTCATGACATACGCAAGCGGATCAGCTAAGACACGCTGTGTCTTTTTTAACGTTGTCTGCCAGTGACGCATGCCTTTTGCCGGCGCTCTTTGCCAAAAAAATATTTTTACCACACAGCACAGGGCGACCCAAAAAGAAAAGCATAAATGCAAATCAAAAAAAAAACGAAAATGAAAACATTTTCAAAAATTACTTTTTATACATTTTGTAGCGTGCGTGAGCTAAATCGAAAATATATAATGCGAAAATGCTGACGCCATTGAAGAGCACACGTCACACGCGGAGAGCGAAGAGCACATGCTCTTTTTTTATTTCGATTTTGTCTTTTTTGTGGCTGCCTAGATTAACTTGCGTCCGTTTGGCCAACGTTGGCGTTTTAGTACTTTGGCAGCCGCGCGCATTATGACAGCTACTAGCCAAAAAGTTTCGATTGAACAAAATACAAATGAGACACTGCCGCCGCGACAACAAAGCCACAATCAAACAATTAAAAACACATTTCATGCAATTGAAAACGAGTTGCGCAAGTTGCAAAAATTTGCAAAAAACATGAGCACTTCCGGTCAGAGCAGCAGCAGCAGCTCTTCCGTCTTCGAGACAATGGTGTTCAGCGGTCGTCCGGTGCCGCCGGCAAGAAAACGACGACCCAAATCGTTGTTAGTCACAAGTACACAGGTGTGAAAGCGTGGAATATTTTTTTCAACAATTTGAAATCATTTAATTTAAATGAAAATGAAATGGAAATGAAAAAGCAAAAAAAAAACAAGAAAAAAAACATATACAACATCCGATTGACCTTGCAATGCGATGAGTTTCGAAAATGTTCACATATGTATAGCTGAGTGTTTGTTTTTGTTTTTGATGTTCTTTTTTATATTAAGTATACGCGTCTGTTCTGATATCTGTGTATATGGCATGGAGTATTTTTGGCCTTAAGTCAATTGCAGTGCAACCCACACATATCCGCCTGTTTGCTAAATATTACGTGCTAAAATAAATATTTACTCTTTTTTTTCAATATTTGCCATTTATATATTAATTTTTTATATTTGAACATATCTTTATGTTATTTTATTTTTTTTTTTCTTGTTATTGTTTTTGTTTGATAAGTAGCTTACTTGACGTTTGCATGCTTGATCTGCTGCCTTAGTCATGTTCTTATTAATTACCTTAGCTAATTGCCATAATTGTCAAGCATAATAATGCCAAGCACATGTGCCCTTCTTGCAGATGTCACTCTCCACCAATCGGCCGCTGTACGAGGAGGAATGGTTCCATGGCGTGCTGCCTCGCGAAGAGGTCGTGCGTCTCTTGAATAATGACGGTGACTTTCTCGTGCGCGAGACCATACGCAATGAGGAGAGCCAGATCGTGTTGAGCGTCTGTTGGAACGGACACAAGCACTTCATTGTACAGACAACAATTGATGGGCATTTCCGCTTCGAGGGACCGCCATTCCCCAGCATACAGGAATTGATCATGCATCAGTATCAGTCGGAGTTGCCGGTGACTGTCAAATCGGGCGCCATACTGCGTCGACCCGTGTGCCGAGAGCGTTGGGAGCTGAGTAATGATGATGTCGTCTTGCTGGAGAAAATCGGCAGGGTGCGTAGCATTACTTACCCTTTTTGTAGCTGTTTGCTTTATAAACGCTTTGTATTGCTTTAGGGTAATTTCGGCGATGTATACAAGGCCAAGTTGAAATCATCCAAGCAGGATGTTGCAGTGAAAACATGCCGCATGACGCTGCCTGAGGAACAGAAACGCAAATTCTTGCAAGAGGGTCGCATACTTAAGCAATATGATCATCCGAATATTGTCAAGTTAATTGGCATCTGCGTGCAGAAGCAGCCCATCATGATTGTCATGGAACTAGTGCCGGGTATGTATGCTCGAACTTCACCTTACACAGCCATGTGCATTATACTTGTGTTGACTTGCAGGTGGCTCCTTGCTCAACTATCTGCGCAAGAACTCGAATTCGCTGTTAACACGCCAGCAGATGAGCATGTGCCGTGATGCATCGGCAGGTAAGTTACTTCTGCATGTATAATATTCCCACAACTTATAATTTATCTTATATGATACACAGGCATGCGCTATTTGGAGTCTAAGAACTGCATACATCGTGATCTCGCCGCACGTAATTGCCTCGTGGACTTTGAGAGCTGTGTGAAAATCTCCGATTTCGGCATGTCACGCGAGGAAGAGGAGTATATCGGTGTGTGCTCGTGCATATTTTTACGTTGCGCTCAAATATTTATAACCTTTTTGTTTTTTTTTCTTTTCGAAACGACAGTCTCCGATGGCATGAAGCAGATACCCGTCAAGTGGACTGCACCCGAGGCCTTGAACTTTGGCAAATACACCTCCCTCTGCGACGTCTGGTCTTATGGCATTCTTATGTGGGAGATTTTCTCCAAAGGCGATACACCCTACTCAGGCATGAGCAATTCACGCGCCAGAGAACGCATCGATACAGGTGAGTCACGTGCGATGATTGTTGGCAAACAAACTGTGACATGACTGCTTGGCTGACCTCAATTAAACCCTGAGGACTTCTGACAAGTAAACAAGCAAATTCACAATGTTGACATACAGTGACTTTCAAGTTCCATCACTCAAATGCTTAAGTTGATTGCATAGCTTTTGGTTATTAGTAAGCAACAGCAATGTAGTTATGGGGTTATAACTTAATTAAAGAATTAAAAGAGTATGTCTGCGATAATGGCTCTCAGCCTTGGCCGATTCCAATCCAGATCTAGATTTTTATCTCAATCCTTGCAGAAATTTATCTCACCGGATATCGTATCTAGTCAGTCTAATTTCCGGTTCATTTTAACTTTTTCTTTTCGCCTAGGCAAGTTCTAAAACAAAGGAATGTTTCAAAAGCATATTATATTTAATTTGACAAAGTTGCCAATGCATGCAGAGATTTAATTCTTGTTCTTTTTTTTTGAAATGCTTTTTTAGGCTATCGCATGCCCACGCCGGAAAACACGCCGCCCGAGATGTACCGTCTTATGCTGAAATGTTGGGCCGCTGAGCCAGAATCCCGTCCACACTTTGATGAAATCTTCAACGTCGTCGATGCGCTGATACTGCGTCTGGACAATAGTCACTGATTAAATGCAAAGCAAGCACCTAGAACATATATTCATTGCTACGATTATGATTATTACTATTATTATTTCTATTATTATTATTATAATTAAAGAATATTAATTATTAATATTTTATTATAAGATATATGCGTGCAACGAACGCTTTTAAAGTACACTTTGCAAGAATTTAACAACGAATAGTGTGTATTTATTTAAAATATATTTTTTATATACATAATAATATAATATATGCAATTATAAATACATATATATATATATCTATATATATAAATTTCTGTGTGTTTGTGCTATGTGAGTGTGCATTTTAATATAAGTAAATTGTACGTAACTTTTACGGATCCTTAATGTGCCAAAAAAAAAAGAAGTATAGAAAACCGAAACAGCAACAAAAAAACAAAACAAAATTGAAAATACAAAAATTAAAAAGAACTATTGAAAAAAGAATTTTAAACTTGAAAGCGAAATAAACTCATTTAGAAATCTATATGCAGACAGCTTAGCAATTTTATTTGTATGCTTAGCTTATATTGTTGAACATATATTTGTTGTTATCATTATGCGCTTAATTTTAAAAATTATTAAGCAATTTTGTTTTGTAAATTTCTTACTTAAAAAAAAAAATAGAAATATTAAAAGCAAAAAAAAAACAAATGTAAGACAAAGTTTTTTTTTGGCGCTTCAAGATGTTTTATTTTTGTATTTAATTTCGTCACTTAAGTAAAAATGTATTTAAAATGTATGAAGTGCAGCTAAAATAGACTATGTAACAGCATAAAGTAATAAATAATGTATAAAAACTAAAAGCATTTGTCGACTATAAGGAAAAGCGGGAATCAACTCCGAATCTATTTCAATGCGGCCCCTCTGCCTGCCGCAGCGTTGCTATTTGCTAGCAACAACTTGTCAATGGCCAAGGGTACATCGGAGAATTCCACTTTCTGGTAGCATTTCTTTAGCTCATTCTTCAGCTGCAAGCTGTGCGTCCAGTCCACCGTCTCGCAGACGACCTTCACCTCAACCGTGTAGATATCGCGCAGCCAGGCGCGCTCATGCATAATGTCCTTAATAGAAACGCCCAAACTGACAAGTATTTCGCAGAGTTCATTAATGCCGCCAGGACGATCGCTGACCTCCACATTGAACTTAACCAGACGTCCCTCAGCAGCCAGACCGCGTTCCAGGCAGCGACCGAAAACCGTTGTGTCAATGTTGCCGCCGCAGAGCAGCACGACAACCCTAAAATACACAAAGTATAAATCAAATTGTACACCACACTCTAGGCCAGAGCATACTTCTTGCCCTTGAGATCGTTCAGTTGACCCGCAAGTATGGCCGCCAGACCCGAAGCACCAGCGCCCTCGACCACAATCTTCTCTTCCTCCACTAAACGCAAGATAGCCAAAGCAATCCATTCCTCCTTGACGACCACCATTTTGTCAATCAGCGGCAGTGCAGTGGCAAAGGCATTGTAGCCCACCTTGGGCACTGCCAGACCATCGGCCAGCGTGTTCTTAATGGGCGTGTGCACGGGCCCATTGTGCTCCATGGCACGCGTGAAACTGGCGCACTTCTCCGACTCCACACCCTGCAGCGTAGTAGATCTTTATGTTGGGAAATACTCAAATATATGCACATGGCTGCTTACAATAATCTTCGTGCGCGGTGACAAACCCTTAATAGCCGTCGCTATGCCTGCGATAAGTCCACCGCCGCCTACGGGTATCACCACAGCATCTGGATCGGGCACTTGCTCGAGTATCTCAAGGCCAATGGTGCCTTGTCCGGCCATTATGTGCGGATGATCATAGCCGCTGACATACAGCAAATTCTCCTCCTTGGACATACGCATGGCCAAGGCCTTGGCTTCACTCATGTCCTTGCCCTCGACAATGACGCGCGCCTTGTAGTTGCGACACTTCTGCACCTTCATGATGGGCGCCGTCTTGGGCATGACCACCGTAACGGGTACGTTCAGCTTCCAGCCATGGTAGCTCAGCGCCTGCGAATGATTGCCCAGCGATGCCGATATGACGCCGATTTTCTTCTGCTCTTCCGTTAGCGAGAGCAAAGCATAGCGTGCACCTCGCTCTTTAAAACTGAACGAAATGTAATAAAATTGTTTATTTTTTCTTTTAATAATGCCTATTAAAATTTTTGATATATGTACTTTGATAATTGCCAAAGTGGAATTTAATTGGCAAGCAAGAAATAAAATGCTCGCATCTAATAAAAATCTACGCGCCATCAAAGACCATCTATGAAATGTTGTTTTGAACTCCGAGTCAGCAATAAACCTTATCAACAGAAAAGGAACGCGTAGTAACCACATATATAATATGTACAACGGGTTCTTATATGGCGTCATAGTTAATTGTGGGCCGGACACTGTTGCTGTTCAATATTTTGTTTATTATTATGTTTTCTTTTGCCCATAAAACTCATAAAATCTTATACAATTTTGCACATGCCTAGCATCCGGTTGTTTTTACCTTAAGTCTCACGCCATTTTGCTTATAAGAATTACCGTTAGTTGTGCGACTTTAGCTTGAACTCTGTTATGGCATTCTGTATACACATATGTATATAAAACCATTAAATCTTAATCTTGAAGTTAGTATATTTTTTTCAAAATTGGAACATAATTTTTATCAAATATTTTTTTTAGATACCCATGACCCATGTATACTACATAGATGCTTTGAGACTTATTATGCTCATATAATAACACAGCATTATTTAACTCCCATTATCTTTTAACAAATCTACAAAATAAATATTCTATGCAAAATATATCCCAATGCCTACATATGCACATACATAGATTTCTGTAACACCAAGCCTAAATTTTCCTTTACGTCTGCTATGGAAAAGCCCTCATAATGATCTGCGCATCATTGACTTCATCGGAAACCCAATTATCAGGCCAGTTCTGCTATTGTTTATAATTCTATATAGCGATTATAAGTTTGCTAATCAATTTAATTTTCAAACTGTCTGAACAAATTGTAAATGATCTGCCCACGACAAATCATTATACTGCAATGCTTATCAACAGCAAGAAACGTTTATAACTAACTACAACAACACAATGTCTACTTGTTGTATAATTGTTATAATTCATTTAAAAAATCACAACGCAAAAAATTTTCCGCTCTAAAGTTCAAAAGTACGCACCTGCCTGTGTATTGTAGGAAATCCTTCTTCAGATACAAATCCATGCCATACGTTTCGGATGATGTCGAACGCTAATAATGCATGCAACATTATAATATACTAAATTAAAAAAAAAACAAAAACCACAACACTCACAGGACAAGGTGTGCGCTCTATGCCGCCTCTGATCATAAACGCTGCCGATGTTATATCATGAAATGATATTTTCTTGGGATTTCTTGGATCACAATAGGGATCCAAAAGTTCTTCGGCATCGTAGTTTGGTGCAGATTCCTTTAGTCCATTTTTTTGTTCACCACTTATGGGTTTGGGCACTTCAATTTTGCCATTTGGCAAATCGTTTGTTTTTTGAGACATTTTGACTGCAGTTGACAACTTCACTGTACAGGCACAAGCTGCACTAGCCACGTTAGACAGACGACTATGCCAGCGAGGTTGGCGTAAATTACTGAAATAGAGGTCCGACAGGCCGCAGTTGGAACTGGTTGCCACCGATTCGCTGCTATGTTGCTCCATACCCTCGCCAGCGCATTTGCTGATAAGAGTTTCGACGCGAATCGAAAACCGACTTCGATTAAGCAGCAAAACGATTTTATAATCTAGCAACAAACTGCGGATCTGTGAGCACAAAATTTTCGGCTATTGATAAACAATACAGCAAATTTTTTGTTTTTTAGCGTCTCAGTACGCATTTTTGTTTTGTGTTGCTGAAGTGCTGGCTAATTGACATCCCGATAAGCACACGAATCGTTCGTGTTAGGTCGTGTTAATGTTGCACAGCTCAGGTTCACAGTTATATGACATGCGGCAGATTAGATCAGACACACCCAAAAATAGTATTTTGCGGGCACTCGTGGAGATGAAAAGTGCTAATCTAATCGTTTATTTTTGGAAAGCACTTTTGAAAGAAAACATCTAATCAATTTGGTAATTTGTTATGTAAACAATATGCTTATGGCAGCAGCGCAATAAGTTGCCAATAAAAACTTTGCATAGTATGGAACTTCAATATGAATTATGCAGACCATATGCGAATGCGGATATGCCATGGATTGTGCTGTGAGTTTTTAAATACATAAAGGCTTCATTGAATTATTTCACCAAAATTATTCGTAAGCAAAAACACATGAATTTCAGTTATATGCGTGTTCAGCTCTTAACACGAAGAAAGCCAAAATGTATACATTGTTTTTTTTTTTAATGGTTGCCAAAGCAAGCCTAGTTTTTTAAGCAAAATAAATATGTAAACAAAATTCAATCGCAATAGATTAATAGCAAACAAAAGCAATTCAAAAGCTTATCAATAAACGTCAGCTGCAGGTTAAAGCGCTGGGAAAGACTCGTGATTATTAAAGATGCGCATTACGTGCCGTCGACTGTGAGACGCGTTTTTCATTTGTTTAACAATTAAGACTGCTAAAATGAGCATAGTAAGAAAGTCCATGAGCGTAGCTTGAAATAAATAAATAAACAAGTATTCTATAACATATTAATATAGAAGCCAATTTCATTTGATTTTTGTTTTTGAAAAATAAAAACCTTTAATATATATATATATACTGATATGTAAATACAGCAATGCATTGCTTAAGGATTAAATGCCAACCAATCGGCAGGATTCTTCACGGTTATCTGTTCGATCTGCTCCACAGTGCAGCCCTTGGCAAACATGCGCGGCAAGATATTCATGTGTAGATGATGATAGCCGTGGCCGCCATAAGCAGTCTAAAAACGAAAGAATTGCACATGTTTAAAGATGCCACAGAACCTGACTATCATATGCCTACCAAACGATGCTTGGTGTGTATGTCATGCGACATGAGTATCTTATTGACAAGACCCTCCTCGATCAAGCGCATCAGATTCGAAATGCGTACGCCATCAGATATCATATCGATGTTGGTATTCAATTGATAGAATGAACACTCGGTGCCAAAGAGATCATATTGTATGTAGCAGCCCAGTTTAGCGAATTCCAGCAATTCATCAATATCGTAAAATGTGCCTAAGAATTTATAAATACGCTTAGTTGACGCATGAGACTGAGACTGCAGTGCAATACTCACGATCCAAGTGCGACATAACACATTTATCGGCGCGCCCGCCTGCCTCCATATACAGGCGCATGATCTCAAATGGCGCTTCGGGTGTGCGATGCGGATGCAAGGTGACACCACAGCCAAGCACCTCCTGTATCTCGCCGGTGGCGCGTAGTGCGCGCTTTTCAAAATCTGCAAGCAAAAGGCTTAGTTAAAATGCCTACAAATTATTTTGCATATATACAGTTGCGCTCAAAATAATAGTGGTGCAAATTCCTAAAAAAAATTCATCCATTGTACAAAAAAACTGAATTAAACATCGAACATTGATTGTTCTAAATTAATATAAAATGATAATTTTTTCCTTATGCAATCTGTCCTCAGCTATTTGCCTAACACACTACATTTTTTGAACATATGATTTGGCCAAAACGAGCTCAATTCCGAAATACACATGTAGTCTTATAATAACAATAATAAGAACATAACAATAAAAAATTAAGCTGCATTTTTATTATGCTCACATAAAAGCAAGCATTGTTAGAACGTAATAATTAGAAAAACAGAGCAATATTTAAATGTAATTGCTCAAACTTAATGGCGAGTATCATTACTATTATTTTGGGCGCAACTGTACATGCACTTACCATGCACCGGAAAGGTGCTACCGACTTCGCCAATGTAGCCGCACTTCACCACACCGTGACCCGGCACTTCAATGCCTGTGATAATCTCCTTCGAATACAGATCCGTCATCTGTTCCACTGTCAGATTTGCATGCGTGGTATCCTGCAGTGCATGCAGATAATGTCCAGTGCCAACGATGAAATGCACAGCCGTTGTCTTTGCCAAATCCAAGATAAACTCCAAATTGCGCTTCAGTCCATACGAACTATTCTCCACAATGCTGCCGCCACCGTATTTCTTATAAAGCACAACATCCTTTTTTGCCGCCTCAAGTGCATCCTCATCATAGAAGCGCACATTCTCCTTCGACGAGTACGGATACAGGCGCACATAGCCCAGAGTGGCCATGCTAATGCGCTCCTTTAAGACAGACTCAAACTCAGCGGGTGGCTGGCAATAGAAATGCTCAAAGTCGAGTGCAACATGTTCGTGTGTGAGTGTGCGACCCAAGAGATTAGATGTTATGTTGCCCAGTACTATTAGAGTTTTTTTTCGCACAGTGTAGCCGCGTTGGTACACACACAAGTTGTAAAGATAAAATACGAGAACAAACAAAAATTAATAAATACTGCACAATAACAAAAATGTTTAACCGCGCGATCATGTGATACGCTTTTCTAATAAGCGAAAGTTGCAGTCATATGAACGTACTAAGCTGTGTGTTTTGGCTTACCTGTCTGCACAATGCTCATTTTGCGGCTGCTTCTTTATACTTTCTATTTAAAAATGTAGAATAAATTGTTTAGTACTACTATATTGATTTTTACTTCTTTTGTTAGAATCAATTCTTATGCAGTCCGTAAACAAGTTGCTGTTCATTTGCGACACGTACGTACCTAAGATACTTCTTTACGCTTTGAATGCGGCTTGTGTACTGAAACTGCTGACAAACGTCCAGCACAAAAAAAGTAGAAATACGCGATAAGCTTGTGGAAGAAAAAAACAACACGCATATTAAAAAATTGTTTACCATACAGGCAAATACGATGCTACACACCACAGTTGCCATCTTGTTGTTTGCCACAATAAACTGAAATGAAGCGCAGAGAAAACTGCCAGCAACAACCACAAAATATATGTATGTAGTATGCATGTAAACTTAAACGTATACAAACAAATAACAAACAAACAAAACTACAACAACAACAAGCAGTGCAAAGTGCAGCCTAAAAACTTCCATTAGCGCCTGAACGCAAATTATTTTGTTGTCTTGCTTGTTACGTTGTTGTGTTTGTCGGTTTCGTCGTTTTGATTTTGATTTATTAAAAGTGGTTCTCATTTGCATAAACCTTTTTTCGTGTCTGATTGTGCACAGTGAAACTGTTACGTTTTGCCGTTATTTTAAATATTTAATACCTTTATCCCTTTTGCACTTACGTTGCGCACATATGAAAGTTTTACGGCGTAACGGCTGAGTGCACAAATGTGCACACTAGTACTTATGCACATAATATGACGTTATGTACTAAGCTTTGACTGCATTCGGCATGGCTTGGAAACCAGTGCATTGAGGCATCAATAAAAGTTACCACAAAAAAAGTTCCTGCAGGTATTAACATTACGAAGTACTTGAGCGAATTTTAATCGAAATGAAGACCATGTACGTGTTGTAAAAAGCAGATGCAATCATCGACTGGCTGGCTGAAAGCACATTTGGCTTTTCATATTTGTATAATCATATTGATAAGTCGTTTACCTGAATGCAAATAACACTCAGCATGTATATATTTTCAGAATAATTCTCTTTATTAGTTTTTGTTGTTGCTTCTTCTTCATTTTATTTTATTTCTATTTTTTTTTTTCTTTACTTATTGTTTAAGTTAATTATATCAGTTTAGCGATTTTTCACATTATAATTCTATACTTAAAAATGTATACATTATAATAAATGTATATATACTTTTTATTATTATTTATATTAAAAATTATATATACTTAATATTCTAAGCGTTAATTTAATATAAATTTGCATTTACCATTTTGTTTTTTATTTTCTTACGTGTTTTTTTCGTTTTTTTTTTCTTTTGTTTTTAATATTTTTTTTTTGTTTCTTTTTACTTTTTTATGCAGCATAAAATTCTTGTCCGATAAAGCTAAATTTGTTTTCAAGTACAATTAAAACAGAAATAGATGAATAAAACTTGTGTAATCTTGATTTATTTTTTTTTTTTAATGCAGATGAACACTTGCTGTGATAAGTATCTATTTATGGAAGCTAAGCTAAAATAAACTGCGCGTTGCAACAAAAAACTGTTTAGGTTAATAAAAGTAAAAAAAAAAAACGTAACAATAAGTAAAACTTTTATATGCGAACTAAGACCCCAAACAACAATCAAATAAAAATGAAATCAGCAAAAATATAATTTGTTTAAAAAACTTTTAGTTTTCCTTTTTTTATTTTCATCATATTATTAAATTTTACATGTGTTAGATTTAATTTTTATTTTTATTATACATTTTTACTGCTTTGTTGCATAGCATAAGTGTTTAAAAATGATTAAGCGGTCTATCGGCGTTTAAACGCTTACGCTATGCCTTGATTAAGTTGTTAAATTTTTTTTATTTATGTTAAGCAAAAAAAATCCGCATGTCACTAAACTCTATGCAAATATGTATATACTTTTTTTTTAAATTTAAAAAAATTGTTTTTTGTAGCATAATTTGTTGCTGTTATTGATAGTTTTGTTTATAACTAAAATTGTTTAACAACTAATAAAAAGAAACTAAATTACTTTAAAACAAAATTCAATTAAAGCATATAGAAGAAAATTTTACTACATAAGCAAAACGCAAAAAGTAAAGCGTAGCAAAAAGCAAAAAATATTATGTTAACCCAACGCATAACTTAATTAATTAATTAATACAAGAAGTTCGCATTTAATTTTATTTTCCTTTTATAACGCAATGAACTTAAAAACGCACACAGCTCAATGTGCAACAATAATATAATTGCTAAATTAATTTTATTAAATTTCTGCTGGCACTTGCATTGCGTTTGTTTGTCTGTCTGTCTGTCTACTTTGCTTTGCTAGTGGCATTGCGAGCGTGGGAGTGAAAGTTAGAGAGAGAGAAAGAGAGTGAGTGTGTGTGTGTGTGTGTGTGACAATGCGAGCGCCTAAAATCGCGCGTGCTGTTGTACGTTTTTAGTTATATACAAAAATTATTTTGCAGACTCGCAGATTTCGCGTATATTTGTTTAATAAATTTGCATAAAATTTTTCTAGTTAATTATATATTAATTGATTAAAAGTAAAATACAATAAAAATTAAAATAATTCATTATTTAAATAATAAAATGACATTTTGCTGTTCTTTACCGTTGCACTCGCTGCTTACTAATAAATATACACAACGCTGATATTTTTGTTTTCTAGTTTCTTTTTTTTTTCTTTTTGCAATTTTTTTTCAATGGTAGTTTTTTTTTCATTTTATTTTTTTTTTTTTTTAATAAAAATGTGTAACTTTTTTTTATTTTTTTGTAGTTTTATTTATTTTTTGTTTTGATTTTTGGTTTTTTTTTTTGTTTTTAAACTAAATTTGCTTTGTACAGTGATTTTTCGTTATATAAAGATTTAAGTGTTGTTTTTATTGTTTTTCGCTTGCTTATGTATTTTAATTTTTTTACATGCGTTTGTTGCCATTATTTGTTGATGTTGGTGTTCTGTTTAAGTGTTGCTTAGCTATTGCTATGTGCGTGTATATATAATATGGTAACTGGTGGGTGTTATGTTTGTTTTTGTTATTGTAATGCATGTCTTTAAACGAAAGTCAATTTAAAATAAGAAAAAAAATAAACATACATGTAAGCATGCTTACAAAAATTAATTGTAAGAAAATTTTATATACTGCCCAAAACCATTCTACTTGTGGCTTAAAACTCTGACTACATTTCGCATTTTTTTTTTATGCAGTGTTTTACATATTTCATACATATATAGCATTAGTTTGGTTTTTTTTTTTTAACAAAAGTTTATATGTTTCGTTCAAAATTGCAGCAAGTATTATTGTATTTTATTTAAATGTATGCATATAAAATAAATCAAGAAAAAAACTAAATAACGCTTAAAGCAAAACAAAAACTTATTTCAATTTATTTTTTTTTTTGTTTTCTATATTTTTTTTTTCTATTTATATTTATATATATAGATAATATTTTTAGCATATGCACATACATAGTACAAAAAATTGCTAATATTTATGCTCGCGTACAACATTCACACATGTTCGTTCAACATTCAAACATTAAATCAATTCAATTATGTTATGTTTTTTCTTTTTATTTTTTATTTATGAAATAAAATTAATTCATACGCTAAGGATTTTTGTTTTGTTTCTTTTTTTTTTTATGTGGGTTTTTACTTTCATACATTTAATTTTTTATTATCAACTTGCTGCTACACATATTTACTAGCACATGTTTTTTTTTTTGTTTTTTAATTATGCGGTTGCTTTAAAAAAAATTTGTTTCAATAGTAAATTAGTTAAAATTTTTTTGTTTTTTTGCTTGGAGTTTGTTTTTTGTTTTTTACATTTTACTTTTTAGAAGAAAGGACCTTGCATTTTTAACATTTGTTGGTTGTTGTTGAAAATTACATAATTAATTAATAATAGTAGTAATAATAATATAATTAATCAATAGTAATTGTTTTTGTTTTCTTAATTTCGTTTTGCTTTTCCGTGTTTCTGTTGTGTATCGCGTGCATTACTTGTGCCATCGCCATTATTACCGGTCTGCCGCACGTGCCACAGCCGAACTCCGCACCAATCTGGCCTGTCAATGTTGTAACAACATGCTAAACGCCTGCGCAACAACAATGCTGCTGCTCGTTGTCATATAGTTGTTGCACAACAAAGACTCGTCTGCTCGTAACTGCCAGTCAATCTGCTGGCCCGCTGGGGCTGTTGGCTACCATTTACCACTTTGGCGCTTGACTTCTGTATATAATTATTTAGTTTTTGTAACTTATTCGTTTTAATTTTGTAGCGATGTTGTGTTCGTTTTGTTTTTGTTGCAGTTGTGAGTGTAGTAGGTTGTTGTTTTTGTGGACTATTGTTTTTTGTTTCTTTTTTTTTTTTTTAATTTTTTTTTTTCATTTTTTTTAAATATATATATACGCTATGTGCTAACTTCAACTTTCGCGATTCGCTTTACAAGTACTTTTTATATATTATTATATTATATATATATATATATCTCTTTTTTTTTTTTTTGTTTATAATTATTATAATGTAATTTTATTTATTACTATTATTAGGCGTATTTTTATTTTATTATTTAACGTTATTAGTAATCCTTTTTGTTTTTATATATGGCACAACATTCAAATCTTCTGGATTTTCTCGCCAACTACAACAGGATTATTACGTCGAATCTCCTGTGCGCCATGTTCCCGATAATCAAAGGTGCAATTGTGCTTATCGCTGTATCTATGCACCGCACAATACAGACCACCGCAACGGCATTGGAATCCTGCAAAAACGAAAATCATTACAAATCAAAATAAAATCGAAAGTTCTAATATTATATATTTAGACGGCGCAAATTGTACTTACCAGTTAGGCCAACCTTTTTGCGACATTCAGCGCAACGGTTCTTCTTCTTTTTGGCATCCTTATCCTCTTCTTTGTCTTTATCATCATCTTCGGCTGTTTGTGTAGTAGTGGCGGTGACAGAGGTTGTTGCGCCAGCGGCGGCCGTTTCGCCGTTGGTCTTCGCGGCTGCAGCTTCATCATTCAATTTCTATTTAATAATTAAACAACATTTAAATTATATACAATATATATACAATAACACATATATATATATGTGCTGTTAAAACAAAAATTAATGCAAATTTATATAAACTACAATCTGTTCCAACTGCATTTATAGCGTGTAGTAGGGGCGTTAGCGAAGTTTTTAATGATTTCCCAAAATAAGCGCGCAAGTAGCAGCCATGCAACACACGCAGCCAAGAAACGACGTCTGCGCGCTTGGCTCTTTGGCAGCCAACAGCACAAAATGGCCAACACTTGATGATGGCAGCCACAAAACACTGCACTAACACGTGAGCAGCGTGTAGAGCGCACAAGCGGGCGTTTAGCCAAACAACAAATAAAATTGAAAATATATATATAAAAAAAAAAAAAAAAAAAAAAATGGGGAAAAAAAATATAAGAATTTTCACAATGAATGCCAAGTGTCAGGGCGTTGATTACAGCTGTATATGCGCACGCCAAGTGAGCGCAGCTGAATGAGTGAGTAACTGAGTGGCATGTGTACGTTTACCCGCTTCTTAGGCGACGGTGACAGCAATTCCACATCAGCATTGCTGCTGCTGCTGCTGATGCTTGTCACCTTGCCTGGCTGCTGCTGCTGCTGCTGTGCATCAACAACTTCCTGCTGCTGCTCATCATCATCATCACCGCCAGCAACATTTTCGTTTTCATGCTCATTCTCGCTGTTGCTTTTGCCATTATCTTTGGCATCATCAATGCTCTCCTGCTCACAACGTTTTCTTTTGTCCATAGTCCGCCCGCGCAGCGTGTAGACGCAAATTTACGCTACGTGCTGTGCCCAGTGGCAATTTGCTTAGCGTTGCGGCTGGCTTAGTCGATGTCTGTTGCGTTTGCGACCGCAGTTTGTCTGCTTTGGCACTACTGGCTGACGGCTGCTGCAAAGGCAACCCTGCCGACTTTATCGTCGACACCTTTGCCTGCGTCGAACTGCCAAGCAGCTCACGTGCGATGGTACTTGCTGCCGCTGTGGCTAGCACGCTGCCACCGTGTAAGCGCCGCTCCTGCAGCGGCTTACCAATGACGGGCTTACGCTTGCTCGACGTCTTCTTCTTTTTAGCAGTTTTTGGCAACGGATTATCTACGACACCGGCTACAGCTCCAGCTCCAGCGCATGCACCAGCAACGTTTACGGTTACGTCGCCAATCGCCAATGATGCAGCAGCTGCGGCCTGTTTGCGCGTCTTGTTTAATTTCTTTTTCGGTTTCAGTTTCTTTGAATTGATTTCGCTGCTGTATACGCTTTCGTTTTTGTTGCGAATGCTGTGCTTTTTCTTGCTAGGTGCTGTCGTCGATGGATAACTTCGTACGCTGTTGGAAAACTTGACGTGTCTTTTGGTTTTTGTTGTTGTGGCTGTTTTTGTAGGGGCTGTTATGTCGCTAATACCGCTAGCGATCAGCGGATTGGATTTATTCACTGTTGCCGCACGTGACTTGCTGGCATTAGTTGCCTTGGCAGTTGTTATGCTCTTGATGCCGCCTCCGATGCGCGTTGACCGGCTTGCAATGTCTTGATCAGAATCATAGAAGCAAGAGAAGAGTTATTTATACATTTTATATATAAACCACACACACACATCATCAAATGAATTCGCTTTGCAACAACAATAATTTTCTATCAGCTGCTAATACCCTTTTTTTTCCTTGTTGTCGTCTTTTGTGTTCCTGCTGCTACTGTGGCGGCGGCTGCTGGTGTGGCCCTTGTTAAGCCAGCAACGAGCGTGTGCATCGACGCGCTTTGCGGTGCTGCTCCAGCTACTGTGGCTGCCAAGTTCCGCGCCTGCGGCCCAATGGCACCTGCTTTGCTACGTTTACGTAAGCTGCGACTACCACTGGCACTAGTAGGAGCAGGACTGGGCGCCTGACCAGCCTCAGCACTACCGGCAGCAGTGGTAACGCGGGTTCTTTTCATTTTTTTTGGCGCAACTGTAGCCGGCGCCAACACGGTTGGAGTGAAGAAGTTTGTCATATTGTAAACTAAACTATTTGCTTTCTATTGGTTTATTAAATTTTTTTTATATATATATATTTTTTTTTTCTTGATTTTATTAGTCCGAAAATAAAAAAATGAACACCCAAATTTTGACTGACATGTAATAAGCCTACTAACAAATTAACTGACTGACTGGCTAACAGTTTTATATGGCAGAGCATACTGAGGCCAAGTCAAAGACCTGATACAAACGACATGGCAAGTAGGCGTTGCCCAACTGACAGTTCAAATCGATAATAATATGTCAAAGAATGGTCCTTATTACCCTGGTATCAAAATAAACCTTACCTTATAGGAAATGCTACGGAGAGTACTAAGTAGCTTGTCTTGCCGCCGTTTAAGAAAAACAAAAAAAAACTAAACAAAATAAGTTTCAAACAGAAAAGGCAAGCCAAACGCAAATCGCCGTGTGCGCCAGCGGCTTACTTGCTTTTTCTTAATTTTTACTTTACTATTTGAAATTTTTGTATTCTATAAAAAAAAAAAAAAAAGAAAAAAAAAACCAATTTTATCTATATCCAAAATTCGCAACGAGTGTGCGACGTATAAAGCAAAGTCATCTTTCATTTTCAAACGAAATCAAAGCCTACTCGAGACGATATGCAGCAGCTGTGCTCAGAATCAATAATAGGTAACCGCAGCATATTCAATATCTCTTCCTTAAATCCAATAAGCGCCGTTCTTTGATTGATGAGACACTTTCCGTAGTCATTTCATACATAAACTTTAGAAACTTGTTCCTTTTTTTTTTTTGTTAAGTCTGGCAATTTTTGTAGGGTGTGTCGCTTGTGCGTTGCTGTTTAAAACTTGCTCAAGCAGAAGCATAAAGCATCTTCCATGTCCTTGTATAGATGTCTGCGATGAGACTGCAAGCCGATAGTATATTACTACATTTTCTTTCTACCAAATCATTCTGTAAGTTTTCTTTCGTATAATTCCGACATTTGCTTGACTTCGAATGAAAAAAAATCCTTGATGGCAGCTTTGTGTAATTAAAGAAATATTCTTAACGCTGCGATGATTATCCTTAACAATAGGTGAATCAAAATTTTCATAGTCTATATTCACAGCATGTCATAGAAGCAATTTTCACTGGCAGTTCCAACAGCGATTGATTTTTTTGTTTTTGTAGATTATTGTGATCTGAATGAAATGTTAATCTTCGCAATGCAAATCTTTTACAGTCATGATAGCCAAATGATTTTGATAAAAAAAAATATATCAACCAAAATATTAAACATATTTTCATTTGTAGATGTGCACAAACTATATTTCATAAGTCCTAACTTTGTTAGCAAAATTTACCAATTCAATTTAAGTAGAATGAGTTAAGAGAGGAAGGAGGGAGTACGACGCATATAGACAATTGAAACATTTGCAGTTTATAAAAAATTGACAAGTGTAGCGTATTTTGTGAAGGTATTTTTTTTCAGAGTAAGTTTGCTTTGCTTGTTACGCACCTCTTTGATTTCATTATGTTGCTGCTGTAAGCTCTGAACTGTTGGCTGTGCGGTGATTGCGATTGCCGGACTAAATGTGGGACTTGGCTGAGGGCTCGGTACTGATACGGGTGTACTGCTAACAGGCGGCTGTTGCTTTTTTCTCAACGAGTCCTGTGAAAAGCATAAAAGAAGAATTGATTAAGTTTCTATATGCGCATGTCAAAATAAATGTCAATATGGTTTACCTTGTAGCATACAGAGCAGAGTCCATCAGTGGCCGGATTACCATAGAAGCCGCAACCAGAGCGGCACATGGGTTGCATTGGATTGGATTCACGTTCCATAGCTTTTGTTTTTGTTCTGGATTGTGATTTGTGTTGTGGGTGTTGTATTAAATTGGATGTTGCTATGTGCTTTGTTAACTTTTTAACTTGATTTTGCTTTAAGTTACAACGAAATTCGCACAGCGAAAGTGACGTCGTTCTCCGCTCGGTTATAATAGGTTTTATTTCTATATTTAGGTAATGCGATGATTGTTTTTATTTTGTTTATTTTTACCCAAGTGCGCTTTATTGTTGGTGTTGTTGTTGTTTTTATGTATGGTTGTTTTGTTACAACGTTAAAAATTTTTAATTAATAAACACGGAAATAACCACGCGCAACTAGCGAAAACTATGAATCGATCTAAGCTTTAAGCGATAAGCGTCTGTATACAAGTAATGATGATGATGATGCTGCTGTGAAACCAAGTGTTGTTGTATTATTCCTTTTTGATTTTCCTCAGTGCCTTGCTGTTGTTGTGATTATTGTTTAGCTACAACTCACGCCTGTCTGCCTGCTGGTAACAGGAGCGACTCACGTTGTACACGTACGTAGAGAGTACGTAGCAAAGCGCGCGCGAGCGAGCTTATTTATTTTTTAATCAGTTCGTTTTGATGAACCAATCGTCAAATTTGTTTTTTTTTTTATTATTATTATTATTTTTTTTAGCTTCGTGACTGGTACGCGCGCGTGAGTGTCTTTGCTGTTGTCGCTATTATTTCTTTTATTATAGCTTTGTTTATTCAATCTACGTTCGGTCTATAACTGCAATAAAACAAGAGACAGAGAGAGAAAGAGTTAGATATACAATCAAGATTTGTTGCAAATGACAAATAAACTGTGCATGTTTGTTATTATTATTAATGATTGTTGTTGTGTTATTGCAATCATTTATCATAAACTACGTCTATTTGTAATGGCGATCGTCGGCATGTTTAGCATGTAAGCATTTAGTGCAATGCATACCAACAAACACAACAGAGAGCACACCCCACAAACAACAACAACAAAACAGCTGTTGATTAATTGTAACTGTCAGTTGTCACATGCATCTTTGTTAAAACAGGCACTCGCACACACACACTCATAGACATAGACAATGCAGCTCTAGCAGTTAACAACAGAGAGAGTGAGAGATTGGCAGTGGCCTCTGACAGCAGTGCACACTATATGTGTTGGAAATCACAAGCAAATAAATAAAAAGAAATATACATTGCAACAATGTATAACCAAATGAAAACAAAAAAAAAAAAATATGTTATGTTGCAATAACAAATACATACTACCTACACAACGCAAATTTTAATAATAACAACAAACAGGCAACCAAACAAAACAAAACAAAATAAAAAGTAAACAAGTTTGTGGTGCTCTCCTCAAGGCTGTTAACATGTATACATACACACAGTATTTATATGCAAGAAAAACGATATAATAAAAACAACAAGTAACGGCAGCATTTGCAAAAGGAAGATAAAAACACAAGGCAGAGCTCTGTAATAGCAACAGTAATAACAAAAACAAACCAGTTCAATTCAGTTAAGAGAGAATAGAATATACACATTTTTTTTGTTTATTGCCACATGCAATGCGACAAGAATACAGGGGGGGGGTAAACGAAGATATTTGTGATTTCATTTGCAATCTTTGGGCATTGCAATTTTTATCACTTGTAGCAGTGTGTTGGTTACACACACATGTACCGTGTGATGTTGCAAGTGAAAAATGAGAAATTTTAAACTACGCAATCGAATTGCAAGACAACAGCAACAACAAATACAAGAAAATATGAAATTGTAATCAATTAATTGAACCGTATTTACACTGAGCGCATAAAAGAGCAACAGTATTATTAGAGCCATGTATATACAGTGAAACCTAATACTGACAAGTGCATTGTTTATATATGACTCAAAGAACACATGATACATAAAGAAACTGTTGATCACGAGCTGAAATGAACAGTTAAACTAATTGTATTAACAAATTTTAAATTTATATGCTAGAACAAATTTTGAATCTTATAACAAAAAACCGAAGTAAATTAATTGCTTTACTAAATTTGAACTTTCCCATATTAGAAATAAGCTGATTTTAAATAGAAGGAAGCCATCAACCAATTAAAAGAGGATAATTCATTTGAGAATTAAGAGATGCAGAGGCAAGATAAAATATAGATGGCCGTGCAAACTAATTAAATAAAAATTTAAATGAAGAGATTGAAACAATAAAAACATAAGCCATTAGCCGGATTTATTCGGTTTTTTTTTTTGTTCATTTTAGCTCTTAAATAAATGTCACATCGAACGTAATGAATTGGTCGATTTTATTGATAAAATTATGCATCACACCACACTGAGAGGTTTAACTGTACAAATGCAAGTGTAATTGACAAGAGACTTTGCTTATGTTTGTGTCGTATTCAATACCATTGTTGTTGTTGTTGCTGCTGCTGCTGAGTCTGTTTGTTTGTTTGTTTCTCGCCTAACGGTTTGATACCATGTTGACAAGAATGAAAATGAGTTTTTGCAGCGTGTATGTGTTTAGTGGCTCTTGTTGTTGAACTTGCTCAACAACATTTCCTAACAACACAAACACATGAATGCATTGTTAAATTTTGGAACGTAACTGAGTAGAGTTGAGTTGTTTTTTGAGGATTACAAATAAGAAAATGAAAAAACAGAAAAGAAAGAGATTTTTCTGTGTTGCGGTTTGTTTGTTGTTTTGCCATTTGATGGCAAACGTGTTGTACAACACACAACAGCAGACAACGAAAAAGAGAAAACATTATTAAAGCAAACCACACATTGGCATAAAATGCAAAACGAAACGATAAAAAAAAAATTGAAATTAAAGCTCAAGTAAAAGTCGACGAAAAGAAAAACTGGAGTACGTTGAATTTAATTAACAGCCACGATACGTACGTACGCTTTGATAATGTTGGTGAGTTGAAAAGCAGTGATGCTGGTATTAGTGAAGTTGTTGGCATAGCTGTGGTGAATAACTCAATTGAGCGCAGCAAGCAACAGCGTGACGGCAATGTGTTAACGTAAATTGAGTACAACTGATATGACCTTACAATATAAGAATACGATTGCTTACATAGAAAATGTCATTTTACTTTAACTGATTTGCGTATAACCTCCAGTCGGTTTGTCAGTTGTCTGACTGTGTTTACTAGTTTAGATATATCAGAAATTCTATTCGTAATAATTAAAATACTTGTAAAAAATAAAAACCACATTCTGTAAGCCCAATTGAAACTACAAAAAAATTATAAAATAAAACTGCTAATAAAAAATCTAAAAAATTATAATAACAATAAAGCAAACACGAAAACTACGATACGGCACGACAAGCAAAATATGCAACAAAAACAACCACAATGATGACGACGCCACTGACTTAGCATAGCAGTGCATATATTAAAACAGCAATCTGCTCTGCTTGAAGCGCACACTCACGTAGAGAATGAGCGAGCAGCAGATAGCAGCGCCGTTTTATATAAACGCAAAATGTATAAAACAAAATAATAATATTTAAAAAAAAAACACACACCCAAGTAGACAAGAGACATTGCACAACGACGCTTAGGCAAGCTAGCAATTTGGGGCGCACTTGGAGTTTCCTACTTACAGGGTGTTGCCGCTAACGTCGTCAATAAGGGAAATAATTCTTATAACAGTAGAAAAGTAGGCATGTGTATGCATGTAAGTGTAAGTATGGTAAATTTTGCATGACGTTGGCAGAGGCAGCGACAGCAGACAACAAAAGCATGGGAATTATATTTGCGGGGGCGGGGAGGGAACGAACAGCAAGAAAGCAAAAGCAAGCAAGCGAATGAAAGAGTGCTTGGAGTGATACGCCTCACTGTGTTCATTGCTGCTCTATCGTGTTTTACTGTTGTTGTTGTCAATGCATTTTACAGCTGTCCTAGACTACACTCTAAAAAAATCTTAATATGTAATGTACGCTTTTGTGTGTATTCGTACCGCAGCAGGCAAAGACGGCAGACAGCAGCAAGCAAGCGTCCGCATATTTTGCTTCATTTTTCATTGTAAATTAATACGTACGTAAATTTGTATGTTCATACATATATTTAAGTGCGTTCGTGCGCATGTAATAAGGCATATGTGAGCTTTACATTTTGATTTATTGTTTTCGCTTGAGTCTCTTTTGAGCAAACAGCCAGTCACTCGCTTGCTGCATGGCATACTGTTGTTCAAATCGTTTAATATTCATCCATTATAAAAAATATTTTAAATGTGCTAAAACACGTCAGAGAAAACAAATAACGCCATTGAGCGGCGTCACAAGTATCAGCATTTAACTTTTTTGCTGTTTTATTTGCGATACACATTTAGTTGCGCGTGTATTTATTGGCATTTGGCTTATTTGCTTAGTTTCACTTTAAACTTTATTTTGCCATTTTTTATTGGCATTGTTGATCTTGTTTTGCAATGTCGCAAAAACCAGAAAACAGCAAAATAAAAAAAATACAATTTAGTGAAAATAAAATTCTATAATTAAGCCGCAAATAACAGCAGTACTTGTCGTCGTAACAACCAACACAAACAAATTGAATTCATTTAAACACCACAGCAATGTCATTTGCTCACAACAAAACAGCTGAGCTGTCTTCAAAATGTCATAGTCACCATATGCCAAAAAAAATCACTCAATATAGCAATCAGCAGCGAATGGGCGAATACGCTCTTACCACACTCTTACTCTCTCAACTACTCACTCAGCCACTCGTTTTTCGTTAAATGTCAGCGCAAAGCAATTAAATTCCCCACGTATATCCACCAAAGTGAACAACAACAACAACAGCGAACAAGGGGCAGCCATTATTGAGTTGAGTTTATTTTTTTTTGTATGCTTTAGAGCGCAACACGCTTACGTCTGCTAGAGCTTGAGAGAAAGCATGCACTCGTGTACATACGTCAGACAGTCAAAAACATGTTTTTTTGTGTGCTTTGCTTTTTATTATACTTGTATAAATAAAAAAAAATAAAGCAAAGATAACAATTGCAAATAAAACTAAAATGCGCATACAACTGTATATACTTCGTCACCACGTACGATACGTGGAAAAACAGCAGAAGAGAGCGAGAGCGAAAAACGCAAAAATAACAAAATTAGCAATCATATGATTTTTCTTTCTTATTTTGACGTCTTAACACTGCGCTGACTTACGTACATACACGTTTTGTATACACTGGCTGCTTATACATACGTGCTCATAATGTTGATGACGACATTTGTGTTTGGATTAGACGCAGCTACCGCCACCGTCACTGCCCTAGTCATCATTTCTGTCGCACGTGACGTCATTATAGCGTTTAAAGCTTATAAAACGGCTTTTCATATTATTGATATTACTCATTTCGTTTATAACTATAGCAAGCCAATATAAATGCAGTAAGCAATGGCATGGCGTTGCATAATTTCCGTTTTAGCTAGCTAACAAACAACATATGAGTAAGCAAAAGCCGCATTTCCTTAAGTGAGCAGCACCTGTGTCAAATTACAAGACTAAGAGCTCACTCTATAGCAGCTAACGTAGTTGACAAATTCAATTTATCTAGCAAGAACACACTAACATACGTACAACATTTACAAAATCAACACAAAACTCTTTGCAGGAGATCAATCACACTCGACCACCGCACCACACCATACCATATCATACTACTAAAACAGCAACCACCAGCAGCAGCAACAATAACAACAAAGTCAAGAACAACGTTGTACAAAACTAACAATGATACGGACGACAGAAAAGCAAGCAAGCAGCGTGAAGTGCACACACAAGTATTCACAAAGGGCAACATCATTAGTGTAGACATTGATTTAGGTTAGAATGTGAGTAGCGTGTAAGAGTAAGTTAGAAAGAGTGTGCGTTTGTGTACTTTAACGTGCATATAACAGGGAGAGCAACAAGACACACATCAACCCAACTAAGAAAAAAAAAGTCTTATTGAAAGCAAAAAGAAATGCCAAGACAAATAATAACAGCAACGGTAAAAACTCAAACCAGAAAGTGTATAGAAGAAAAGCAAGAGAGAGAGAGAGAAAGAGAGAGAAATAAGCACATATAAGGTAACAAGTAGAACGTTGTACAAGCAGGGAAACAAGAAAACGAAGTTGTTGACCCGCTGGAATTTCCGCAAGTATTGAGGGACAGGCAGGCAGACAGTCACATCGAAAATAGGCAGCGTGTGCGAAGCACAAAAGCATGGGCAGGGAGAAAACAAGAGTAAGGCGTGAGGCCGCGGTGTTTAAGATTTACTTTTGATTAGAGCGGACTGATTGGTTACGACCGTAATACCACAAAGCAGCCGTGGCAGCTCGGCAGCGGCGACGATTCCTTCCATTTAAGCTGTTTTTCAGTACAAACGGTTTTGTATACTCAAGTTTATTTAAAAAAGAACAAAAATTATTTTTCTTCTGCTGTTTTAATAAATCTTCATATTGCATTGGGCGTGTTGTGTATTGTTGAAGTTAGTATAGTAGGGATGCGCGTAAGAACTGGAGCACACTATGCCGGCTCCTACCGAAGCGAATTGATTATTGCCATGACTTAATAAATTTCTTTTAATTTACGACGCACGCTGACTTTACAAAAAAAAAAAAAATTTAAATTTATGAATTATACACAAAGGTACACGGATGAGCAAGCATACTAATAATTCTCATACATTATAATAACAGGCATGGCATGGCGCGAACAGCAAAACGTTATGGCATCATATAAAAAAAAAAAACAAATTACGCGCAGCCAGTCGACCTGAGACAATTGAGCACATATCCGCGGCCAGCCTATTGAGTATCCTATAAATCTAGTGTCGTGTAAACCTTTGTTATAGCCGTGCATACGTTTCATACATCTGCCGTTACTCTCTTGTCTACTAAAAAATAAACAATGTGCAGCAGAGGCATGCCAACGTCGCAGCGGCAGGTTGTGCAAAAAACACTTTGTCTACCTGACATTCTAAACCCAACGTTATAATTCTGCACGTCGGTCCTTTTGGGCACGGTTTGGGATTACTTTTCTTCACTGCACCATCACTTTAAGGCAACACTGTTCTCTATTCACTTTGCAACCCCACACCTCAGCTCAGTTCGGTTCACTCGCAAAGATTAATGGCAATCGCATGGGAAAATGAAATATAAAACTCACGTCACGGCAGAAGCAACGATGCGCATGATGATCGCATATGTACTTCAAGACAAGTTCGCTTGCTGCCAGTAGTCAAAGTAGGGGAGCAACAATGGCGGAGACGATGGCAAGTGTGTGTGCGTTGTGCGCATTCATAAAATGAAAATGAAAGAGCAGCAGCAGCAGCAGCTATGTGCTAAAAAGAGTCAACCTGTATATGCAGCCAAACCAACCAAGGCAGACGCAATCAAGCATGCGCGCGAAAAAAGAGAACAAATGCTGTGCACACATACGTCGTCGATCGGTTTAGTTTGATTTTTGTTTTTTTTTTTTTGTTTACACTGGCAGCAGCAGCAGCAGGAGGTATTAAAACAAATCAAACAACTGGGACAAACAGACAGAGAATTGTATGCCTCCAGCAAAGCAAGAAGCAGCACAAGTAGTAGAAGAAAACACTCAAAACGCAAATTGGCTAATAAACTCGACTCAGATTTGTAAATTGACTCAATTTCATATAAACACCCTTAAAATATATGAGCTGCACATACTGTTGTGCGCTCTTCTTTTGCTATGTAGTTTGTCTTAAAACAAGTTTCTATAGACATAAAATAATAATAAAAAAGAAATAAATTAAAGCAATCTAAATGGCAATAACGTATATACAGTTTATCCAGTCATGGACAGATACAGTCCCCCGGGATATATAGAACATAAAAAAATAAAAACAAAATTGCCAACAAAAGCGAACAGCGTGCGCTTGAGTGAAAACGAGTACGATGTCGACGTCAGCTCAAAAATGCAAGATCAAAAGCAAATGAGCGTTAAGCCGACACAGATGTTTACAGCCTGTATTATCGTGTACGACACAGACTTGTCTACTTAGACTCGATGCCTCAGACCAAGCAGCAGTCAGTGCGGTCGGGTTGATGCTGTGCGATAAATCCGGCTGAAGGCCGTTCAAAGACATTCCGAAATGAGTTTAACACACACACATACATACCTACTACGTATGCACTACATTTACATATGTGTAGAAAACGGAACATAGAACCCTGATAAAATTAGCGCATAGCGATGCATTATCATTTAAAACTAAATGTGCCACACGAAGTAAAAACACATTTACTCACAACGTTAGATAAATTAATAGAACCCGACTGTCATATATTTAAATTATGGGCGTATTTTTTGTGATTACAATGACTAAGGCCCTGGAGTGCTATTATCTATGTACTTATATACTTATTTATTGCCATTTTAATTTTGCGAGTCATATTAATAATTGATTGGAAAAAAAACCTATTAAGGTTGCAAAAAAATAAATACAGATAATAGCAACATTATTATCATTCTTAAAATATAGGAAAGAGAAGAAGAAGGTTATTTAGTAAAAATCGCAGTTACAATAAGCACTTCTCAAAACAACTAAAACGAACTAAATAGCAGCTTAAACATACAGTAAAAAATAAAAACCATTCGCATTAGAGTTCGTTGAGATGATTGGCATAAAGAAGCTGAAAATAATATAGAACCAACATAATATTTAAGCGAATCAAGTCATGACCGACAACTAAAACGATAACCAAGATAAAAATTGTGTAGTGTATTCATGAGAAGTCATAAAAACGGAAATAATGCTTGCCTGCCTGGATACAGACACAATGAGGCTAATCTGTGTGCGATGTATATTATTTTATACGATACTGTACACACGCCGAGACCAGATATCGTATAATAATTGTCATGTTCAATTTAGTTATACACTTAAATATTTGTGGTTAATTTTGTTTACTACCGTGTTGTCGGCTTATCTATCTGTGTGTACGAGTGTCTATGTGTATGTGTGTGTTGGTGTGTGTATGCGCAAACAATGACTTGTAAAATTCAAGTCTATATACACACAGTCACTTTGTATACGAATAAGTCATTTGACAGCTGATGTGTCTCTCTCTCTCTCTGTCTGTCTGTCGGTCTGACTGCCTGCTTGCCTATCTATCTATATGGCAGCCAGACAGCCGGTCGGTCGTTCAAAGTTGACTCACAAAGCGATGCGCTTACCTTGCCATTTATTTATTTATGATGATGCTATTAAGCAGACGACAATACTGCAAGTATCTACAACTATAGAAGTATATATACACGAGGTATATAGTATCTCACAACTAGACGAAACACACGTTTACACGATATACGCGTCGTCGAATCCATATGTGTATATAGATGACTTTTGAAAAAAAAAACAAAATAATAATAAAGGAATAAAACAAAAAGTGTTGCTTTGTTTAATTGAACGCATGAACGTCCGCGTATACGTATGCGTATATTGACCTTGCTTTGTTCTCGTCGTGCGTTTGGTCGGTTGCGCCTCGAAACGAACAGCTTCGATGTACGAGCTGCGGCGGCGGCGTTGTGCACACTCGATGAGGATGATGCGCGCTGCAGAACAAACAACAAAGCGAGCAAATAAAGGAGAAAACGCTTTGCAACTTAAGACAAACTTGCATCAGCAGCCACACTAAATACGCAGCGTATGTGGATGTGGAGTTAAGTCGTATAAGTAAACGTAGCCGCCACCAGCAGCGACATGGTAGCCCTGCCAGCAGCTTTGCTTGCTTACACATTGCAGACAAAAGACAAGGAAAAGGCGTTGCCTGACTTTGGCTTTGCTGCCTTGCTTTGCTTTGCTTTACTTTGCGCTGCGTACTATGCTCGTGTGCTTTTGGTATTCTTTCTTTCATTCTGTCTGTATGTCTGTCGGTTCGTCCGTCTGCCTGCTTGTGCGCTATAGCCATCAAAATGGCCAAAATCAACGAGCTTACGCTCTGCCTGCCCGCTCCCTAGCCATCGCCATGTGTTGCCTTTTGCCCATTTTACATTTATTAAGAAGTCAAAGCAAGCCATAAAAAAAAATTAATTCGCTCGCTCAATGAATAACGATTTCCGCTTTTGGTTGCTTAGATTTCGAGTTAAAAGGCTTAAAATATTTTAAACTACATATTTTAGTTTGGCGGCTACGCTGCCGTCTGTGCTGGGTTTGTTATTGATAAAATGTGCGCATAAGATAACATTAATTAAAAAATATAAAAAAGTTATGATTAACTAATTCACATACAATAAAAATAATAATCTAACCAATTTTTTTTTTTAGTAAAAGCATACTTTTGGAAGCAAAATTTCATTTACTAATAAAAATAAATTGTTTTATTGCTATTATTATTATATTTAAACAAAAAAAAAAAGTGTATTAATTTGGAAAAAATATTTTTCAAACACCACGTGAACAAAAGTTTAACCAAATCTAATATAATTATAAAAAATTACTAAAAGAAATAAAAAACAATCAAAACTAAATTTAGAATAAAAAATAAAAGTAGAAATAAATTAAGAAAAAGTACAAAATAATTTAATTTAATAAAGGAGCCATTAATAATATTAAAAATAATAATAAAAAAAAAAAAAAAACCAATTAATAATAACGTTATATACATAAAACGATTTTTACTTGCCATCGACCCGGAAAAGCTACACAAAACAGCTGTATGTGGAAAATCGAAAATGCAAAACTAAAAGGAAAAGAAGAAGAAAAACAAAAAGCAAGCGCAGAAGCAGACAACAACATAAAAAATAATCAATATTTTCTTTGCAGTGAACAAAAGCAGACAACAACAACAATAACCACAACAACAACAAACGAGAAAACACACATACACAAGAAGTAGCACCGAAGCTAACAGCAAATGAGAAAACAAAAACCAAACAATGCTTAAAAGCCACCCACCCACGAGTGCGATATGGGCACAATATGCCTAAATACGCCCCACCCACACTGCACGTGCTCCCCTCTTGCACTCTTGTGCACACACACGCACGCACACACGCACGTTGAAACACACATGCACATACACAATACCTTTGTGCTGGCAGCGCCAACAACGCCATGGCTGCTGCTGCTGCTGTTGTTGCTGTTGTTTTTGTTATTTCTGCAGACGGAAACGGAAATTTAAAAAATTGCATTAATTTCAACGCATTTAAAACGCTTTAAACGTTGTTAACACGATTTCTGCAGGCAGGCAGGCAGCGACACCAGCAGCAGCACAGCACATCAGGCGCTGAAAAGCTTTTAACAAGGTTACGTTTAATGCACGCTTGCATGTATGTGTGTTTACTGGACGGGGGCCTTGTATATAAAATGCGAAAGGATGTGGGAGCATTAAATTTGCAAAGGAAAAAAAAATCATGGCCTGTTTTCATACTGAATTTTAGTTAGTAAGTTCAAAACATGACAAATATCAACAAAGGTTTTCTTTTTTTTTTTTAAATGACTTACGTGCTTCGAAATTCCGAGTTTATCTGTAAATAAATGAACAAATTTTAAGAAATTATTAAAAGCAATTTATAATAATAGCAGAGAAAGAATAGAGCAAACTTCAAGAAAAATAAACTACAGTCAAACTTCGCTATAACAAATTTGCACGCGAGCAGAAAATCACTTCCTTATACAGAAATACTACGACATATTCAATTGCAACAGACAACTGATGGCGAAGTTCTTGGACTGATATGGCTTAATAAAAAATTATTCGAAAATATTTGTTATATAGACTACTTAAAATGCGTGCATTTAATATGAAGCTGTAAAAGTTGTTTATTGTAAAGATAAATTAAATTCTCTACATGAAAATTCATTATAAGGAGGCAATCAATTTAAACTAAAAGTTATAGGAAGAACGCATCACATTATACAGAAGTACGTTATAGAGAAGTTCGACTGTAGTATGAAAATAATTTATTTTTAGCATTATTCGCAATCGCCCTGACCTATATTTATGTATGTTAGCCAACCTAGAAAGATAGATAGCTGCTAAATGTTTCAAAGCTGCGTATATGTATATGTATTTGTATGTAAGTATGTATAACTGTCCGCGCGCTCAAAGCGTTTGTGAGTTTGTATGCCTGCGTAAACAACAAAGTAAGGTGGAAAACCCAAATAGCAACAACAATATGCGCAATTACAATCAGCTTCAGGCAAACAACAATTAAACAGAATAGTGCTGTGTAATTTAAGCTATGCATCATGCATCATGGCTATATCTACTAAGGGCAACACAGATTAGTGTTTTACGTTTTGTTTAAAGACTGCAGCGTTGTTGAATTAATACATATTATTAAATGCATATATAGACTGACAAGTCAAAGAGTTAAGAAAAAAATTCAGCAGAAAAGCACAGTCCGTAGCAGTTATAAATTAAAAAAATAAAATAGTTGTTTCAAATTAAAAGGAAAAAAAAACCCAGGCAACATAAATAAATCATGCCACAGTGAAACAATTTAAGGTACAAAAATAAACTTTAAAACGCTATAGATTAAAAATCTTGGTGAAACTAGAAAACAAAAAATGAAAAAGCAAGAATAGAAAAATACAAACAAACAAAACAAAATCCCAAATTGCATAACGCGAGCAAAGCATAGCAAACCTAAAGAAATTAGTCGAAAAGAACAAAGTGAAAAATAAATAAACTTGCTTGGGTGCGACTATCCACTAAAACACAAAATAAAAAATAAATAAATAAATAAAATTCTTTTATTAATTTTCTATTATAAGTATGTATGTATGTATGTATATACAATGTATGCATATATTACGCCGCATTCATATAATGCCCACATCTGTATATAAAAGTATGTACTTTGTCTTTAAATCCTGCTTATCACAAATATGTGTATAAGATCATACGTCAATGGGAGACAACAGAGACAGCGGAGAAGATTGCTACGCGTGTATGTATTTACGCCGTCCTAAGTTTTGTAGGTCGCTCGTTTTTATGGGAAAGCAAAGTGTGTGCGACCTATTAACAAATTAATGAATGAGGCCGTACTACAGACGCGCCTAAATTAATATGCATGCACAGCATTATGGAAGAGAACTTGTTTGCTTATCAACAGCATCTTTTAAAATAAACGTGATTTTATTAAAAATCAAAATCCCCCCTTTTGGAATATATATATGCAGTATAATACAGTCTCTATTAGCCGTCAGTCAGCGTCTTTTGCCTTCACCGCTTCGTACACGTGGCTTCCGCGCTCTGCAACGTCGTTCAACGTTTTCAATAAACTTTATTTGCATTATTAATACGAAATTAAATTAACTTTATTTATTAACTGCCTAATATGCTAAGAATAACCATTTTTTATTTCTTAAATATTTATTTAAGATCTATTATTATTAAGTTCCAATTTATTATAAACTGTCATGTATTATAAGTCGTAGCCAGCTGTCACCATTAAGTATAGTTTCTCTCTATAGATATGTATGTATATTTATATATTCCTCACAACATGCCAAATTTTATTTACTATTTCTTTGTTTAGCTGCGCTTTTAGTTGCTCATTAAAAAGCCAACAATATTTAAAATATGCACGCGCCTGTCAGAATGTTTGGTTTTTCATGGGTTTTTTATATTCTTTGTTTTTTTATTTTTTTTTTATTTTTTTAAACAGATTTTTCTTGATCTTTCTCGAATTGGCAAAACTCTGACTGATTCATGCCAACCGAATCACTTACTTATACAATCACTCATCACATCACAAGCTACTCACTCATACTCAAACTCACTCAACTCATGCGTTTTCGTCAGTGGATGAGTATGTGATAAAACCAAAAAATAATAAAAAATAAAAAAAGGTAATCAACTTATGTACCTTATACTTAGCACCAGCAAAAATTGTGAAATACGACAAAGCACCAGCAGTACTGTGAGTAGCTATAAAAATGTCAAAGCACATAGAGCGAGCTTAAAGAGAAAATTTCACAATGCGCCTGCATAAAATGTATAAATGAAGGAAATAAAGTAATCACAAGCACAGCATTAACAATTATAATAATAATAACAAGAAATAATGTGGATTTTGCATATAACAAAGATCGTCAGCTAAATTGATTGTAAAATCGGTAAAAGTCAACGTTTATCGCCTGTGATAAAAAATAAAAAGCCTGCAAACAATTCACCCGCATTTAAATAGTTAATGCGAGAAAAAATAAAACACATGTGTGCATTGGGCGTACTCATTGTTTGTCTCTCAGTCAGTCACTTTGTCTGTTTGTGTGCAGTAGCTGATAAATGCGTAGAGATAACTAATAATGTAAAAGAAAAGCAACAAAAATTTGCAAGACAACCACTACAACAATAGATAACTGACGAGTCTGCCTATGAGTCATGCATGTCAGTTGTTGCATTAGTTGATAAGCAATTCATGGTTTATAGAAAGTGGTGATTAACATCAAAGATAATACGAAAAACAAATGCACTACTTTATGCGGGTTTTAGCAAAGCAATTGCTTATATGAAAAGTTTTTTTTCTCAGCCAAGTATGTGTCCTTCAAGTGTGAAAACTACGCTACGTAACAAATAATCGACACAAATACAATTATTGCTGCGCGAAGGTTAAACTACATTTTTTCATTTTTTTTTTGTTTAAATTTTATTTTTAACTGCTTTTTTAACTCTTCGTTGCTTTGCCACTCCACACATCACTGCTTTATTTTACTTTGTCTTTTTTGCTTTTTAGTCTGTCTGCCTTGCTAGGCGAATTTCTGCTACTCTGCTGCTTGGCAACACTGTTTGCGCTTTAATATTTTGTGCGCACATACACTGTGGTGAGTTGTTTTACTTGCATGGTGAACTACAACTTTTTTTGATTATTACGCGTGTAGTGTAGGCAGGGGAAGAAGCTGATATAAAAGACTCGCAGCAGAAAAGAAAAAAAATCGAAATAACTGTAAAGTATCGCTTGGAAACTGCCAAAATTACATACTAAAAGCATTAATGCAATTGCTTCGCTGTCTTTTCTTTTTGCTGAATCGTGAAACTTACATTATTGCAGCGTTTGTTATATAAAGCGCATTTTCTCCGTAATCCTTTCCGAAAGAAATAATTTTTCCCTTTTGAAAAATATGTTTACGTATTTCTTTACTGTCAAACAATTTTCGCTGAATCACAGTTGTATTTTTTTTGTTTCAAAATTCACTTTTACGTCTAACCGATGCGTATGTAAGAACTTTTATACTGCGCGAAACATATGGTTTTTCTTCATTTAATTATTACACGTAATTTTTTTGTTGTAAAAATTGCACACGAGTTGTCCTAAACGAGCGCCCAAATTTTTTTTTAAATTAAAGCATAGAATTATTTATCACAATATCCTTTTTTTTTCTTTGAGTAATCCTGTTATTATAACGAGCAGCAACGTACGATAATGCTCTTTTCTCACTTTTTAATATTTTATTTCTTTCTTTTTTTGCTGTTTTGCTTCTCGCGGTGCTGCGGCTGCACTCACAAAGTTGAAATTAAATTGAATAAGTTTTGTATGTACACTGTTTGTGAGACAAAGACAGCGTTACTAAGAGAAGTCAGTTGTACGACAATGACTACAACGCACGACAGTAGTATATCTTAATTTTTTTTTTTTTTTGGTGTTCACTTCACACTAATAAAACCAACTCAACATAGAAAATTCAAAAACTGAACGTGGATTTGATCCTCCAGCAGTCAATGTGAAGTCTCCAAGCACTCGTTTACGACTAAAATCGAAAACGTATTTCTAGTTTTTGCTGCCGCGGCACTGCGTAGCACAAGCTGACCACGACAGCTTATGGTGGCTTATCACAGCAACAACACAAATGCACATTGCTCATGTTGAGTATGTTGAATAACTCGTCGCGAGTGTATGCTGAGTGGTATGCATGAGTGTATGTGTGTATGACAATGTTGAAAAAATTAAGCAAAAATTGTTGTCTCTCACTCACTCACTCGGTATCGCTCTTTTATTTGCTGTCACAACTCGGAAACGAATGATTACGTAGTTGCTGTGTTAAAACTTCGTTATGCGCAGAAAGAAATAATATATATTTATAAAATATAACATTCTGAAAACTTACATTAAGTTTACTATTTTTGAAAAAAACAAACAAATTACATTCAGTTCCGAGTTGCAGGCAAACTGTTGTTTGCGTGTACAGTGAGTGTGCAGAAAGTAAGTGGAGAGCGAAAATGAGTGCGATATACAATATTGTCTGAGACTACACACATACACACATGTGGCTACTAACCATTGGGCATAGCATTGTTAAATAATAATAATACGCCCTTATGACAATGGCATTTTCTTTAAAATATAGTATAAATTTCAGTTTTCATAATGCACGTATTTTTCGTCAATTAAATGTGGTATTTTAATGTAGTCAACGTTTTTTGAATTGCGAAGACATAATTAAAGACGCCATATTGTAGAGAGCAAACGCATGTAATGTTGCCAGATTGCAATGAAGTGGCTTATGACATGCAGATTTAGTTATGAGGAATTGATAGAAAACTCACTTTAATTGAAACGTAAACCTCTATAAGAGGTAAACCGATCACACCTAATCCGGAAAAGCTTTTTAATAACTACTTGCGGGCACATATTTCTACAAGGAATGCGACAGCCACATGAATCTCTTCCTCTTTACTCTCTAAGCGACAAAACTCTGTATGAGTAAGGAGAAAGAAACCCACACCGAGTGTAAGACAACCATGCAAAAGAGTATTGCTGAGCAAACGTGACTTCATAAGAGAGAGTCAACGTCCTCTCTAGTGACTCGAAGTGGAGTCATCAAATTACCATTAATAATGGTTAATGAATTTGAATGAAACCGAAGAGATCCGACTCTTAAAAACTTCAAGCAAAATGTCTATTGTGAGTCACAACTGAAACTCAAGAATTAAGGTTTTCATTAAATGAATACAATATGGCCGCGAGAGAAATTTCGACAACAACCACAGGTGCTTCTCTTGAATTCGCGAATTTGGTTGACATTTTGCCGAAATCCAGGTAACCGGAGTTCCCGCAAGGTCTCAGGTCACACTTTTTAGCCACTTTTTCTTTGCCAAATCTAGCCACTTTTGTTTGCTCATTGAATTGCGCAGTAATGAATTATGAAAATTTTTTTCCAGTGAAAACATATAACTCAAGTAAGCTTGCTTCCTCTTTAGACTAATTTAAATAAAACCACTCACAGGTTTGCCTTGTGTAAATGAGTTTTTTGTTGCTTTGGTTTTGTTTTTTTACAAAGTAAAATAAGCAAAGTTCGCTAGCCAGTGGCAATGGCAAACGAGTGTATACATGAGAGGCGGCATAAAAAATTAGAGAGCAGAGTTATTTTTATCATGTTGAGCTCTGAAACATGAAATCTACTAATCTTCAGGCACTCTGAGAAGCACATTACTTAGCTTTTTGTCCTTCTGTGCGTTATGGCAGTATGGCCGCTGCGCGAAGTTCTTCTAAAATAGAACAGCTTCAAGCGTAACGTTTTTTTGAGTGTAACAGTAAGTTAAAAACTTTGAACTGAGTTTGTTTGTGCTTAAATATTTGAGCGCTTTTAATAATGCCACTCACACTACTACTAGCACGCAGCACACACTCAACACTTCTTTGTGGTGAATTTTAGTATATTAAATACATAAACAAATACAAAACGAACAAAATAATAAATTGAATTATATGCAGTGATACAATCACGCTTTTTTCTACGAATACATTTTGTTGTTTGCGACGTATTCTTGTAGTTGTTAATTTTGTTATGACTCTCGTTGTTGTTGCTGTTGTTTTGTTGGCACAGTGTACCCAAAAGGAACAATACGCAAAAACAATTGCGTTTGATTTTTTCTTTTGTTTCGCATTTTTCTTGCTCTTCGCTTTGTGAGCGATTTGCTATTTCATTTTTTTCCTTTATACTTTACGATTAAATTTTTTATGTGAAAACGAAATCGTAGACAAGGTCATAAATTGTTGGGCAACAATAACAACAACACAACAAATAATACGCCTATGTTGGCGCAAATCGACTACATCAATTCTGAGTCTGAAATCCATACTTAAGCGCACACAATAATTAAATAAAAGCAGACTTCTTTTTGGCAATGTTAATGAACCTTACGCCACAGCCAAGGTTGTGCGATGCGCAGAACCAGAAAAAGTAATTGCTTATTAATTAAACAAAAGAACTGAATGCGTAAAAATAAGTAATAATAGACAAAGTATATATTTCCTGCTTCGCTATGTCAATCAAAAGTAAAAAAAAATGAGTGCGCCGCGCAGCGAGCAAAGTTTACAATTGCAAAGAGACAACACAGCAAAATAAACACGTAATGCACTTAAACAACAACATCACGGGGGTTGAAAAAAATACACCTGCAATTAAAACTACGCACTCAGCAGGAGAGTGAGAGCCAGAGTCGAGTGGCACACGCAGACGTATCAAGATAAAAAAAACGCAAGACAATAACGTACAAAACAAAATCATACAAGTTTAGTAGCTAGCAAATGAAAAAAAAAATGCTCAAGAATAACATTAAACGAACAACAAAATATGGTTTAGGTGTGTGTGTTTATTGCTCATATTCGCTCAATGTATGAGTAGAGTGTATGCTCAAGTATTCACCCATGGTGAATATTGCGACTGATTTTATTTTGTGCGCAGGAGAAATTCTTTAAATTGAGTGTGGAAATATGAAAAAAGTCAAGCTGTCGTTGTTATTGCTGTTGTTAAAGTGAAACTCAACTGAATAGAAAAAGAGAAAAGCAAAACAACTAAAACTGATGTTGTGGGCAATGCAATTCTGTGAATTTGAAAATCAGTCAAGCAGAGAGCGAGACAAAATCACAAAGCTCTTAAGAATAAAAGAAAACAGAATTATAGTGAGAGAAAAAAGAAAAAACAATGCAAACGTTAAAAATAAAACGCAAACAATACGTGTTAAAAGCCAACAGACAACATAAGACTAAAAATTCTCTTTTCTTGGTTTTTTATTTTTTTTCCTTTTATTTTTATTTTGTGCGCTTAGCTATGTTTGCCACATTATGTGCAATTAAATACTACTTCGGCTTGCCTTAAAGAATACACAAAGCGATAAAAATTCAAAGATATAAAAAATAACCAAAAACATGTTTTTGTTGTTCAAAAACCTCTAAAAATAAAAAAAAAACGATCAGGCACAACAACTGCAAAGCAACCAATGGTTTAACCACAAAAATGAAATCACACAAAAACAAATGCAGAGTCATAATGAAATGTAGGAAGACAAACGAAGCGCACAAGCAACTCAACTAAAAACAACGCAAATCACAGAAAACAAAACAAAAAATAAACAAAACAGAAATCCAACAATAACAACAAACACAAAGAAAAATATACGCAGCAAACAGACTTACCCCACCACCCCTAAATACCATCATACCAACAGCTGATAATATAACATTAACCTTTTCGAGAGTGCATCATGTGCGACGTTTAACGTTGTTGAGCAGAGAACTGAGAGGGCACACAAGAGTGCGTTTCATCATGTATTAAGTAGTTACATTGAGTCGAGGAGGAGGGTGTACAATTTTGAGCGTAGGCAGTTTGTTCTGAGCATGAATGCTTTGTTCAAAAATTGCATTAATATGAAGTACATGGAAGAGCGCTCGCAAATTGTTCTCTCATGTTCAATTTAACCAGAATAATAGTTGACTTCGGAAATATGGAATATTAATTTACATCTAGCTTCTTCAGGTAAAAATTCAATATGTATGTCATTATCGGCCACTGGGCTGAGCAGCTTAACTAAACCGGGCACACGCACCTGCGATTGCGGCTACCTGAATTATTAATTAAGTGTTTCAGCTTGTTGTTGTTGACAGCTGTTAATATTATTTTTCAGCAGCAACTCTCTGCTTAAAAAAAAAAACCACAAAACGAAGTGTTAATTTTCGCTATTTATCTAAAGAGTGGTTTGCATCTATGTGAATTAATTTCACACAGCGTGTCACGAGCAACGATGCGTTCTCGTGTTAAACAATATGATAAGTTTAATAATAAACTATATAGACATCTTACAGAGCAGGCTAAATTAGTATATTTTTTACATTATGTTAACATTATTTAAAAAAAAAAAACCATCATTAATTGGGTTAAAACAAACTTTTGGGCAAAATGTGAATATATGTGCATATAAGCGCTACAGGTAACAGAATGTTATACTTTGAGATTTGTTTTCATTGACGATTAAAAAGAAAACAACAACAAGCAGCTATGCAAACAATATGCAATATTACGCGTTTGATTTATGTGCAATAATTTAACGAAAATAAATTATTATATGCATATGCATATGCACATGTATATGTATCTCAATTTTACTCGCTGCGTATCTAACTACGTAGAAAAAACAAGAACGAGCTGTTGAACTCAAATTGCGTTGCATGTAAATGTGATTTGATGATAACAACGCAATAAACATGTGCAGCAAGCAGGGGGTGGCTGATAAAATACGTCGCGAACAATGCCCATGCATAAAGAAAAAACTTCAGCTGAGGTGCGTTATGCGTATACGTCGTAAGACACAATAACTGCGTAGCGCACAGATGCATAAGTAAACACAAATAGCGGGGGTGCATAGGTAGATAAAACGTAGACAATACGAATAATAACCGAACTGACCGAACGAACAAAGAACCTGTGCTGTAAGGCAATAACCGAGAAATGAACTGCGGAAAATGCTGCCAGGCGCACATAAGCTGAAACAAAACATTAATAACACTATGGAGCAATTACCAAGCGATGTTTAACTAATAAGGAAAAACATCACAATGATGCATCTTAGAACAAATAGCCGTGAAGAAAGTGCCAAGAGTCAATTTTTGCGTCGCTTTGAGCATTGAACAACGAAAAGTTGACTAAACTCAGCACAGCAGTCTATCCGACAGACCGACATTGTGCGGTGCTCCACTTAACAGCGAAAACACGAAAATTTTGTTATTGTTTCGATTTTTTCGGATGCGAATGACCTGTGCGCAGCGATTTGATTTGCAATTGTTGTTGTGGCGGGACGCAAACGGCAAACACGGCTAAAAGCGCCTAAAGCAAATGACCTCAAACGGCCTTTAAACGTTTTGTGATGATGATGTTAATGGTGACGGAATGCGACGACAATGTTACCATACATACGTCATTTTCATTTTTTTTTTTTGTGCGCAGAAATTAAAAAAATCAAAAACGTAATGGCTAACGACTGAGCAGTTGCGACTCGTCTTTAAATTGATCCTGTGGGATATATGTATATGCAGTGATAAACTTGTCACAGGGCAAATATGCATTCCCACCCACTGTGGGAAAAGGGCATACCTGCCGCTTTAAGCTTCTGGCGTCAAAGTTAAACTTTATGCTAATTTAGAGTTTTGGTTTTTTTTCTACAACAATTTAGGAGCTGCTTGTGGATAAAATAGTGTATACTGTAAAGTACTTATTTCATGTGCTAGAAACTAACTAAAGTAGTAACGGTTTGTGTTTTGGCATGTTCACACATGTCTTTAGTGACCGTATGAACACATAACACAGCATTTTCATATAATTTTGAAGAAATAAAGAAAAACTGTTCTTTCGAGTTTGATAAAAAAAAAATTATTAAAATGACTAACAATTAATATTGCAATATGCAACGATGTAAAAAAAAGCAGTAAACTTCTTGCAGAAGTGTCGTCTAATAAATTCTAAGAACAGATTAGATTTGGCGTAAGCTTGTAAATTAAAATATACAAAGTACAAAAAAAAAACTAAAAATTTGGGGCATATTATCAATTTCGAAGTTCATTTGCAGCTGCATATCTAATCCACAGCAACTTGAGTTCGTTATGTGGGTTACCATACCGATGCATGCCTGGATTAATGAGCGCAAGGTCGCCGTACGTTTTTGTGCATTTTAAAAAAACCCAAGGTGGGTTGCACACTTGGCAATCTATTTTTGAACAAAACCCGTCAGAACGTGCTAATATTCGTCACTAGTATGCCGAAATCTGCGCAAAAACTGTTTGAGTATGCGTCGATCAGCACATGACTAAGCAACTTCTTAAGTTAAGTGAATTTATGATTTGCAGCAATCGGCAAGCAAAGCTTATTGAATCAAATTTACGTTTGCCACAGCTCTAAAAACGTGGATTTTCTAAGACCACGTTAATTTAACGCATTAATGGCATAAAAATCAACTAACTAATTTTTGGAGTTATGCAAATTGATGAAAAGTGACGTTTTGTTTTGTTTTTCTTTCTAGGCGCAGTGTTAAATACTTACAAATATTAAAGTTTTTTTTATACTGATAGCTACTGTACTTCAGTAGCGTACACAATTTAAAAATAAATGTTAATTACCAAAAATGATGTATTTTATTAAATAAAAAATAAAAACCACTTGACACAACGCAAACGACGACAGTTTTTGCTAAGAAGAAGACGGCGTCGAAAAAAAACACAAAAACAAAATAAATTCACAGCACTCTCTTCTTCTTTTATTATGATTAAGCTTCGCTGCTTACGTGCTGCTTGAAGCGCCATCTGTGGCTTCGATGTGGAGCCAATGATGTGCTTATTTTCAATTTGATTTTCCTAAAAGGTTTTGTCAAAAACAAATATACTACGTGTAAATACGAATTGAAGATTTTTCTTTTCATGTGCCGCTACGGCCACAGGCGTTGTCAGAAGAGAGAAGCACTAACCAAGCACTGTGTGTGAGCGAGTAGCAACAGTTTTCGTGCTGTGCAAACTCTACTCCCAAGCAATCACACTAAATTCAGTACTAAACAACGTACTGTGCGTGAGTGAGAAAGAACGGTTACGTGCTCTGCAAAATAGATAGAGTCTATTCACTTTCATCAACAGCAAATCAGTACTGAACAATGCCAAATCCCGTGTTTATGTGACCCGGCTTAAACGATTCACATAAAATTTCTTAGCTGGACCGTGCCTCAGACGTCTGCGGATGAGGTGACAGCTCTCCTTGGAATAACATGTTGCTCAATTTCGACCAAATGACATCTCGTCTACACGAAGACAGCCTTCGGACGACCAGCTGTTCCTCGTGTCTGCTTTTGCAGTCGCAGGTAAACTAAGGTGCGCTTCAAAGTACTTTTTGTGTCTCCAAAGCCAAATTTATTGTCTCTTGGCATTTAAAAACTTTTGTTTAATACGTCAAACATTTTGTTGTGTTTTAAGCAGATCTCAATAAAATCTTTTTCAAATAGGAACGTTATTTTGGGCACATTAATCAGTGTTAGATAAAAGCAATATCAGTGTTGTTTGCACTTCAGTGCTTTAAAGCAAGAGTGCATGCTGCTGCGCTTCGGCATAAAGTTTTGAAATTCGCAGCTTGCGCATAATTTGAAAGAAGTCCTTAAAAAAGGGTCATAATTACATAAAAAAACACTTGTCGAGTGATACACATCTTGCAGAGATTAAAAGCACAGTGCAGCAGACAAAAGTGTTAATGCAAAAAGGGTAGTCATTGGGAGGGGAATAGGAATAAAGTTTGCAGAGCTCAGAACTATTTCTTCTCACTCGCGCACGAGCTCTCTTTTGACAGAGCTCTTTATAAGATACATAAACGCAGAATTTTTCTTGCAGGCCGAAAGGAAGTCTAATAAATTTTAATTGTCTTAATGTGAATGTAAAAGTAAGTAAAATAATTTCCATAGAGTCGCAGCAAGAAAGCCGTTGTGGCAGGAATATTTTGTACACCATCTAAAGTTGTTTATGGTTATTGAATTTTAATGAAACAGTTATATTTTTAAGCGTCTAAGGAAACAAAATGGATGCAAAGGCAGATTCACCTTCGGTATGTCTAATACTTTGCTCAAACTGAACATCCTAGCTTAGTTTCATTTAAGGTTTTTATTATTTAATTTTTTCTGTTTTGCCAGCAATCAGTAGAAGAAGAGAACGTCGCTGACTTGGATGTGGACGAGCTCATTGAAGAGGGTTCTCGTTTAATAGGCAATATTTACAGGGAATTAAATATGAATAATCGAGTAACGACTACTACAACCACTACTACAAGGAGTAACAATGTAGTCCTTACGCCCCGTTCCAGGCGTCTGGTTGCAAACTTCGACGAGGAGATCGAACGAAGTGAGTAAAACGCAATCCGTTCAAATGTTCTGCGGAGCTAATAATTGAGTGGCGCATTTTAGTACATCGTTATTGCGATTCAATTGATGACAATCTACGTTCGATAGGCCTATTACCCATGCGAAGCGTTGGTGCACAAACGTCCGGGGGTTTCACCAGTGGTTCTACCTTCGGCACTTTCATCAGCAACAGTAACAGCAACACCAGCAGCAGTTTTAGCAGCTTTAGCACCAGCTTCAGCAGTAATAGTAACAGTAGCAGCAGCAGTAGCTCCAGCATTCATAGCCATGGCCATATCACCAGCGGTCGTATTTTCCATGCCAATAGCTCTAATGGTAATAACTATGGCAACAGCCCCGGCAGTCGGATCTTTGCCAATAGCTCTAATGGTAATAACCATGGCAACAGCCCCTGCAGTCGTATCTTTGCCAATAGCTCTAATGGTAATAACCATGGCAACAGCCCCAGCAGTCGTATCTTTGCCAATAGCTCTAATGGTAATAACCATGGCAACAGCACCAGCGGCCGGATCTTTGCCAATAGCTCTAATGGTAATAACCATGGCAATAGGCCCAGCGGCCGGATCTTTGCCAATAGCTCTAATGGTAATAACCATGGCAACAGCCCCAGCAGTCGTATCTTTGCCAATAGCTCTAATGGTAATAACCATGGCAACAGCCCCAGCAGTCGTATCTTTGCCAATAGCTCTAATGGTAATAACCAAGGCAATAGCCTCAGAGGTCATAACCAAGGCATAAGCTCCACTGGAAATAACCATGGTGTAAGCTCTAGCGGTCAAAACCAGGGAACTAACTCGCTCGGTAATAACCGTGCTGGTAGCCCCAGCGATAACGAAAGCATGAGCTCCACCGGAAATAACCATGGTACAAGCTCCAGTGGTCAAAACGAGGGGTCAAACTCCCTCGGTAATAACCGTGCTGGTAGCCCCAGCGATCATAATGAAGGCCTGAGCTCCACCGGAACTAACCATGGTACAAGCTCCAGTGGTCAAAACGAGGGGTCTAACTCCCTCGGTAATAACCGTGCTGGTAGCCCCAGCGATCATAACGAAGCCATGAGCTCCACCGGAAATACCCATGGTACAAGCTCCAGTGGTCAAAACGAGGGGTCTAACTCCCTCGGTAATACCCGTGCTGGTAGCCCCAGCGATAACGAAAGCATGAGCTCCACCGGAAATAACCATGGTACAAGCTCCAGTGGTCAAAACGAGGGGTCTAACTCCCTCGGTAATAACCGTGCTGGTAGCCCCAGCGATCATAATGAAGGCCTGAGCTCCACCGGAAATAACCATGGTACAAGCTCCAGTGGTCAAAACGAGGGTTCTAACTACCTCGGTAATAACCGTGCTAATAGCCCCAGAGGCAACAACCAAGGCGTAAGCTCCAGTGCAAATATCCATAGTATTAGCTCAAGCGGTCAAAGTCAGGGAAATGTCTCCCACGGTAATAACCATGGTAATAGCGCTAGCGGTCGAAGCCATGGCAATAGCTCCAGCAGCCATAACCATGGAAGTAGCTTAAGCCGTTATGGCAATAGCTCTAGCAGTTATAATCGTGGAAATGGTGGTCATAGGCATGGCCATAGCGATCATAACCATTGCAATGGCCGCCTAGTTGCGACTATTAATATATCGGCATCTACACCACATCGTCCATCGCCAGCCCCGGGTGAGAACATATTGCATAGCTGCTTTTTGCAATGTTAATCATATTTATTCATTTTCGAACAGTTAATGATGACCCGGAGACTATTGATCTCTCTGATTATCATCGCATTTGTGACCATGACAACGATGTGCTGGTAGTAAGCGTTAACTCTAATGATGGGTCAGTAATTGACCTATGTACGCCGCCAAACAATGGCAGACGCCGTCGCCAATTATCGAATATTAATATAAGTATGCCGAGGGGGTCATGTAGCCGGAACTCTCCGATTGGTCCGTTGGCACGTCGACGCAATCGAACCACGCCAGATAATCGCTCGCACGGATTAAGAATTACTGGAATAACTATAGATGGGCCATCAACGTCCAAAGCACGTCGTATAGACAGTTTAGACGACATTTCTGAAGATGGATCATACAAGTGTCCAGTTTGCTTGGAGAGTGTTCGCACTCGTGATCCTACATCGACTAAGTGTGGCCATGTTTTTTGCAATTCCTGCATCAATCAGGTGTTGCGCGAAAATCGCAAATGTCCTATGTGTAACTCAAAGTTACAAACACGAGGTCTTTTTCGTATATATTTGTAAATCTAACAAGTATTAATATTCCTCATTCTGAATTTCGTTCATCTTGTCATAATTTTTATTTGCTACTTTCCAAGATTTTACAAAGAATACATTTTTATTATATATAAATGTGATAGATATAGGCATATGCATAATATATGTTAAGCTTGCTCTCAGTTGAGTGTATTCCCTAATTTAGGCTTAATCTCCCGGTGCATAATGCCGCGGAATGTATGGATGTCAAATAAAATAAAAATTTTTTTTTTGTTAGAAATTAAAAACAAAGTGGATTTATTATTCAGTTGGTTTTATAATTAGCCATCGTGATTTCTTATAGTGTTGCGCTGTGGCTACTGTGGCATTGTGGCATAGGTTTGTTCATTTAGTTTTTTTGACCAAAGTTAATGCTAATGGATACAGATGTGAGATTCAATACACACTGATGCAATGTGTATGCGTATAGATATGCACTTATGCAGAGTGCGAGAGTTTGCAGGAAAAAAATGATTAGCTTTATTTATTTCCCCTTAAGGAAGTTCTGTTCACTGTGATTTAAAAGTTAAGGGTGGGTTGAGACTGTATTGACTTGCATTTAAATAAGAGTAATTATTAGGTCATCACAATTTGCATTCATTGGTCATTTGCATATGCGTAGGTATACATACAAAAATAGATACACATACGTGTACGAATGTCCTCCCAGGACCTTTTTTGCTAATGATTGCAAGGTTGTCATGTGTCGCAACTCTAATGTTTTTAAATATGTGTTTAGTATGTTTTCTTGTTTTCAATTTTTCTGGAAAGATTTGCATAACTTCATCCGGGGTTGCTTGTTAGAAGTGACGCGAGGGGTCATTTGTTTGTAAACAATGCTTTCAACATGTGCTAGTCGATAAGGTCGTTTAATGGCTTCTTTTTACAAATAAACATTTTATCTAATTTTGATGGCTACTGTTTGCATCTTATGTAGTACGAATTTTATATAGTTGAAAATACGTTAAAAAATTATTTTAACAAACAATGTTGTCAGCTGGGTTTTCGTGACTGTTTTGACAGTCACAGGAGATTACTTAAGCCACTCTAAAAAATACTGCCGATTATAGACTTTTCAACATTTTTAATGCACAACCTATTTTTGTTTACTATTTTATTTTGGCTTTTTGTAGTTAGACTATTTTTGTTTCTTTTTGTTGATGATTTCAAATGCAAAAAAAATGCGCCAATGCCTTACAACACTGAAAAACCTAGTGTGCAAAGTAAATTTTTCCATCCACGTTAATTGAATGCGTTTTTCAAACGAAACGTTCATAACGTTTATGCTTTAAAAAGGTTCTATTACGGTTACTGTTGAGATGTGCTGATTTTTAAACAGTAGGCATTTTCACACTTCTAAACAAACAATATTGTTTTTTTGTTAGTAGCAGTTAAAATACAAAGTTTGCGTCGCTGTGAATTTTAATTATTGTTTAATGTATTTTAAGTTTTAAGATTTATTGCGTTCTCTTGTATTATTGCGAAATGTCCGTTACTACGCTAACAGATGAATTAAGTTCGACCGTGCCTGCCAAGCTCTATCCCAAAGAACTGCCGCCATACAATAGTAAACCGATTATTGACGAATTGGGCTTCACGGCCACTGAGAAGTGTGCGATTAAGGCGGCATGGCGCATACTTAAACCCTGCCAGCGACGTATTGGCAAAGAAGTGTTCCAAAGGTGAGATGCCTGTCTGCAGTGTTTTATTAAACATTGCTCACAAAAATTATAAACTTTTGTCAATGCAGCTTTCTAGTTGAGGAGGAGACCGCTATTGAGCACTTCCGCACGGATAAGATTTTAGCGGTGGCAACTTTACACGCGCATTCCATGGCCCTTATGTACTACATTGGCAATTTAATCGAAATTGGCTTAGACGATCCATCAACATATCACATCATGCTCACGGAGTGTGCGAGTTTGCACGGCCGTTATAGAATCAGCCCAAAAATGTTTTCTGTGCGTATGCCATGAGTGTGTAGGCAGAGCATTCATTTCTAGTTTAGATCAGAATCAACTGTAAAATTCTTCTAGGTTGCACTTTTATAATTTTCTTTTGATTTGCAGCGATTTGCCGAATACATAATGTCTTGTCTTTTGGAGAAAACGAAAAAACATGAAACGAGAAACTTGGTCAACGCTTTTCAAAAGATTGTAACAGAACTTAAAGATCACGCTATGGACGAAATGAAAAATAGCAAACCTTCCGTATTTGGATCACAGATATATGGCAGATTGGGCACCAAGTTTATGTCAGTTTTCGATGCAAAATTACGTGAGATGTAATAAGAAAAAGTAAGAAAAACTAATAAAACAAAATAAAAACGAAACGTAAACAAAACAAAAAAAACAAATAAGAAAGGTAGAAAAACGTAATGTGCGACATCGCGCATACGCAGCGTTAAATGAAATGACTTCCTTACTGTGACAAATGTTTCGGATTTTGTTATTTTTAATTATCAGTTTAACCCTTGGCTGCGCAATGTGACAAACGCTTCGCCATGCATGCCCTAATCGAGTAATATCAAACAATAACAACAACAATAAAAACATGCGACGTAAGTCATCTGGAAGCCGAAGCAGAAGCAAAAACGCTTGACGACGTTGCTGTTGTTTGTTGTTGTTATTGTTTTAGCTGCTGCGGTTTTTTTGATATTGGATTTGTTTTTGTTTCATTCGAAGCTTGCTGGTCACTTGGCTTTTGTGCATAAACTTAGTACAATTCTGGCGCTCAGCGCATGTTTACGCATTTATTGAAAGCAGTTACAAGTAAATAACGCAAGACTTTACAAAGGACTTTACGCGAGTTTATTCTTACGTGTGTGCTAGAGGATCATGGTGTCCACCGAAGATATAAAAAAGGTGAGCAGGCGCCGTTTGCTTATTGTGGTTTTTATATAAACCACAAATGTAATATATTTTCTATATTTGCTGTGGCTCAAATTGCAAACATTTCTTAGATACTTATTGTGTATATGTAATAAATATGTCAAAAAAAGTGCAAGTGCTTGGTTACATAGTTCAAAATAATATTGTTTTTCTGTTGTGTTGCGATTGTAAAAATACAAGTAGCTAAATTTGCCTAAGAACTACGTTATAAAATAATTATCAGTTGAAATTTGTTAAGCGCAACATGAAACTGTTAAGATAAGAAACTTATTTGACAATATTTCGAGATTAAAAATAAAGTAAGCTAAGCTGCTCGTGGTAAGTGTCCAATAATTCATGTTGCCTTAACGCAATTCACAATGACATATGTACGAGTATGTACTAAAAACAAAAAAAAAAAAAAAAAAAAACAGTTTTGTTTCACAAGAACTAATTGTAGCATGACATTGGGCATTGTACATGAAATAAAGGGTCACCCATGCAGTGTGTGATAATAATCTTGCTTGCCTAACATTGTCAAAATAAGCAGTTCTATAAAAAGGCAAGTTTGCTTAAAAGATTTACTTTTGCTCAAGATGATATCTAAGGCTATAATGTATGCAGAGGATTCCTTGCTGAAGCAAAAGTATTTAAGAAATTTTCTTTATTAGGAAGAGAAAATGATGTTCTAGTATTGCTCAATTAGCCTATTTTGAACCATGAAAACAATATTATCGGTCCAAATTCACACAGAGTTTTGTTTTAGTATACTTTGTTGTTCAATTTGTTCAGGCGCTTGCTTATATCAGATTACTTTTTTTTATACCATTAAAAGTCAAGATCCCTTGATTACGGTTTGAAAATTCCAAAAATGAAATTGTTCTGAGAAATGATTGAAATTGTTTATTTTTTATTTTGTTTTTTTTTTTTGTTTTTGGTAGAAATTAAAATTTATTTATAAAATTGAACTGATAATTATTGATTTTGTTGATTGTCAGCTCACGTTAGCTGATTATTGAGTTAGGAAAATTTATTAGAACTAATTTAACAAAAGGTAAACGAAGCATATGTTTATTTGAAAAGCATATTTACGCTTTCTTTACATTAAGTCTCATCTTCTTGGCATTTAGCACCCAAGCGAGTACAAGGCCAAAGTTTGCGCTGATTAAGGCAAATTATTGATTATGGCATTACGCACAAGCTCGTGAGTAGTTTCATGTTAAGATAGTCGTATAGCACTCGAAAACTCGTATTAGCCAAATGAACGCAATTTAGTAATCGGCAATATAGTGTTTAGTGATTTATTGGCCTGTCTACTGAGCCAAGTGGTTAGGCAGCAACAACGTCTTCTTATCAGCTATCAGATTTTGTTAGTAGCAGGCAACAGCCAACAATCAACAGGCAGCCGGCAGCAGGTAGCAGGCAGCATTTAATGCTGCTAATTGCCCAAATTCACGCGAATGGCAACTGATTAGTGATTAGAAAATTGCAAAGACAAATAACTAAAAAAAAACAACAGAAAGAAGTAAAACACTTTCGCTTAATCAAGTTCATGACGTTTTTAAAAGCGATTTTAATCTAAACCAAAAAATAAATATTTTACGTTAAGATTGCATAGCTGCTAATGCCATTCCTCAGCCTTGCAGCACTTTTGCATTTGCAGCACACATGTGTATAAGACATGAGCAGCGCATGGTCTATTAGTGGCCACTTCAGCATTATCATTGTTGTTGTTGTTTTCCTTTGTTGCTGCTTCTGCCTTGGCTTGCATGCCTATCTGCACTGACGACTCATGCGTTTCTTATTTTTTATTATCTTACTTTATGTTTGGTTTATTTTCCACAGCTTCCTACAATGCCTTGTTTTGTATTTACTTATATTTAAATTTTATTTTTAACACATTTATCACAATGAAATTTTTTATTGGAATAAACATATACATATGAATGTACCACATGCCTGCCCCAGTGCTTCGTCGTGATTTTTAATATGAATTTCTTTTGTCTATATTAACACATAAATTATTTCTGGACTTCGTGCATTTATAATTATAAATTTACCGCCATTATGAGGTTTACTGTACATACAGGCAAATAAGAGTGAAATGACGTTTGTTTTATGTTATTTTATTTAGAGCAAAATATGGTGACACATTTTTTGATTCAGGAAATTATTAAGAATAAAAGAATTCCTTGCTGTGATGTGATTATGTGTTTAGTAAAAATGTTTTCTCAGTAGTGGAGAAAACATAAATTTTTTAACTAAAAATAATTTAATATGATAAAAGACACTTAAAATCATTTGTTGTTGTTTAGCAAACTTTTTCATTATTTGCCCACAGCTGTTATAGCTTTTTTATAGTATTTTTTTTTTTTGTGGTTTTATTATTTTTAATCATAAAATTTTTCTTTTCATTTAGACTTTGAATTAAGATAAATTTACATGCAACACATATATTGGTCGACACGATTTCCTGCGCATATATGCTTGTTATGCTGAAGCTTAAATGTTAAACCAATGTCTGATGATTGTTTATTAGTATATAATCATGCATGTATGTACATGCATATGTACATATGTATGTATGCCACAATGTTGTGAACGCTTATCAATTGCATTTAAGGCTGCCGCGTCTCTTCCTACAACACAACTGTCGTTGTTTTTTATTGAGCATACCAATTAGAGCTTTATGCTTAACGTGTATATGTGTGTGTAAGTGTACGTAAATACGCGTGACCAACCCAACAACAAAATGCAAATAGGCAACAATAGTTGCCCGTACAACAATAACAACAATTAAGGCAAACGATAATTTCAAGTGCAAGCAGACAAATGTAAAAATACGCGTATTTACCTGTAGAACGTTTGCGCAGCCAACAGTCAGGAAATCGGTTTAATTGATTTGCGCAGAGAAAAAAAAAACAAAAGGAAAACGAAAAAGAACAAACTGTTTAAATTCAATAAGTTGCAATTGTTTATGACAGTTGGCAGACGAGAAACATAATTGCGCTGGCAGCGGGTGTGTCAGTGCGACCTTCGGCGTAAATCTTCTTTGAAACGATGCCCGCACAACCTGCGGCTCGCAACCCTTGTGCTATGCACACCCTGTGCTATTAGGCATACAGGCATACAGGCAGGCAGGCCTCCTAAATAGCCAAACTAAATTCATAGCTATACACTGCACTTGGCAAAGTTTAGCATGCCGTGCATGTGACATCGTTGCCGACAGCTGAGCTGCTCGCGCCTCTTCGTGAAAGTGGGTGTGCGCACAGGTGACTCTGGCAGTGTGTGTGTAAGCGAGAGGGTGTTATGGATAGCTTAGTTGGCGGTTAACGTAATTGAGCGTATTTGCGTGTTTGTTTTTAGTTTTACATTCGGTTCGTTGGCTGTTGTGGTTGTTGTTGTTGTTGTTTTTACTATTTTTATTTGCCATTGGCGACAGGTTTCTTGGCATGTACTTTGTGTGCATTTTTTCTAATTACGCTGTCGGTCGAAGTCTGACTGCTGCGCATTCCTACTGGCCATTTGCATTCTGAAAAGGATTGTCAATTGGTTTTTCTAAGCGAAAAATTTGTAAACAACAATTTTTTTTTTTTTTAGTTTTAAAAACACGTAACGCTAAATTAGTTTTTAATAAATAATTTATGGCCGCTTCTAAGGCAAATAAATACATTGTAGTTGTCATTTTTGCAGTATGCTCTTCTTATAAAATTATAAAAATTTGTAGCTAACAGCAATAAAAAAAATTAAGAGAATATTGCTTTATATAAACGAAACTATTGAACAATGAAATAAATTAATAAGTAAAATTATAAATACGTCTTAAAATGCTGCCATTCTTAGATTAAACAACTTAATGCTCATTTTCGCCAACATATGTATACAGTAAATATTAAATGATTTATGTATTTATTTAAACATGCGTTTCTCCTTCTTAAATTAAATGCTAACATATTGTTGTGTATTTATATACATATATGTATAAATACATAAATACCTTTTGATTTTTATTGTAGCGTAAAATTCGTTTAGAATTTGGCAAATAAACGGATTTGACATTCAACACCTTTGTAACAAAGGTTAACTGCAAGCAATAAAGCATTTTATGCAAAATGGCAAAGTATTGGAGCTTTAAATAAATATATATAAATAAAAATACTACAAAATTACTAAGTAAAACATTTTTTGCTAAATAAAACTATAAAGACATTTGCACATATATAAACTAAATTGTTGATTATTGTTGGCTAATTACTTAAAAACAAAAACAATTAAGTGACGTCACAACATTTGCGCGTCTTGGCTCGTTTCTTTTTTAGCGATTCATAGAAGAATCTTAAGTTTAGTTGCTTTCAGTAAAATATACGAGGCAAAAAAGACAAATTCAAATTAAGAAAAAAAAAAAACTGGCTACGAAAATAAATTTCTAGAGAAGCGAAAAAAGACGAAAAATGAAAATGGATTTTCGCAAAAGACGCAAGCAACAAATCAGTCGGCATGAGGAAATTGTTGCTGCCGCACGGTGAGCAGCATTGAGTGCAGACTAAAACAGCCAAACTTAAAGAAATATATTAAAAAAAAAGAAAGAAAAAAAATTATCATTCAATTTTGCTACACTTACGAACTTAATAATTAAACAAAGAGAATTCTAAACAAATAATAAGAAAAAAGAAAATTCGCTGGAGTCGCGGATAGCCAGCGGCTGGCGTTAATCAGTTGAAAAAGAAAGATAAAAGAAAATTTTCAAACGTTTTATAAAGAAAACAAAAATAAAACAAAAAAAAATTATATAATAAATCATTTAAAAAACAAAACGCAATAATGGACTCGGAAAAGGTCGTGCGCGCAATGGCGCGTTGGTGGCAGGTAAAAATTTATTAAAAATAACCAAGAAGAAACAAACAAATAAAGAATATGCAATAAAAATTCTCAAATGCGTGCGCTGCGATAAATAAATTCTTTGTATTTATCTCTGCTCGTCTTTGATGCTGTACACACCCGATTTCATACACTGCACAGCAGCGTAACGGTTCCTATGTGTGCGACAGACACTCGGCGATGTTTTGTAGCACACATCAGCTGATATATCATAGGCAATATAAGGAATATTCAATCCGGTCCAGGAACTGAAAATTTGTACAATAACTTTATTTTAGTCTTTTTTTATTCAATGCTATTCTTTCTTTGATACTTGATTTTTATGGCAACATTTCAAAAATATTTTTTAACATCTGCGTCTAATTAAAAATTAAAATATCAAAATAAAATTATTTTATTTTTTTTTTATATATAACTGAAAGAAAGAATGAAAAAAAAGCACGTGGGTAACAAAATTGTTGAGAAAACTTATGGACTTAGTGTCTTAGAGCTACCCACCTACATACATATATGTATTTGTATATGTAAAATTTTTTATTTGTAAATTGAAAAGGCAAGCGCAACAGCAGCGTGTCGTCTGTCATTAACGGTATGATAACGATAAGATATGAATTGCATTTTTGTTTTTTAAAAATATTGATTCTTTTTTAAGGTTTAGGGAAAAATGTTAGCGTGACTGGTTTAGTTGACTTCTATGCTCTCGGATGTGCTTTTATGTGTATGCTGAGCTAATTAATTGATAAGATAAAGTGAAATAGAAAGCTGCAAAACTTAGGAAGCACTACAATAAATAGACGTTCTAATTCTAAATTGAAATTTGGCAGACTGGGATTATTGAGTAATTAAGTGTGTCAATCCTGTTTTTTCGTATCAGTTCTGCTATTCTCAGGAATTCGGTGAAATCAAGTAAAGAAACTTAAGTTGGATTACTATATAAACCCAGTTGAGCCAAGCAACTGCTAAGAAAATTACGAAAATTACAATGAATGCATAGTTATTGAACAGCAAAGAGTATTGATATGCTGCGAGCAGCGAGAGAATGTCTATGGCATTCCATTGACCTCTCCAACATAATTCAGTGCATGTGAAGGGCATATATGCTTCGTTGTTGGCGAAGTGTGCCAAATCTTTTATAAGGTTTTTGATATTTATAACTTTTTGAATTGAACACACGCAAGTTGCTGTTTTGTGTGACGCTCGGAGCGATATTGTGTCTTTGCCTCTCGTGTTGCTGTGGCATGGCAGCATTTGCGTAGATGGATTACTGCCAAATTCGGTGCAGTCGGCAGCCAGCGAAAATGGCGGCGTGAATTTGTTAATACGCAAAGCAACACAAAGTTGTTGATCCACACTTGCTGCAGTTCCTTTTCTTCTTAATTTTTTCTCTCTATGCATTTAATTGGCTGCTGCTGCAGCATTTTATTTGCAGCAGCTTGTGGCGCCAAACGAACTTGGTACATTCAAAAAAATAACGGCACGTGTTTGCCTTTGCCTTGATTTTGCCTACATTTTTGTTGCTTTTTTTGATTATTCGACTTTTTTTTTCCAATTTGAAAGCCATGTGACATTTTCTTGCATTTTTTTACAGTCTGTCAGTCAGGAGGACAACGATCAAAATGGCTACAATCCGATGCTCTACGATCCGCTGCAGGACGGCGTCATTAAGACCTCAAAGACGAAGCAGTACATTGCCGCCTTAGTGAGTAAGTACAGGACTTTGTATAACTGCAAAGAAAGGCTAATGAACTAAATTCTTCAACTAATTTGCAGTTTGCCTAGGAGCTGTTGCCGCCGGCACGGCGCTTGCCTGGACGAGTCCAGTGCTGCCACAATTAAGTGTTGCCGAAACTGTAGTGACGCCGGCGCTAACGAATTTGACAAATGCCACAATTGTCAGCAATGCGACAACACGCACGAATGTCACGGTAGTCACGTTAAACACGACTGACGTGCCGTCGACACCAGTGCACACCGATCTGCAGCTGACAGCGGACCAACGTAAGTCGCAAATGCCTAAGGTGGTTCAAAGTGCTCTTGATAATCAGTCAAAAGTTGTTTGGTTTTGTTTTTTTCTTTTGTGTGGTGCCAAGTGTCTAATCGCGATACTCGAGTGCCTGCCTAGCGCTATAGTCAACACTTTCGAGTGTTTGCAGTTATATTGCACAGCGATTGGCCAATAAAGTGTTTTGATTTCGTTGTGTTTTATGGCAAACCTGCTGCTGTAGCTGCACAGTAGGTAATCCATCGATTGCAGCTCAAATGATTGCTCAACAACAGTGCAAAGTATTGCATAATTGCTGAACTTGAAAACAACTTTGATAAGACATCCATGCTCATGTTCTTGTAACTTACTATAACACACAGAGGGCACATAAAAAGAATCCCTTAGCAATGCGTGCAAAAAAACTTCCGCCATAAATATTATTGGTTTGTTTTGTAGCCTCTTAAGTTTTTTACTGCTTAAGAGGTGCTTTTGATAACCCTTAAGGAAAATCCCGCTCTCTAAGTGGTAATTGCGCATATGTATGATGGCGTCATATGGAATGATTATTAACAGCTGTTTGTCAAAAAAAAAAAAAAAAAAAAATATACAGTCGAGCCTGAATATAGAATATACTGTACATATTCCAAAATAAAATTTTTTTTTTAATATTTTATTTTACATAAAATTATTAAATCCAAAATTTGGTAACAATATCTTGATGAAAAAAAAATCAACCGATCATTCCTATGGCAGCTATATGTTATGATTTCAATATAAAAAAATCCCTTTGCCTGTAGAGAGTCTTCGTGCCAAATTTGTTGGTTATAGCCTTAACCGTTTTCGAGATCTGTGCGTACATTTAGACAGACCTATGTCTTATCTTTTGGAGTGTAGTGCATCTGAGTGGAGTTTGGAGATTTCTTCTATAAATAGAGTTTCTATTATTCTTTGATCAAAGCTTTTCGTTGTACTTTCAAACCTCCATTAGCTCTTATTATTAGGCCAATCATTTTTTTTATGCTCAACCCATAAAATATTAAGGTGGATGAAAATTATCTTTTGACATTCTTTTTGCCTTGCTACGCTCCGCAGTAACCTTGATTGTTAGTAATACTCAAGTAGTCATGATTGTATCGACAAACACTTAAGTTACGACTTGAAGTACAAGAGCACAGTTTGATATAGTTCTATAAAATGAAAACATTGTGATCATATGACTAACAATGAAATTACAATAATTTACATAGAGTCCTGGGTCAGTGCGTTGCTTGCCATTGGTGCCTTTTTGGGCGCCTGCCTCACCGGCTACATAGCGGATGTGATTGGACGTCGCTATACGGCGCTTGTCATGGATTTGCCCTTCATCTTGGCTTGGCTAGCCATCAGCTTTGCTAATTCGGCGGGTTGGCTCTACTTGGGACGTTTTCTGATTGGTGAGTGGACCTTATTTGGCAATTTAAACTTTGTAACTAAAATGCCACACTTTGCACTTGCAGGCATATCTACGGGCGGCTTTTGCGTAGTTGCGCCCATGTACATCTCGGAGATTGCCGAGACGAGCATACGTGGCACCTTGGGCACATTCTTTCAACTGTTGCTGACAGTTGGCATACTGCTGGTGTATTTGGTCGGTTCCATTGTTTCGTGGCGCACGCTTAGCTTGATCTCGCTCGTTATTCCGATTTTGGCATTCCTTGGCATCTTCATGCTGCCCGAAACGCCGGTGTATCTGCTAAAGAAAGGACGTCGCGGTGATGCCGCACTCTCGCTGAAATGGTTCTGGGGTCGCTACTGCGATTCTCGCTCAGCTATACAGAGCATACAAAATGATTTGGATCAAGCGGGCGCCGATGCCAGTTTCACGGATTTATTTAGTCATCGTGGCTCACGACATGGGCTCATCATCTCGCTGCTGCTGATGTTGTTCCAGCAGTTCTCGGGCATCAATGCGGTCATCTTCTATACGCAGCCGATATTTGACTCGGCAGGCAGCACATTGGATCCGTCGATCTGTTCGATAATTGTGGGCAGTGTGCAGGTGATCATGACACTCGTCTCCTCGGTGATGATCGAACGCGCTGGACGCAAAATGTTGCTGCTCTTCAGCAGCACCATCATGTCCATCTGTTTGGCCATACTGGGCGCCTATTTCAATATGCAGAAGAGCCACAAGGATGTCACGTCCATTGGCTGGCTGCCGTTACTCTGCGTTGTGTTGTTCATTGTGACCTTCTCTTTGGGCTATGGCCCCATACCCTGGCTAATGATGGGCGAGCTCTTCTTGCCCGATGTGAAGGCCACGGCTGTGGCCTTGACGGTCATGTTCAATTGGACGTGTGTCTTCTTGGTGACGAAGTGTTTTGGTACAATGAAGGAAGCCTTTGGCTCAGACGTTACATTCTGGTTCTTTGCGTTCTTCATGTGCCTGGCGACGGCTTACGTAGCCTTCTGTGTGGTTGAGACCAAGGGCAAGAGCGCATCGCAGATACAAATGTGGCTCGAAGGTGATCGTTAAAGGTCCGCAGCGTATGTGAGGGCACCTAAGTACTTTTTTATATAGTAAACAGCCTAGACCAAATCAAACAAAAAAAAAAAAAAAAAAAAAAAACCAGACAGAAAAGAAAAGATAAATAATACAAAGAAAATACATAAGTGAATTTGTTATTGTAATAACATTTCGTTAGCTTAGTAATTGTGCATTGACGCCGGTGCCGGTGTATTTTTCACATTACGCATACGCCATGTCTTATCGCGCAAAAGCACACATTACATGTCTTGCACACGTCGTAAGTGTCCTTTCTTCGTTTCGTTCTTAAGTCTGTTCCAATTATTTTTTAAGTAGTTTGTCGTAGATAAGTTTATCATTTCTTTGGCAAAGTGAATTTATTATGTGTAATCGTTTAAGTGCAAATACGTTATTAATAAAACAAATAATTATATTTATAAAAAAAAAAAAAAACAAATTTAACAAAAAAAATATAAAAAATTTTGTAAATAAAACAAAAACAATGTAAATACGCGCAACTGTCGCCTTTGTGCATTTTTTTCTTTTTATTATTCTCATGCGATTTTAATATGATGTGGCTTGTGTGTGGTTATTCAACGTTAGGCGCCACGGCGACATCTTGCCATTGCCTGGCGCTGTTGAGTAATTGAAATCAAATCACGGCGTCTAATGTTGTCGCGATAACCTCTTGACTTTGCCTCTAAGCGTACTACGCCGATTTATTTTCAACTGGCAGACGCGTACGTGTCCGGCCATGTACGCCCTTAATCAGCTAAGCAGAGCCAAGCAACGCCCCTTAATTAGCTGCGCTGGCCGGCTGTAAAATCGAACTAATCAGAGTGACAGACCCGCAGCCAAGAGTGCATCAGAGGTTCAACGTCGCCATGTGGGCAGTGCCGAAGGTATAACAAAATATCGTACGATTCTGCATTGCGCATATGAAGGACTGCAGTGTGTAAGCGACAGGTTTATGAAACTGAGTAGCTCAAGCAAATATCTAGTTGACCCAAAATTCGGACCATTAATTTGACAAACATGCGCATTGCTAAATTTCTATTGCCTGCTGCAACTCCATCTGCGCCTAAAAGCCGCACAGTCCTGCAGTCGTACATGATATAAGCAATCTTGGCAGAAGTCATTTAAAAATTAAACCCAAAATAAAAAAGTTAAATAAATAATTTCCGAGCTGCGCACTGCCTGAGACACGATCAAGCCGCTAGACTAAGCGAAGCTTCAGCAACCAAGTGCATATGTACATATCCGGCCAATCTCACATTCAATGCTTCAATTGCCTTGTGTTGCCAACGGGTAAATTTGCATGCGAGAGCTTCCTGTTGGCACATAGTATGTCTACGCATATGTTGAATGCTTTGCCTTTTTTATTAAACTTATTTTTTATTTAAATTTAATTTGGTTTTTTTTTTCGATTTTTTTTAAGTTGTCTTTTCATTAGTCATTATCAAGGTTACTTACTTGCAATAACTGCACGCAGCTCAACAATGACGTCGTCAGTTTGCGTTGCGCGCATCATGAAAATTAAACGAAACAACAAAAAATACGAAAAGCGAAACAAAGAGAAGCGAAAAAAACATAAACAAATAAACAAAAGGCGGCACATGCTGCGCATACAGTAAAAACCGGTCGCCTGCAAACGTTTGTCGCATTACTAATTTAATTAATTTATTTTTAGTATTTTATCGCTGAATCAGTTGCGTATACGCAACAAAAAAAAAAAATAAAAATAAATAAATAATTAGCAAAATATCGGATGTGCAGGCTAGACATTGTTACACATGCTTCCATGTTTAGCCGCATATGTAGCTAAGAAATTAAACAAGTTTCGATAAGCATATCAATAAATGAATCTAAGTAGCATAGATAATCTGTAGCAAAGCCATTTGGCATTAATCGCAAAGATCTTAAGTAGCCATTTGTTGAAGTTTTCGCCAAATTTTATTGCTGACAGATTTGTCATGCTAAAACTAAAAAGGTTTGCTTTACTAATTTTTTTTATCACAATTTGTTTAAAAATTCTTAAGGAAAGAAGGCAATATATTTTCAGTATAAATAATAATAAATTATCAAAGCACTTCCATATTATGCTTGAAATTTTCTTTGAGGGCGCCTACGAAGGAACTCACAAGTCAAACTTCAAGATAAGCTTGGCTTTTTGATTGACTAAACGCTTACAAGATGCAAACTTGTAAATATAAAGTTGCTGTGCACTTATTTCACAGACTAGGGTGGCAGCGGCAGGAAATGGTCATCAACAATGAGCAATGATGATAATGTTATTATTTTTTATAAGTTTACTGCAACAGTTTGCTTCGTTCATTAAGTGAATTTACAGCCTTAAGGAAAATATTAGAATTTAGTACGCTATTTTTGGGTTCATTGCCATATGCTGACTTGACCTTCCCTTGCGAAATAATGTTGCTGATAATTCTGAGCTGCACAAATTGTTGCGGCATATGCCTATGAATAGAGCTGTTCCTTTGTGTTCCTTTGTGCATTTTGTCAAATAGTCACAATAGCGTCGCCTGTCAAGCCATGAAGCGTAAATCAGCTATATCATATAAGCTGCAAAATCTATTGCATATAAATTTTATGTGTTTTTTTTTTTTTACACATAAAAAACGAGTTTACGTTTGAACACTTTGATGTTCGGTTTCGCATTTGCACTTGTTATACATAAATGTTGGGCTCCCTTAGCATAAAAATGCACTTGGCTGCAAACATTAAACTGTGACGTGCATGTATAAAAATATCTTTGCAATGCTGACATATAAAATTTAATAGCTTACGTTGCCGCATTTAAATAAATATTTTATTTATAAAAAATTTGCAAAAAGTATTTATTAACTGTTATAAGCAATGCCGTTTATTAATAAATACTAAATTTAAAAAAAAAAAAAGAAAATGAAAAAAGCAGCTGCGCTGTCAAATGACGTTGCACGTCGCAAAGCAGCCGCCCCCTTTTTTGTTTGTGTGTGGTGCACTTTTGTGCTTCCGTTTTAATTGTTACACGGAACCTGTTCGCTTCATTATTTTTATACGCAGTGCGTGCGAAAGTTGCTTATTTGAGGTAAGTAATACATGTGCGTCAGACAAGTGTGGCATACAAACATTTGACTTAACAGTTTTGCACTCTTTTTTATTGTTGTTATTCATGTTGTTGTTGTTGTTATCTGTTTAAACATTTTGCATTTTGTTTGCCTTGCCTGCATGCTAATGAACTTCCTTAAAGAGTTCAATAGGCATGTCTGTGCTTTGTAATTGCTCTTCTTAATATTTACTATTGCTGTTGTTGTTGTTGTTATTAATTTTGTTGTAAGTTTTATTTGTCTGCTAAGTGACACACAAAGACTCACTATAGCTTAGCCACTTGCGTATAATTTAGCATGAGTCTTTTTGCTTTTCTTCTGCTTTTGCTTTTTTCTTTCTTTCTGTAGTTAGGTGTGCGGGCGCCTGACAATTGTGGGCGTCTTTTGTCACATGCAAATATAATATGCACAGCGTGTAATTGTTGTTGTTGTTGTTATTATTATTATTATTATTTAGTGTAATTTAAGTGTTCATTATTATGCATTACTTAAGTGCCATTAAACTTTTCCCAGCGCCACAAAAAATTTGTAGTGAGAATTATTTGAAAAAATCAACGGAAAAATACTATTTAGCTGATAACAATAACAACAACATGATCATCAAGAACGCAGCTCAGCTTCATAGTCTGGCACGGATTTTTCGTAAAAAAAACGCTTTCTCTAGCGATTAAAAAATAACACACGAACACATGCGCTTAGCACAAAGCAATTTTTTTATTTTTGTATTTTTATTACGATTTTATTTTATTTTGTTTTGATTTTTGTTTTTTTTTTTTTTTTTGTTTGTTTATTTATTATGTACAATTGAGTGTCGCGTCTATATGGATATTCAGATATTAAGTACGTACTATTTCATTTGAAACTACATCCGAGTTCGGAAGCGAGCTGTAAATATTTCAAATGGCTTAGCGTATTTTCAGTTGATTTGCGCGCGTTTTTCGTAGCGGCCACAGACTTCTAAGCTAAAACTATCTGATAAATACAGCCGATATATTGTGAATAAAATACCCGCTGCTGTGTTGGCTTAATTAAACAAACAAAAAAGTGTTGTAATTTTGTTTACGGGAAGTTGTCTGCTAAAATTGCTGAAATTATTTGAAATACTGTCAATTTGTTGTAATTATTTTGCAAAATGGGTAAGTCTTTAAATGGTGAAATAAAATCCAAATAAACAATAATCCAAATTAGTAATAAAAAAACTAATTTTTAAAACTTACACATTTAAAAAAAAAAGATAATAATTCTGCAAAATTAATAATAAACATAATACAAACCAAATGTGATGTTCTTTTTAAAATTTCTCTTATATAAAAATCGCAATTAAAGTGAATATATATTAAAAATAATAATTTTAAATGAATAATAATTATAATTAAATGATTCAAAAAAATATTAAAAAAAATAATGACAATGCTCGTTAAAAAAAGATTAATTAAATTAAATTAAAGATTCAAATGCCGTGAAAAAAAAATATTTATATCATTACTGTGCACTGTACCAAGAAAATCATAGCTTCCTCTTCATTTATCGTATATTTTTTTAAATTCGATTTTCTTTAATTATAATCATGCAGCATTTGCAGCCAATAATGATTATAAGACTTATTTTCTTCACAAGTTATTCAAATTTGCAGTGCTGAAAAAAAAAACACAGAATGTTTCTATTATATATGGCTAAAGCAAGCCACCAGTAGATTTGGCTTAAAGACAATAAGAAATACACCTGCAGACAGAGAAGAGTGTGCGTTCAATAAACTCTAGTTTTCAGACTTAAGTCTGTTGCTCAGCTGAGGAACAATAAATCGAGCGCGTGGCTACAAATTTGTCACTAGCAACAATTTTTGTAGTTAAATTAAAAACAAATGGTTTATAAACAGTTCACTACAGACAGTTCGTAAATAAAAAAGGCAAATTGAAAGTATACATCTAATTAGATTTGTTATCATTTAATATTATTTATAGATACTCAATAGCAGAATATGCTGTATTTGGTTTAAGGGAGACAATAATATATTACAAAAGCTATTAGAATAAATTGCAAAGCATACATGGATAAGCTGTTTAAATATTTAATTAAACAGAGTTAAAAAAATCATTTTGTGTTTTTTCTTTTTTAAAAGCCAATTAAAATAATACACCTAAATATATATTAATTATTGCTCATCATTCGCATCATCCAATTTCAACGCATTGAACCAAATATGCCCAAACGCGCTTTATCAGTTGCAACTTTGCTTTTGAATAAATTAGACTAAGCCTGCCACCGCTTCACTTTTCTTCTACACAAAGTAAGTCTTTGTACTAAAATTGATGCAGCTAATAATGCACGAGCATATGACATACTTTCTTGTGTGGCCTATCTCTGAGATAATTTAGTATGCTATATATATACATAAGTATATGGCAATATTTCTTAGTAAATTACAAAATTAACAAAAATAAACGGAAATAACCAAACTATTACGAATAAAACACTAGCAGCATTATCTAATAATCATAAAAAAATTAATAATAATAAAAAAGAATGCCACTGCAAACAAAAAAATACTTCAAGAATTATAACCCTTTTTTTTGCTTTTTATTTCTTGCTTTGATTTGTACGCGTGAAGCATCTGCGCTGAAGTGTCTATGTCGAGTTATTTGTTGTCTTCGTTATCAATGCACCTTCGCATATTATTTATTATTATTGCCTGCATTGGCCATAGACAGCCAGATAGCCGCTTATGTGCACGTATAATCTCTCAAGCATCGCCAATCATCAATACACGACCCTCAAATACGCGTCGTAGCTGCTTATCGTCGTGGGTTTGTGTCGCCTGCACGTGTGTATGTGTGTGGGTGTGAGTACCGACACTTCGGCGCGGGGCTTGTCTCGTCACTGCAGACGACGATTCAAAACGAAGCGAGCGCATGATGTTGATTGGCTGCATGCTGGCCTGCCTTCTCACTCGCGCGCACGCTGTGCATGTCAGTTGCGTCTTGATAATACGTTGCCTTTTTTTTTCGCAGCCGAAATGATTGCGTCTTTAGTTGAATTACAAGACGTATTTATTAAAGAAAAAAGGAAAAAAAAAACCCAAGTGTATTTTAAGTGCCTGCGCTGTTTGCTTAGTGCTTTGCGATTACAGCAAAAAGAAAATCTTTAAATTCGTGCGATTTTGCGTTTATTGGCACATTTACAAGTTACACTTGCAGCGTACGATTACGGAAAGGACAAAAAACGTCGAATTTTGTAAGACTTCGTTCCAAATTAGTACAAGAACAATATCAAAAAAAGGATTTGTGTGCAGTTTAATGCTTATGCAATTACCCGCTAAGCAGTCGTTAGCTAATTTACGAAGCGTAACAGTTGAGCTGACTTTCGCAGTGCAATTAAATAAAATTATATGAACAAAACATTTGAATTAATGAATTGACAGCAACTGTCTAATAAATAAATGTGTGAAAATTGTGTAAAGCCAAATAAAAAAAATATATTCCAATTTTCTGACATAATGACAAATATTAAAAAACAAAATTAAGTAAAAAAATTTGTCAAAATTATAATTTTCAATTTAATAACACTTCAGCTTAAATATGCAGCGCAATGTGTCGGAACTTTAATTGTCAGTGATTTAAAGTTAAAAAGCTGTTATTTGTTTTTCAATACCGCAGCTGTATTCAAATTGTTTATTGTTAATAAGCAGTGTCAATAGCAATACTCTCAAGTGATCAGTTTTAGCATAACGCTGTGGGTTTTGAGCAATGAGCGAAACAATTATTTAAATGGCTGTTAAGTTGTCAACTGAGCAAATCAAGCGTGCTGCGATTTTTGCGTAATAAAAAAACATATACGTAAATCTGAAATTTTAGTATATTACATATTATCTTTGACTTTACTAGACACTGGCTGCATTTTTAATTTATAGACTTTTTTATACCTTTCGCACAAATGTTATGAGTTTTTTTACGAAACGATTTTTTTGAACGAAAAGTCACTTGTGCCTTTTAGGGTAAAATTATATAGCATGCTTTTTGGAGCAGCAAAAAAAAGTAGTTAAAAATAATAATTTATCATTAAAAAAAAATACTTCAAATTTATAAGGATAAATACAAAATTGCAGCTGTGTCGGCTTGCGAAGGCCCTCAAGCTTAGATTTTAGATGTTATACTTAATAGGATTGTGTGATGCAGTTTTCTGTCTTCATGGTGTTTTAATAAATTAAGGTAGTAGAATGTAATTGTCGCCAGCTAAGTTCAAAAAGTTTAGGCTGAAGATCTTTTTTTATATTGTAAGGAAGAGTTTCTTGGCATTATATGTATGAATCACGTTAATCTCTTTTTATACTTACTAATTTTTTTGATAATTTTTCGCAAATTCTATGATGAATTTTGATTTTAGTTAGCGAAATCAACATCATTTTGCTGAGGAACGACAAAGAAGAAATAATGTTAATAATTTTTAATTAAACACTTAGCACCGTTTCTTGTTGTTTTTGTGTTTTGCTAAACTTATTTAAAATTCATTAGGCAAACCAAATACTAATGATTAAACATTAGGAAAAAAACAAACAAATGTTAAGTAGTTTAGTCATCACTTGGTGTCTACAAAAATAAATAAAAAAGTGATTAATGTGCTTTCGTGCGTTCCTACGTTATTTCGCATGCATAATAAAATATCTACGCAAAGGTCGTTGCGATCAGAACACACGCATGCGTTCAGGCCAAGCTAGAAATCTACACGTGATTCAATTATCTGGCGCCCAATCCTTCACTTTAATCTAGGGCGCTACACTTATGCGCTTCTAGATGACCAACACGACGTATACGTATTTCTCTTTTAGACTGTTAAATAAACCAAGTTTTTTTTTATTTTACTGCATTTGTTGTTGTAATACATTTTAAGCATTCTATCAATATTTCGCTTACATTTGGCTTTGTTTTGTTGTTGTTTTTGCAGCTGCCGCCAAAGCGCATGCCATTTGCCATAAATGAATGACGGTGAGGTCAAATACACAGAAGTAAGTCCATTTCAAATAAGCGAGGGATTTACATCCAACAACAACATGAGCGCAGAGCCAGTAAAAACATCACGTATATTCCTAGCCGCCGTTGCGGGTGAGTACTGTAGCTGCAGGCAGTATAGACAATATACTGACCAATTATGTCAATCCACAGCCAATCTTTCAGCCTTTGCGGTAGGCACATGCCTCGGCTGGACATCGCCCGTCGGGCCCAAACTAAAGGCCGAAGACACTTCGGATTCCCCTTTGTCACGACCCATTACTAAAGAGGAGGATGCCTGGATCTCGTCACTTATTGCAATTGGCGCCTTGGTAGCGCCCTTCATCGCAGGCCCGCTAGCGGATAAGATCGGACGCAAGTGGGTGCTGCTCAGCAGTTCCGTGTTTTTCGTGCTCGCCGCTGTGCTGAACATGGTCGCATCGCAGGTCTGGGTGCTGTATGTGTCGCGTCTAATACAGGGCTTCGGCGTCGGCTTTGTCATGACAGTGCAGCCGATGTATGTCGGCGAGATCGCCACGGATAATGTGCGCGGAGCGACGGGTTCGCTGATGCAGTTGTTCATTGTGTGTAAGTAGCAGAATCGAACAGATTCATTAAAGACGGTTGACTTATTGTGCTGTGTGTCTGATTCCACAGCTGGCATCTTGTATGTCTATGCCATTGGTCCGTATGTTACCTATCAAGCACTGCAGTGGTGTGTGCTCGTCGTGCCGCTCGTCTTCGATGCCGTGTTCTTCTTTATGCCCGAGAGTCCCTACTATTTTGCCGGCAAGGGTCGCAAAACCGATGCCGTACGATCACTAGAATTCCTACGTGGTCAGAGCGCCGATGCGGTGCACGATGAGATGGCCATGATACAGACGACAGTGGAGGAATCGGCGGCGAACAAGAGCAACATGATGGATCTCTTCAAGAATGCCGGCAATCGCAAGGCGCTGCTCATCTGTGCCGGTCTGATCTCCTTCCAACAGCTGTCCGGCATTAATGTGGTGCTGTTCAACAGTCAGTCCATCTTCGAGAGCGCAAACACGGGACTGGACCCGGCCATTGCCACGATTATAATTGGTTGCGTGCAAGTGGCCTCATCTGGGCTGACGCCGATCATTGCCGATCGCTTGGGTCGCAAGCCTATGCTGCTGACCTCGGCCGCGGTCATGACCATTGGCTTGGCCGCGCTGGGCGCTTTCTTCTACATGCAATTGGTTGTGGGCGATTACTCCAGCGTGATATGGATGCCAGTGCCGGCGCTGATCATCTATAATATTGTCTATTGCACGGGCTTCGGACCACTGCCCTGGGCTGTGCTGGGCGAGATGTTTGCGCCGGAAGTCAAGTCGATTGCGTCGTCTATGGTGGCCTCAACGTGCTGGATCCTGGGTTTCCTGGTGACACGTTTCTATCCGGCGCTGGATGAGCTCGGCTCGTTCTATGCTTTCTGGCTGTTCGCGATCTTCTGCGTGGCGGCCTTCTTCTTCGTCCTGTTTGTGGTCATGGAGACGAAGGGACTGAGTCTGCAGGAGATACAGGACCGCCTCAATGGCAAGAAGCCAGCGTAAAACGATTTGTTATATTTATTGATGTAGGATTTATTTTATTTAAAGTTAGCTTTTTTATTTTATTAAGTTTGTTAATTTTGCATTTTCCGACATTTCTATTACCTAGGTGTATGAGAGTATTTTATTGTGTTAAGTAAAAAGTTTAGCATAAATTGTTGTTATTTTAGGTACGATGTGAAATGAAAAAACATAAAAAAAAGAGATGTATAAAAAATTAAAAAGTTGCCTTTTTATAAATATGAAAGCTGCCCCGCCGCTGCCTGCCTGATTTGGTCATTTGAAGTTGGGACGCATGCGCAATCGGCTACAACAACTACAAGCATAGAAGTCAAAAATTAACAAGAGAGACGTCAATGTTATAATAGTTAGGCAGTGGAAATTGCAGAAATAATTAAAACTATTCAAAAAGATTAAAAAAATCCTCAAATTCCGAGTTTCCACGATGCGCAACTCGAAAGAAGGTCCAGTTACTGAGTAAGCTGGCGTTGCGGTAGACTCCACCTGACTCTTGAAACTCAAATTAGAACAGTATACCAAATATCAGCAGCCGACAGCGGGCACTATTTCTCTACCTACCTGCAAATGAATATGTGCGCGCCATCTGTCGTACATTTTGGGTCTGAACAAGAGTGCTGCGCAAGACGGCGCCACCTCGCAGTTGTTGAGGGTGACCGTTGCTTTGGTATCTTAAATCTACAATTGTTGTTGTTTACGACGACTTGTTTGTTGTTGTGCAGGCATGTGCCGGGTGTTCGGTGGGAAAGGGGGAAATTCAAATGGAACGGGGCAACCAGGCTCCCAGGGCGTTATATTTTTTTGTCTGTCGCGCGTCCGGACGAAATCGGCGTGCGGTCCGCTTAGTCCGAAGAAATGCGACAATGTGGAATGTGCAGAGCAGAGTTGGCACAGCGCGCAACTCACTCACGTCTCACTCCCACACGACTGGTGCTGCTCTCTTCTGGCTTGCTTGAGCGCTTTACGTTTTTTTCGTGCCCGATTGGCTAAAGTAGCAGCAGCCTCTCCTCAGTTTTCGAGTTTTTCTCGCGATGACAAGTTGTGTGTGTCGGCAAGCTGCGAAAGTTACGTGCGTGAAATTTATTTAAGTTATATTTAACTTTCAACATTAAGTTTTATAAACTTAAACAATTGCAAGCGGAATTTTATTTCACAAATATCCTTTGTTTAAGTAGTGCAAGTGCTTTATAAATAATTAAAAAAAACCTTGTAGGCATACAAAATAATCAAAAAAGACAGCACAAAGTTTAAGTAAGCAAAGCACGAGCAGTCGACAAATTCGTATAAGTCGCTGTTATTGTTGTTATACGTGTATAAGTGTATTTGCTGCGCTGCTGTTTTGTTTTTTGTTGTTGTCTCCAACATTGAAGTCGAACGTCTGCGTCGCTGCCGTTGTCTTTGTTGTTGTTGCTGTTTCGCCAACAAAATATAATGAATGGAATAGCCATCATCCTTGTTAGCGAGTGCATTAATTAAGCGCAAAAGAAGAAGTTGCAATGCATATAGTCTAAGACGCGGCGCCCTACGACCTGAGACATCCTGTGCACAGGCAGCAAATAAAATAAAAAAGTCGAAAAGAAATAACAAACAAAATCATAATAAAAACAAAACCTTAAACGAGCAGCGGCAGAATAAGCAAGTGTAGTGCACATTTGCGTGGAGTTGTTGTTGCAGCCGCCAAACTGCAAACAAGACACGGGAAGTGATGTCACCACATCTGCACCAGCACCAGCAACACCACCAACAGCAGCAGCCCAAGACGTGCACCGTTACTCCTCCCTTTCCAACTTATTTGTAGTCAACAACGACGTCAACGTTTTTGTTTTAGAATAAACGTGCACAGTTATTTGTTTTTGTTCTGCGCCTTATATTATCATTACAACAACTTCTTGCAAGTTTGTATTGAAAAATGCCACCGCCACATTTTTATTGGCTACGCGGGCAAATTCGTTTTTTCTCGTTGGCTTTGTTGTTGTTGCTGCTGCTGCCGGTGAACATATGTTTGCAACATCCACGACAACAACAAATGTTTGCGACAGCATTCGCAGCTGTCGAAGATGATAATAACAACAACAACAACAATAACTACATAAACAATAACAAGAACTTGGAAACAAAAGGTAAGTGCTGCGCATATAAAATTTTTCCAATTGAATTTTTTGCATACATTTTTTTTGATTTGCGCGCAAAACTCATTTTTTGGTTTTGGCGATTAGATCGTTTGGTCGGTTGTTCATTTGTTCTCTGGTCAAATTGTCTGCCCAAAACTTGTACACCGAACACGCGCAAACCACTTCGTTCCAAACAGCAGAAGACTAGTTTCGTGCAAAGTTTTTATGTGTCAAAACCTTGAAATTTTGTTGAAAACTTGATTTTCTGGTAACAAAGCTGACTGTCAGCTGGGCACCGAAGAAGTGCGCTTGGCGTTTTTTTCTTCTTTTGTATTATTATAATTTACATACATTTTTAGTTTCCTTTTTTTTTTTTTTTTGGTTGATTTACTTTTTTGAGTTTATTTTTTTTTATTTCCTAGTTTGTCACATATGTACATATTGAGGGAGTCCACCAAGTGTGTGTTTTAGTTTTGTGCAGCTGTGCATGTTGTGCCGAGGTAAATTTAGGCTTTGCTACCTACTCATCTGCTTGTCTCTCTGTCTGTCTTTGCGTTTATGCAAATTTGTTCCTTACTTTTTGCGCTGCCTATAGCTTATGCAAATTTGTGTACACTATAATTGATAGGAGAACTTGGTGTGTTCCTTGAAACAAGTTTTAATTTTTCATATGAGTAGTGGAACATTTTAAAAAAAATTTGTATTTTAGGAAAGTTTAAAAAATCAAGAAATAAGTTAGTAAAAAGCAGTCTAATAGTAAAGTCGGGTGCAGTGTGTGAGTGGGATTGTTAGGCACAAGGAAATTAAGCAAATACATATAAAATAGTTGAACTTTTGGGACCATATTAGTCCTCCAATATTCGAGGAAAGGTAAGGATATATGACGAAGCCTACGTGGGGGTCTCAAAAGAGTTTTTTAATTTACTTTATATGTTCATTCCGCACTTTAGTTTAAAATTTTGTACTTTATAGTTCTCACAATATTTTCATTGTAGTTATTTAAAGTATAATACTGTATTATTATATTTTCATAATGCCAACGATTTTTCTTTTTAATACAAACTATTTTCTTTGTTTTGGTATTCTATTTAATTGGTGTTTTCTTGTTTAACATTATTATACTGCATTATACATTCATTGTACACAACTTATCTTACGAATTTTGCAACTTTTTTTTTCGATGTTTTGTTTTTATTATGTATTATTTCTTTATAAGCATGTACAGATAGCATTTTTTTATATTAGCTTCTTGATACCATTTTTGCTGTGAAAAGTGTGCTTTTGTATCAAATTTCATCAACAGCGTTCTGTGATTTGACTAGAATATGATGGTTGCCCATTTGCTGTTTTTTTTTGCCAAGTGTTTATTTAACACTGATAAGACAATTTTCGCAACAATGAAGCAACTGTCGTCGTACGTTCTGTGGCACGTTTCAGTTCTCAAACCATATGCATGACAAACTATTAAAGTTAACTTCACTTTATTTAGTTTTTATGTATGCATGTTTTTTTTGAGCTGTAATGCTATTTGTCTACCTTAAGGGGTTACACAAGCTTAATGCACTACACATGTGTTTTGACTTCCCTTTTTTCTTATTTATGAATTTGTTCAAACTGAACTTTTCAAGTCAAGTTTATTTTTGCAGCAAATGCATTCGATATCGTTTTGCTTATATTATTACTTATTTTCTTTTTGCATAACAGATTTAGGAAAATGTGCACGTAGCAACGAACATGCTGCCTAATAGCTAAGAGCTGCCAGCCAGTTTCCAATTTACAAGTTTACCGAGTCTATGTGTGCATGTCACTTTCTCAATTTTAAGTGTAGCAAATTGATATCATTTCAAGGCACGTTTCGCATAGACAATCGAGCTAAGAAATCGCATTTGCAGCGGAGCATTTTAAAGAACTTTTTCTTTGCTTTTGTGATTTGTGTTTTTTTTTCTATGTTTATCAATTAGACAGCTGCACAAAGCGCATGGAATTTGTTTTTTTTTTTGAAATTTTTGGGGCAAAAGCAAAATCATTAAGCGTTTAAACAGCTTGAAGCCTTCAAAACTTCTGCTTTAAAAAAAAAAAAAAATGAAAAGAAAAATACACTTTTGGTACTAAACAACATGGCCGTCGAATGTTGTTAAGCCCCTTCCATGCTGGCTCACATGCTCGTTAGTCATCATAGTCATGTTCCTAAGCGTTGCTTGGAAATGGCCAAAAGCGACAGACAATTATTGTGGCAGACTAAGCATGTTTTCGCTTTGCAACGTATGTTTTTATACTTATTTTGCTTTTGCTGCTCTTGGCTTGCTGTAGTCTGCGTTGTGCAACGACGTGAGTGTTTATAAGACAAAACCAAATATAAAAACAAGTGTCTTACCAATACATTCTTACATACACACATACATACATGCAAACATAACATGCTCTCGTACGTTGAACACAGACATCAATGTCAAAATAATAAAACATAATTACAACGTTTTTGCTTAGCTTAGCTGGCATCGCCACATTGGGTGTTTGGGTTAGTTGCGTTTTACGGCTAATACTCGACTCAACTCAACTTTTACTCTTAGTACGTTTGTTGTTGTTGTGTTGTTATCAATGTAGTCATATCATGTGTGAAGAGGTTTGCAGTTTTCTTCTGCTTGCTCTCAGCAACGTTCAGTTATCTTCAATAGCAGTTGCATACTGTGCGAACGTGTGTTGCTTACCATAATAAACCGCTTCTGTTGCTTTTTCTGCTGCTGCTTGCTTTTGTTACTATTGTTGTTTTTTTGTTTTTTTTTTTTATTTTGGTATTGAAATAAACAGTTGTTTATTGCGGCTTTCACTTTACCATTCATAAACGCTACACAAGTGTTCCGTTGCAGACAAAGACATATGGTCTTGCGGATTAGAGTAGAATCAGCTTAATTTCATTAATATGTTTTCACACATGCTTAACGCTCAACTGAGCATATCGGTTACTTGGTTTACCAACAGCGTCGCAACAACTGAGCTTACACAGTCTTGCGACAGGTGCAAGCTAATCCGACGTTAGATCAATAAAGATACAGTTCAGTCTATGTGCTTTATTCACTGTAAACTATTCTTTACAATTTCTTTATTATCATTAATCATTATTAAAGAGCGCATAATAAACCAAACTCGAACAAAAAATTATATTTTATGCTTTATAATTACAAAAATATTTTTTATATATAGTAAAGATGCTGAATCTTGTGTTATGCCATTTTAATTAGCCATGTTGCAGTAAAGGAATCTCTTGAGGTTTACGTGCTGCCATTTGGGCTGGTAGGCATCCTGCTTAGTTGTTATGCAATAATTGCAGCACAGCAAGTATTTGAACTTGGCTTAGCATACAGCAATGTTCAAACAAACTATGCAATCAATGCGCTACAGTGATCTATTATTACCTTAAAAGAGTGCTAAGCTTATGTGAGTTGACTCTTAAGCTACCGTTGCGCATTAGGTCAAACAATTTGAATATTTCAATAAATTTTCATTTGACGCTTATGGGCTGTCATTCAGTTTATAAAATGCTCATAATGAAGGGTCATTGAGCAAATGGCCAACTAGAAAATAAACAACAGCAAGTTAGCCAATGAAATTCCCACGTATGACATGAATTGCTTTTTGTTGTAGGCGTCATTGTTGTTGCACAATAAACCCAACTTGTCTACCATAAAATCACAAAATGGGCTGGGCTCTTTATCAAGATTAATTTTACACCTTTCTTAACATTGTTCTTCTCAACGGACCAGCAGACAAGTGTTGTCTGTTGTAGTGGAATATTTTGTGTGTTATCAAACTTATGTTGAACCTAAGTCTATATTAAGTACACAGAGTAGTGTAATTTTTCAATGCGACACATGCCCATTGTTATGCGGAAGAGTAAGCGAGCATTGCGCTTTGCTTTGCTTGGCTGACTGTTTTAAATAACTTTGTTTTTTTTTGTAGTTCAATTATGTAAAATACTTTTGACCTGACTCAAGCAAGATGCGCTTGAAGACGACGACGCATAGAACGAGTGGCCAGTGAAGAGTAATTCTAGTTAAAAGATGTTTATCAAAGTTGTTTGTGTCGCTTTTATAGTATTTTATTGTGCTGGATTTACTTTGTTGACTGGCTGGCTGTCTGTCTGTGACTGCTTGTCCGCCTTAGATGTCACTCAATTAAGCAACAAGTTGTTTGGACAGTTGACTGAACGCGTAGCTGCGCCAAGTTTATGCTGCTGAGCTGAATTGCGCCAAATACGCGTAGAATTGATCGCCATTGTTGTTGTTGTTGTTGGTTTTATTGTTGTATAATTGAAGTAAACTGTACGAAAAAGAAGACATACATTGTATGCATGTGTGTATGTGTGTTGCATATAGACTGCTGCCTTAATTGAATTAGTACGCGAAAGTGGCAGCTCGGCTCAGTCCGGCTTGGCTTGATTAACTACGAGCGGAAGCTAAGCGGCAGTTACTTGTACTAATTAAAATGTAAGGCTTCAAAATTTCACTTCAACTTTTGACGGTCAAGCAGCAGCTGTTTGTGTGTAGTTATTTTTCCATATTGTTTTTTTTTTTACTGTGCTGAGCTGCATACTAAGCGCGTCTGCGTTGCATTCTAAATGCTATAGAAAGTGACGATGTATATTAAAGACAAAGATAGAGAGAGTGAGAGAGAGAGCGATAACTATATACAAATTTTGTTGCTGTGCTTAATGCATTATTATTTACATTATTATTGATTATATTTTGTATATTTTGATTAATCATCATCTGTTGCCCAAAAACCAAAGAAAAATAATGGAAAAAATATTAAAAGAAAACAGAAAAAAAATGCAGTCCATGCCAGCAGCATTGCTGCCGATTACTTTGTTGCTGCGGTTGCCTATCGACGCATGCATCGATGCGAAGACGATTGATCCGACGTACGATGCATGCATAAATAAAATAAAAGACGCTACGCAATGAGACGCAAGTAAAAAGATTTCACTCCCTTTTATACAAAAAAAAAAACGAAGAAGAAAAACACAAAAATTAAACACAAAAAATTTATTTGTTTTGATTTCTTTAAAAATGAAAATCGAAATAATAATAAAAAACAAAATGAAAACGTACAAAAGTAGGAAAAAAAATACGAAATGCATTCAAGTATAATATTGGGGAAGTAGCAGGCAGCGCTTTTACCAATTTTCTTGTTTTCTTATATAATTTGTTGTTGTTGTTGTTGTTTGTTTTGTGGCCCTGTGCACACTCAAGTAGAGTATTACCGGCAACAACAACAACGCTGCCACTGTTGCCTGCCTCTCGGCGGCAGCTACTCAATGCGTCCGTGTGGCTCCCTTGAGTTTGCATTTCTATTTGCTGTGCTGTGCTGCCTTGTATTGCTCCATTATGCGTCTGTGCGTGCCTTGCCTTGCTTTGCGTTGCCTCAACTTGCCTCGATACACGGTGTGGCTCGCCTCGCCGTACTCATTTCAATGCTGCGCCTTATTTTCTTGATTACTTTTGCTTTCCTGCTGCTGCTGCAACGCTTTTAAATGAATTACTTACATTCAGCACGTTGAGTTGAGTGCATTCACCGCGCGCTGCTGCTGCTGCTGCGCATATTTGGACCAAGAGACGCATACGCATGGGCATATAGGCAGCAGAAGCACACAGGCGGGCGAGCGTAAGGGAAAAGCAAAGAAATTAAAACGAGCATACAATTGCATATCATGTTGTTCTTGCTGCTATTGTACTGTTTCTTGTATGCATTCACAGAATGTGAACGGTGTCGAAACGGAAGTTTGGATTATTGCTAGTCGATTGCCAAATAGGCTATGTCTGATCTGAAAAAACAAAAAAAAAAGAAACAAAAGTTTAATGAAAAAGAACAAATCAACGGAAAAAAAAAATTAAAAAAAGCAGAAAAAGACAACTCATCACACTTTAATTGTAAAAATCTGCTATACACTTATTGGGATTTCATTTAAGCTGCGTCTAGACCGCTGCATCTGGCGCCAGTTTGAGAGTGTAGCAGAGCCAACTTGACTTTTATTATACGTCGGCTGGCGTGTCAAAAATAAATCTAATGAGAATTGTTTGTTTTTGTTTTTCGGGTTATTTTTTTGGGGAAGCAATTCAACTGTGAGTGTGCCGGCGTATGACTAATGCTGTTCTGATGTGGTAGCAAGCACCCCAAGTGTGTGTACTTATAAGCTGCCGGTCATAACAAGTAACAGTACCAAAAAAAAAAAAAAACAAAAAAAAAAAGGGAAAAAAGAAATAAATGACACTACACACTTTAGCCCTTAAAACGTTGCAGGGCTCATCATGACTGCTGCCACCCCCTGCCTTTAACCCGAAATTGAGTTATAACTGAGTCATAGATTTACGTCGGCTTGAGCGCGGGGTGCAGGTACGTTTTGCAGTAACTGTAAGGGCTAAGCGTTGTGTCACTGTTATGTGCATTAAAGCAGCGAGGGGCTTTAATATTTTTCTCTCACAGTTGACTATCGATTTAATGTAACCGGCAGTTGACGTGTTTGTTTTGCTAGTCTAATAAATCGCAGCTCATGTCATTATTGTTACGTGTTTTTCTTTTCAATAAGATAATCAAGCAGTTTGCGGCGCTTATTTATTAAAAAAATAACTGGATTGGTTTTAGATAAAGACACACAACTTACATCGACACTTTGTTATTCTGTGCATTGCATTACTTTGAGTTGTGATAGTCTAGTCTCAAGATGAGCTATGCACTACTGTACTTGTGCTGCAGGGCATCTGCAATGCCTACCTCGACGCACTAATTGCCATAGCTGATTGCTCGCATGTGCTGCTGCTGCATGGCAATGTCTCCTGAGCATACTTGAGCAATAACTGCAGACCCCGCATGAGCGGCTTAGTCAAATTAGTTGCATTGTGTGTTTACTTATCTTACAGATTACCTAGAAAACCCTTAACTTTGCCTAATCAATGCCTTTTTGCAAGTCTGACACTTTCCCTTATCTCCAACATCACCACATAGAGGTAAAAAATAATGTACCAGAAACAAATTGAATAATGTGTGAAGTTGCGCGTATGTTGGCCTTGTCACAAGGTCTTGAACGTTGGCCCAAGCTTTTACAATATTAAAAATATCTTGCAGTGCAAAATGTTTTATTCGCGCGCAGTTAGCGGAAGTAATTGCATTTGGCATTTTTTAAGGCTAAGTCGCTCTCTAATAGCTGTGCTACAAATATTGCAAGTAAAAATGCTAAATGAAATAAAATTTTAAATACAATCAAATTTTTGAATTTATTTTGTACGCACATTAGCAACAAAATCCCGGCCTTTGCAATGTTCACTATTAAGACGTTCTTTCAGTAACTAACAAATCATAATAGATAAAATCGAGTAATCAGTTGGACTACATAAAACCAGCCAAATAGTTCGTTAAAGATACTAAATCGACAAAGGATCCAGCGTTAACAGAATCAGCCTTTAATGTTACTAAGAGTCCCTGTGCTGGCAGCCATTTTGACCAATCAACAGCTCAGTACGAAGCTAGTTCTGCAGTCACAGCTGTTGCCGATCTGATTTTATTTCACCTAAGTTGCTCTTTAGTCTATGTTGCTTATCTGCAACATTTATCAAGAGTAGCGTCAACGGTTCTACCTGCGTTTGACTTTATACTTAGACAGTCGTGTTGATTTATGAGAGGCCTGCCTTTGGCGACATTATCATGTCATGACAGGTTGTTGCTGTTGCTGGCACAGCAACATTGCTTTGAATCGCCTGGCAAAAGTAACTAGACGATATATTTCGTGTAATATTGCTTAACAAACTGCCCACGTGAAAATGCTGCCTTTTGTTGCCTTTTATTTCTTCTTGTTTTGTTACTTGTGCATAAGCAGCGAGCTTCGTTACTTAATTATGCATTAATACGCGTTTAATCTGTACACAAATGTGACAGCAGACAGGCGACGCGCAGCATACACTCGATTTGATGACCTCTGCCGCATGCATTGCAACCCCCAATCAATAACAGGGCAAGCCATCCCTTGTATGTACTGCAGTGCACGCGCACTTCTTCATGGAGAAACAAAAAAACAAATGTAAAAACAAAAGAAGTTAACGGGACGACAGACAGGCACACGCGCGTTAAAAGTTTGTTTTCGTAAGCAATTTTAAGGTACTCATGCACATTCAGCGTCGTGTAACTCACTTCGGACACGCGTCGTAAATCACTGCCGCACAGGCCCAGTCAGACCTTTGAATAATCATTAAGAGGTACTACAAACTGGCGGACGGACAGACAGACGGACAGCAAGACAGACTGTCAGACACATGGCATAAATGACGATTTGATGTAACTATTTTGTTTTGTGTCACGGATTTTAGACAATTGAAATAAATACAAAACAGAAATTTGTGCAAGTGTGGCACACAAAGGCAATCGATAAATCGATCTGCAACAACAAAAGTTATGAAATTTTTATGCATATTATGTTTGTTGTTGTTGTTGCTGTGCCTATTATTGTATTTTTTGCTATGGTTGTACACACGCCTGTATTGTCATTAGTTCTGCAGCTTTTATTGTTGCCGCTTGCTACATTTTATTGCTTGCACCCGCCCTCGCTGGCAACAATTGCCGTGGGCACACCTACTTTTCTGCATGGCATAATAATAATTGCTTATGGCATTACTTTTATTTCCCTTTATTTTCGGTTTATATTTTTTTTCGGATTTTTTCTCACCCTCACGTGCGCTTGTCTGCCTGCAGACTCACATGCATGCGCAATTTGTCTAATGTGGGATTTTGTACAAATTTGTTGCAGACGCGCACATGTTGTCAGTTGCATGCACAAATGCAGCACACAACTTTAGTTTAGTTAGTTGCTGCCAACAACAACAACAACAACAACAACAATGTGACATTATCTGTCGAAGTGTTTTGCGGCATTGCTAAACTAGCAACTAACTGCGGCTTAAGTATGCCTTCTGCTCTGTAAGTAGCTTAAACTCGAGACAACGACGACGCACTTAAAGCTCGTGCTGCTCATAGCTACTCATATGCATAATCGAGTTAAGCATTTACTGCTGTCATATTGTTCTGTCTGCGTGTCTTTGTGTGTGTGTGTGTGTGTGTGTGTGTGAGAGTGTATATGAGTTTTTGTTTGTGGCTAACAAGTGTTGATCTTTTGGAATGTCACTTACAGGCTTCGCTTGACGCCAATTTGCCGCATACGCTTGAAACTTGTCGGAAATGCGACAGCACGCTACGCTGATTTGCCACTGTCACATGGCAGCAGCAACAATACGACAACAACAATAACAATAGCAACAATAACAGCGTGGCATAAAAGCAATTAATAATTGTGTGCTTTATGTAAAATAAAATAAAGAAGCACTAAAACAGAAAAAAAAAACACGAAGCAGTTCGATTGTTACGGCAGACAAACAGACAGACAGACGGACAAACAGTCAGACTACACTGAGTATGTGACTCATCTAGCATAGCCAAGCCAAACCAAGTCAAGCCAACGTAGCTCGATGAAGCTACATAGATACAAAAGTTAGTCGTGCTTAACGACTGCGCTTTGTTTTTTTTTTTTTTTTTTTTGGCAAACGAACTTTTACACACCGCAAGACTGCACGTTTGACCGCACAGCTGTTGTCTCTGTCTGTGTGTGTGTGTGTGAAATGGTATGAAACGGTGTGCAAGTTGAGCAATGCAAAAAAGGTGTGTTTTTGTAATATACTTTTGCCATTCTCGTACTTTCAATGCTGTCTCTCTTGCATGCTGATTTCTATATGCTGCACAGTGTGCAGTAAATAAAATTATTTCTGTTGTCTGTCCCTGGTTTCTGTATAAAAACGAGCGGCGTCATGCTGAGTTTTGTCAAGTACAGCGAATGTTTGTGTGACAATTGGTTAGCCTCTATGTTCTATGTTAAACTCTAATAGAAATTACAAAAGCGCCTGAATATTATGTTGTTAAAAACCACTTTTTATTTAGTTAACACTGTAATGGCATTTTTGCGGTGACTATTTTTAATATAATATGCCAAATTTAAAATTTTTTTTTATAAAAACAGATTTTTTTTATTCATTATTATTATTTTTTTATTTATTATTATTATTTTTTTATTTATTATTATTATTTTTTTATTTATTATTATTTTTTTATTTATTATTATTATTTTTTTATTTATTATTATTATTTTTTTATTTATTATCATTATTTTTTTATTTATTATTATTATTTTTTAGCCCAAATGTCCAGTAGCGTAAAATTCACTGCATAACATTAATTGCATATTACAAAACTCACAATTATTTAACTAACGAATTACAGTATTGTCTTGTAATACAAACCCACTGACACCTCTTTATTAACGTCACACCTGGCCGCTAATGTCTTTGCCTGCTGCTGTGAACAGCTAATTTCGTTTTAACAGTCACAATTGCTGTTAATGCGCTGTTGACATTTGTGCATGATTTTTTTTTTAAATTTGTCTGGCAGCATTGCAGTGTCAGTAGTCAGTCAATGTCAAATGCAAAAGTCAGTAGGCATAAATAATAAATCCTCTTAAGGCGCATAGCTCTTGGCGTTTTTTGTTATAAAAACACAATTCTTGTTGACACAATGTTTTTGCTTTAAAAGATTTTATCAAAAATAAAAACGATTTTTGTCACATGAGAGTACTTAATGTTCTCTTAGTTGGATACAGTATTTGTCACAATGAAAGCGTAAAATGTATCGAGTAATTCACAATATGTCAACTTTCAAATCAGTTTGAAATAAAAGTATATATAATTCTTGTTTATCATGAAAAGGGTTTAATGCTTCTTGTATACATCATAATAATTCATAAGAGTACAAAAATCCCCAAAATGTGAAGGCAATAATAAAATATTAGTTGGTATTTTTTTGTGTAGATAATAGAAATACTAATTCAAAATTCAATTTCATAATGCAATTCATATTCACGCTAATTTTAGATCAGCTTTCATTTTTTTCTACAATCTCTTATTACTTAGACATGTTTTAAACTTAGTTAGGTCAAGGGTTAGCGAGTTTAAGTTATTGTGAATTGTCTGCTTTAAGTGAAAGTTCTCAGTGTATTTGAGATATAAGTAGTTATACAGCAGCTTATCTGTTATGATCCCAAAAAGAAAGAGTAAAGTTTTTCCCTTCGGGGTAAAATATTGAATAATTTAATATATCATAGTTAAACCAAATCAATTGCTGTACCGGATAAACCCTGTGTGTCGGTTTAAGCTGTATAATGAACATTCAATAATTTTCATACAAATGCATTTCAGACGATAGTCCAGCATATAGACATATTAAATTAAATTGAATAAAAAATAATTTGAAAAGAGAGAAAAGAAAGAAAACGACAGAAGATAATCTACTGATTCGTTCTGGATATATATCATCTTGCCACAACAAGTAACGTTTTGTTGTTGCAATCTCAATCTTTCATTTGCCGCTTTCCATTGGCCTACTTCAGAGACACACACTTGCGCCCTCGTTTGAGTTAGGTCGGAAGACAATGTAATGAGGTGAACCGCAAAAAACTGCTGGCGAATCCGTTAGTTGCTTATTTCTTTGCATAGTGCGTGGTCTCACTGTAGCCACCTCTTGCCTAAGTTTGCAATATTTTTAAAGCACACCATTAATTAAATTTGACATAAAAAGCGACTTGTGTAGTTGTTTTTTTTTCTGCTTTTCTTTTTATTATTTTTCCGTATGCTTGGTGGCATGTAGCAACATTTTGTCATACTGTGCGATAAACACATGGAAAAATAGTTCAGTGAACTGTAGCACAATTCGCTGTGTATCGCATTTATTTATTTAGTTTTTCTTTTTCATTATTTTTTTAGTGCGTTTGTTTTTTTGTTTCGTTATTTTTTTGTCTGTTACTATATTATTTGCGCTTTATAGTAATTATTTGTTTTGTTTTTGTTGTTTTTTTTATTACGTTGTATTTCTTTTATTTTGTTGTTGTGTTTTGTTTGCATTATTGTTGTTGTTTTCATGACTGTTAGTTACATATTTACAAAACGTATTTACTTTGTGCAGCTTCCTTGTCTGCACACACTTGTTGTGCCTCCCACACTTAATTGCATTTATTGCTAATGTGTTTCCTTTATACTACGAATAGAAAGTGCGAGTATCTAGAGGAGCAATAGCTCAAGCGTCGTAATTCAAGCTGCACTAATTCAATTAACATTAATGCGTTAATTTCTCAAAGCGTTTTACACTTGACTGCCGTGTTACACAAATTAGTGAGTGTCGATAATCAAACGACAAGAGGACGCCCACACAGACAGTGAAACAGCAGACAAACAGACAACAGACCATGAAAAAAGAAAGACAAACCACAAGCGAGCAGCACAGCTGCAGCATCAGATGCAGCTTTATCAACATTTGTCCAAAGAAATGCTAAGTAGATGCCATCGCCGTCGCAGTCGCTGACGCTGGCGCAGCAGCTAAGACAAACAATGCACAGCCGACGTCTTTGGCAGTTGTAGGACTTTGATAGGCCTTTGATAGGCCCAGCCGCACAGTCGTCCGCACACTGCTGTGGAATGGTTGGGCAGCAGCAGAAAACTTTTTTAATTTATCTCAACATTAAGATAAGCAGCGCTGAGCTACTTAGCGGTTAAACAAGCCGATACGAACGCTTAACCCATTACTTTGCTAAACTCTCTTATAAAGTAACAGCAGCAGCAGCCATGAAGAAGACTTTTCACTTGCCTCCGCTGTTGTGGCTGTGGCTCGCTTCTTTGCGCCGTGCGTGCCTGGCGTGCTGAAGTGCGGCGCGTGAGTTGTGCATGCAGCATAAAGCGTTAAGTTGCAGCTTAGTGGCTGGGCCAGTGTGTATATGTGCCTTGTGCATGTTTGCTGGCTTGTGCTCGTTTTAATTGATAAAAGTGTTGAACAAAGGCTAAAAGTGAAGCAGAAACAAATAAGTAGAAAATAAAATAAAAAGAGGAAAATGGGAAGGGAAAAAAAATCAAGTATGCAACGCCAAATTGATTTCGACGCCACAGTGACGACGTGCGCGTCAGCGAAGTTCATTGCACGTTGTCTGGCAGCAGAGTCCTGCTTGCAGTGTCGCATACATAGTACATATGTGAAGCTGCAGAAGACAATACAAGTCAAGTCAGGCCAAGCCAAGGCAAAGCAATGCAAGGCAAGACACAGCAAGCAGCAGCAGCAGCAAGAGTCAAGATCGCGATAAACTTTCGTTTAATCAATAAATAAATTATGTCGCTACATGCTTGATAAAGTTTATGTTGTTGTTGTTGTTGTTATTTTTGTTGCATTTGACAATGCTGCTGTTTATTTAATGTATACAAAAACAAAAGCAAATGCGCGTAGGAACGCACACGCGTGAAGGTAATTAAAGAAAATTATAACAAATGGCCTTCATGCCATGCCACATGCAACATCCAACGCTCGCAATGTGTTCGCTCAACCTGCGTTTCACTGTACGCACAGTGACATGTTAACATGTTTGCTTTGAGCTACACTAACAACTCGCCATAGTCTATTAATAAAGTTTGTTTTTTTTACTTGCTTTTTAATTGCCAAACCTACATGCAAACATTTTCGCTATCTTTTTAATTACTTGAATTATTATGCAAACATGCACACACACACACACACACACACACACATACAGTTGCTCTGTGCACTTACTCGCAGTTGAGTTCAAGATGAAAATGAAAGTTATGTCAGTTTTGTCGTTTGTCTTTCATCTTTTGGCTTCATTATTGTGATTTATGTTTTCACACGTAGTTTTCGTCTGTTTCGTAATTGTTTCATTAATATCATGAGCTCAGTTTTATTTGTGCTAGTCGCGCATGTCGTTGTTTAATTTTTGATATATCATAGTATTCTTGATTTAATTTTTTTTTGTTTTTTTTTATGATAAATTTTATATCTCTAAGCTATTTGTGGTTAAAAAAATATATATTTTTGATAAAAATTGTTTTTATGTTTTTTGTGAATAATTTTAATTAGGATTACAATTTTTTTTTTCGTAGTAATGTGGCGACTGTTCTAATTTTTGTTGCAACCTTCTATTTGTTCTGCTCTTGATTAGTAGGTTTATTGCTGCAAGGTTTGTGGGTTGCTGCAGCCTTGTCAAAACGTCAACTACTCAATGCTGCTAATGTTTGATTGTCGCATGTAACTTATGTAGAGTTTTGTAATACGAATTATAGCGGAATTTTCCATAAATTAATATACTTGACTTATGCAAGAATTGACTGCAGTTGCGTTTCCATGTAAGTTTTAAATTCTTTGTGAATTACAGTTCTCTAATGGTAAATTTCTGAAGAGCCAAGCTGTTACGGAGTAAATCCATTATAAAGAAGAGTTCTTACATAAGTCTGCTATCATGCAAGAACTTTGAGATTTCTGTGGTTTGTTTTTTCAATTAGTGGTTCGGTTAATTGTAAAAAATGCAAGGTTACTGTTGTAATATAGCTTTGTTGAGGTTGTGAAAAATATGCAAATTGTTCAACACAATTTTGTGGTTTACCAATTTGTCAGATTGTCAACAGAGCAAAAGCTTGACTCAGTATTCTTTTGTTAACTCAAGTGATTATATATTGCGTTCTCACAAAGAAAAAAAAAAAAAATTAAAAATTAAATAAATAAACAAATAAATAATTATGCAATAGCGAATTTTTCCATGAAATAAAGTAAGTATATTGTGGTGTTATATTTTTTGTCAATGCTTCCATACTTCATTCCGTTACAGTTCAATTTACAGTGAAAACAGTTTTATGTGACTGCTCAAATATAACATGAATTGCTAGTCTGTATATCCTTTGAGCCTCTATGAAGTATGACAATTCATTAAATGCTGCTGGCATATTTATATAATAAACGAATAAAATCAATTTTAGCTGAAACTGCCTATGACGAATTGTATTTAACTTATACTCAGAAGTATTATTTCACATCAAATTAGTTCCCATTCAATATAAACGCTTGACTCAGGTTTAATTGTCACTGAGTCATCGTTCAAAATTCGTGAGAGTAGCTAAGTTGAATAATTCTAATTAATTGCGTATTGTGACGCTGGCGCGTGTATTCAAATATGCGCATGTGTCTACGTACTTTTCTACGCGTATTAACGAGCTTTACTGTCAGTTACTTGTTGCTGGTTTATGTCAGTAAGCCAAGTAGACGCCAATTGCTGTTATTGTTGTCGCAATTACAGACGTGACTTTTATGGCAACGGGATGTGCGTGCCACCACATGCCGATGCAATTCAAACCAAAAAAATAAGCAAAAAAAAAAAAAAAGAAAACAATGGACTGCATTGACGTTAACAAGAAATTGTTGAAATTTTTATACATTAGTTCGTATTATAGATAGTACATGGGTGGCTTTAAAAGCTTAATGGCCGGGGGCCAGACACATAAAAAACTAAAAAAAAAAAAGTAATTTTTTAGTACGGGTCAAGCTAAGTTCAAGCTTACGTACGCTTGAGGTGCGTTTGGTTTGCTTTTATTTTGACATTTATTTTTTTATTTATACAATCAAGCCAAGCGTTGTCACTTTTATGTTATCACTTAACGGTGCGCCAGTTTTTATGTGGCTTAAGGCATGTCGGCTAATTACACACGCACAAACACACACACACACATACACACACTCAGCCATACGCAGACACACTTTGCACTCACTTGCTGCATTAACGGTAAATGTTATTATTCTTATTACAGTTGTTTTGCGCTGTTTTTTTCCCGTTCTCATTTTTTTTTCCATGTTTTGCTTTTAACCGTGGGCCATTGATTGTACTAATAAATAAAATGCTATCTTCGGTGGCCTCATACGTCGCTTTCTACTTGCGCTTGTGGCAGTCAGAGAGTCATCAAGCCAGCCATCCAGCCAGCCAGCCAGCGACGTATAACTGCTGCGCAGACTGTATGACTTGTTATTGATATTGTGGGGCTTATAGCTGTGTTTCTTCTTGTTGTTGTTGTTGTTATGTTGCTTGTTAATGTTGTTGTTTTTTTTAGTTAATTTGTTTATTTATTTATTTATATATGTATGTATTGTTTTTTTTTTTTGCAAAAAATGCGTTGATAAACAAACGCACTTTTTGTCGCTTTTTTTGTTTTTGCCATATATAATACATATGTATATCTGCTTTTATTTATTTGCTTTTATTCTTTTTGTCATGCTGTTGATTTTACATGCACAATATGTAAACTTATGTGTATATGCAAATACAATTGGTTTTATATATTTTTAAACAAGATTTCCTGTTTCAGTTGGCACTTAAACTTGTTTTGTCACACGATTCTTACTTAAACATATAAAACATTTTTTTTTTCTTTTTAGCAATTTATTGATTCACGAACAAGTTTATTTGTATACAGTTATGTGTTTTGAGTGGAATAATTTAAACTTTCAAATTGCTACTAAAATCAATAACGTAAACAAAAAAATTAAGGGAACAAATCATAACATTTTAAGAATTGCCTTAAGTAATTTGAGCACTTACATAAATTACTAATGAGCTATTATTTTAATTTTACTTTTCGTAGTTCGTTTATATTTAATTGTCATATTGATTGCATTGGTCTAATTAAATCACTTTAACAGAATGTGGTAAAATGTTCACTTATTGGGAGTATGTAGAATTTCTGCGGCGGTAATCATAAGAAATAAAAAAACTACAACTTGTAGTAAAAGCTGATAAGCAAAGCACTATGTGATTTTCTCCTCAATGATTTTCATTCATAATTTTGTATATGTTCCCAGTAAAACATTTCATTAATACTTCGTACTTCCTGAATCGTGACTCACTGCAGCACGTAAATGTTATAGTATTTTTATATCTTGTACCAAAAAATGGTAAAGGGAATATTTAAGTTGTGCAAATGTATGTAACAGACAGAAGGAGGTGTGGCAGACCCCATAAAGTATATATTCTTGATCACCATCGAATGGCGAGTCGACCTAGCCATGTCCGTCTGTCCGTATTACAAACGGATCGCGGAAACGGTTAAATCTACATCCACCAAATTCAGCTGGAAGTAGATTTTAAGAGTTGCCTTTCTGCCTTTCTAGTTTTTAATTTCTCAAATGTCTTTTGTCTCAAATAAATTTCAACTTAACATACATACAATTTTTAGAGTAGCGGAATTCTAAAAAAATATTTTATAAAAGACAATTTTGTATGCATATGGTATGATCGTTTAGTTCTACTTTTGTTGTTGCTGGTGATAAGCAATATATATTAATATTTACGCAGCATATTGTAGAATTCCTTAGTATTCTTTATTTAATTTTTATTTTGTTATTTGTTTTTGATTCGAATTGTATCTTATCAGAATTCTACTTAACTATTTTACATATAATAAATCAAAGTAATGTTTCAAATGTGCACGGATTATTAAAAATTGAATTTAAAGAATTTTTTTTGTAGTGTAGACCTTTGGGATTAAGTTTTTTTAAGCCTGCTAAGCCTAAAAAATTTGTAAATCAAGCCTTCTGATGCATGTCGTGTCGTTAAATGAAGTTTACGCTGTAAAAACTAATGACTTGTTAAATGTTGTGCTATTTTGTTTTTATTTATTTTTTTATTTTATGTGCTTTTTGGTAGCATGTTGTCAACAAGTGTGTCAACGATACCCGAGCCTAGTGTCTGTTTGACATCCACAACCGGCTTGACAACGGAAGTGAAGCGTTGTGCTACGCAGAAGCCGTGTTTTATCTGTTGCTTGGCTATGTGCCAGGCACTTGATTCGCATTAAAGTCGGGCACTCACTTTTTTGCCGGGTGTGCCCCATTTCGCACATTTTAATTGTTTTAAGGATGGTAGTGTAAAGTAGTCATGACAAATGGCTTAGAAAATTAATGGCTTGTTAGAATAATATTATAAAAATGCTTGATTTGATTTGACTTTGTTTGCTGTGATGTGTATTTTGCAAAATATTTTTTTTTTATATATTTGTTTGTAGTTTACATCTAAATTTGTGATTGTAGAAATAGCATGTAAATATTTGCCAATTCTATATGTTATTCCAAGGCCGGTAAGATTATCAAGTGCAGAAAGGCTTTGAAGTTTAATTATATGTCTACTTTTTGTTGCATGTCCTAACATAAAGCAACGTGTTTTTAAAGTCCTAAGAGATTTACAATTTTTCACACTTCTATGATGCTGTTCCAGAGCCTTATCAATGCGGCCGACAACCCGCTTATGCAGTACTGTCAATAATCTATGTAAGAAGGCTTTGATATCGGCAGCGATTCGTTAGGACAAAAAACCAGGAAATTTCTTAAAATTTGTAATTTTAAAATAATATAATGAATTTCTTTAAATATATGAAGTTTGTAATGTAATGTAATGTTTCCCTAGTTATGACTCGCTAGGTCCAGATAAACAAAACCGGGCATATTTCATAATATTAATTTTTTAAATCGGACAAGTTTGTTTTTAATATAGATAAATAATATATAATGAATTTCTTTAAATGGAAATAGCGCCTACTTGCTTAAGCTGATTACATAAGTTAGCTGCAAACGAGGTACTTTGGGTACTTTGCCCAAATTATGTATGCCGCTGTGACTACCTTACAATAATTAATTTCCGCATTAACGCAATCAATTAGAGATTTTCGTATTGGGCTAACAAGACTTTTAAATTACAATCACGACTATTAGAGGTCAAATAATTACAACTAATGTAAATTAAGTGCACGCCCGCGTGTTTTAAACAAATGAACAGCGTTTGGCAAGGCTAGCACTTAAGCTCTAATGATAGCGCTGGCGTTGCCATACACGGTATAATTACTATTATTTTTTCCCATATTGGTTCAACGTTACTATTAGCAGCAGTATTAATATCATGTAATAACTCGTACATACGTCATAAGCCTAAACGACCCTTGCCGCCATACTTCACACATGTAACTCACAGACGAGTCGCCTGCGCTGCACAAGCTTAGCTGGGAGCATTGCAATGCAATGCAGTGCAGTGCAGTGGAGTGGAGCTTAGCTGTGGTGTCTTAATGAAATGCAAGTTTAATTCATTGATAGTTTATCATTTACAATAATTGGGTCAATTGCAATTACAATTAGAATTACAACAATAACAAGAAATAAACGACAGTTGTGCCTACAAAGATTTATGCATAAATGCATTAAACATGTGCTGTGCGTGCAACTGATATGATGTCACATGACATGCCAGCCTACAATTTGATGTAATCCAATCAAAACTGTTGAGCTTGGTTTGCTCTGTAATTCATAAATAAATGCAAATTATAACACGTTGACAAATAAATTTACAACAGCAGCACGCATATAAAAAACAAAAATAAAAACAAAAAGAAAAAGAAAAACAAATAAAGTCGATGCGCCGCCAACGTTGCAGCCGTGAGCCGTGTATAAGCGTGAGCGTGAACAGTCATTGCTGGCGTTGTAGTAAATTAGAACAACAGTTGGCGATGTTTTGCCGTTAGAGCATTGTCCAGCAGAGATTTGAAATATAGACGCGCAACGTGCGACGAACAAATAGACAGCATCTCAAGTAGGAAATCATTTAATTAAATTAGGTCAAAGAGTCGTCGTCGTCGTCGTCGTTGTCGTTGTCGCCATAGCAGAAGATTTAAAAAGAAACAAAAAAAAAAACCAAAAAATAAACAACAAACAATGGCTGCAAAATAACTATGCGACATATTAGAAATATTTAACATAATTCGCATCTGTGTGTGTGTGTTTGTGTGTGTGTGTGTATGCGTGTATCTATGCCGCATTTTATTATTATTAATATGAATAATATTTTCTATATACTATTTGCTGTAACTAAGCCACATGCTGCGTTCTGCTGCTGATGCTGCCACGTTGCTGTCTTTTATGTCAATTATTAGCCGGTAGCAAATTTTGGCGAAACGCCGCTGACTCAGCGCACTCGACAAACACTCCAAGCAGCAGAGGCTGGCATGACGAACTGGTCAAACCAGTGACGACTGTGCGCTACTGTATTCATCTTATTATTTTTAATATAATTTTGTATTTTTTTTTTGTTTTTTTTTTTTTATTGCTTTGTTTTTTTTTTTGAAGATGCTTTTTAGCGATACGTCAAAGTAAGTCTAAGCGCTGCCGTCTGCTTTTGCACGTAGTGTATATTGTAGCTGCCTTAATTGAATTTGCCAATTATCGCGTTTTGTACAATGCGCTTAGAGTTGCGAGATGCGAGATATGAGATACATTTGCTATATATATATATTGTATATATGCGTATATAATACGGTTATGCGAGAAAAACAACATTCAATTAGGCTGATCAGCTTAGGTTGTGACCTGTGTGCGCCCTTGTGCTCTGTGCGCAATTATTTGCTTTGCCTATACTACTACTTATTCTTCTTCTTCTTCTTCTTCTTGCTATAGTTGCCATCCATCATTGTGGTTTTTTTTATGCAAAAAGTAAAGACCCGCTTGAAAATTATTTTACTTTTGTAAAGCGTGCAAACGTACAGGAAATACAAAATAAAGAAATTATACGCTACTTTGGCACAGCGCACAAATTAGAAAGTATTTGGAAGGGCGGCTGTCTCTTTATCTGTCTGTCTGCCTGTCTGTCAGTTATTGAACGAATCTTGTAACTATTTGGCTGTCTTAATTGACATTCACTCAGTTGTTTCTTTAATGAAAAGTACTTTTTTTTTATTATTTTTCTTTTGCAATGCTGCTTGTCAAAAATTTCACTTTTTGCCAGATGCTACTGTGCAATTTTTATTTATTTTTGATTTTGTTGTGGCTCGACTTGAAAGTAAAAGTGTTATTTGGTTTTTCTTTTCAAATTTCTTTTATCTCATATAAGCAAAGATCTTCTTCGCTCATACAATGCATACATCTGGCTGTGGCTCGTTATTGTTGCTTGTTCTCTTCTGGTTTCTTGGGATCGAAACCAAAGGCTGTGTGTAATTTAAGAGCAGCTAATGGCTGGGCATTGTGCATGAGGGCCACGTTTGTTGCACGCTCATGTGCACATGCTGCGCCTGCTGTGGCTGCAGGCACTTGTGCCGCAGTTTCCTTTTGTCAGAGAACCCTTTTGGTTTGGTATGATGTTTTTTCTTCATTTGCTTTTTGCCATTATAATAAGCAAGAATTAAATTATCAACTTTTTTATCGTTGTGCTGTCACAACAACAGCTACAGCAACTACAACACCACAGGAATCAACAGCAGCAACAACAACAATAACAACATAAGCAGCTAGCAGAGGGTTTCTTTACGTTATAATAATACCCACATGCTTAAGATTTTTTTTTTAGTTTTCTTTTTTTTTTTTTTTGTTTTATTTAATTTTGTATATTGTTAATAATTTATGATCATTGTCGGCGTATGTCGTCCTGGTTTGCTTTGCGTCAGTTTGTCAACATTTTGTTAGCCGGCTGACTCTGCCCTGCGTTGGCAAGTAAAAATAATGCAAACAACAACAATAACAACAACAATAAATAAACAAACAAAGATGGCATTTAAAGCAAATAAGAGCCTCGAATTTCACTAAAGCATGCTTTTATGCTGTTTATACTTTTATTTCAAGTTTTATTATTCTTTTTTCGTTCTGTCTGTGTGTGTGAGTGTGTGAGCAAGTAAAAGAATTAATGCGGCTGTGCCTTTGCCTCTGCGATGCACGACTATGCATGTGGGCGTGTAACATCAGCCATAAGTAGACAAAAAAACTGACGACAACATAAAATATATATATGTAGACGGGAATATGTATATATAAACAAAAAAAGTATCTGTTACTCTACGCATTTATGTCGTTGCTGATCTGATGAACTATTTTTTGCAGTCCTTGCAATGCTTGCATTTATACAGTTGATGCTCGGTTTACGAACACAATTCGCTTCGGAATCTTGTTCGTTATGCGAATTGTTAGTCAACCGAAACCATTATTCCCTGATTAGTGTAAAATAAATTAATCCGTTCCAGATCGAAAAAGATACATATTATATTATATCACTATCAACTTTTATTGATATATCAACATTTTGAAGGAACTAAATATAGGACGAAATGAGACAATCTGCATCGGAAAAATGAAAAAATTGTTGATTTTGGTAGATTGAATGTACGTCCTAGATCAGCCAAGCTGAAACTTTGCTTACGTTTTTCAATCATTATATGCTACATTGTTATATTTTATTTTTCTGTGGGTCCTTATTGGAGGCGTCTTTGTTACTTTATTATAGTTTATTAAAAACAAAACGATATCAAAAATATTAACGAATATTTTTTTAAAGAAAAATTTTGTTCGTTATCCGAAATGTTCATTAACCGAGGGTCGACTGTATTTCACAATTGTTGTTTATAAAAGTTTTGTTTGCGTTCGATTGAAAGCATTTTAATTGCTCATGAAAGTATACACAAAATCTTTCAAATTTAGAAACAGTTGTTATATTTTTGCGAACTTCCGCTTACACATTAATGCAGAGTGGCAGCTAACATCAGACGGCTGGCTAGCGTGTGGAGTTTATTGCCAATTATAATTGTCTGGCATTTGAACTCAGTTTAATTAGGAATGGAGCAGCAGCCTTTAAAAATATTGACCAAATGTTATTGTTTATTTTCACTCGAATTTATTTATAAAACATATTTTATTTCTGCCTCTGCAATGTTGTTGATTTGTGAGAGTAATATTCAATATTATATATTATTATTATTATTACAGTAAACTTAAGATTAAAATACTTAAGCTAACTAGGGGCTACCAGGGCCTTCGGCTATCAATATTATATATGTATTGGTGCTATATAAGCAAATTATGTGAGATTTCCAAAATGATGTATATGTATATGCACATGCAAAAGCATTATCTGCACATAAAAACCAATATTTAATGTGGTTAAGTTATTATACAGGAATTTTACTGACGCATAATACGCAGATACTTGGCTTATCAAAGAAAGCTCATGAATAGTTACATGTTTAATTGTAATATGGTAAAATCAGTTCCACAGAAATGCAGTGATTAACAGAAATTTCAAATTATTGAATAATTGTTTTGAGTTTTAAGAAATTGGTTTTAATCAAGTCGCATTGAACTAGTCATTATTTTGCTAAAATAATATTAAATAAATATGAGCAAAAATGCAAAAATAATTTACGCAAGCTGCAGACATATTTAGTTGAAATTTTAAAAAAAATTTTATTTGGATTTGATGCTGCTGATGTGTTAAGTAGACAACTTAGCTAGCTAACGGCAACTAAGTAATTAAATTCGTACACTGAACTCTTTTTTGACTGCAATTGATCGCCGTTTTGGGTAAACAATCGAAAACCGGATAGTAGCAAAAACGTGGGCAATGCGACGTCGATGTCTTTAAGCCGTAATTAAAAAAAAAAAAAAAACTTTAAAACCAAACGCTTTGTTGCCTGGCAAATGGCAAAAAGTTACGATATAAGAAGAAAAAAACAAACGAAAAAAAAAAAACGAAACCAAAAACATTATAAACTTAAATGGAAAGCGGTTTTCATACTTTTTCATACGAAAATGAAATCGAAATGGCAGTAACCTTGAAACGATTTTCAAGCGAACTTACTGAACAGAAGTTGGACAGAAATACGGACGCAGCAGCAAGCAAACAAACTGGCAACTGAAAACTGGCAACAGCAACTGGCGTTTTGACCAAATCAATGCCAGAAAGCTTTGCCCTTGTAAAATTGCTATTAGAATGCATTTTGTTTTAGTATACTTACTTATATAGATATGTATGTATATGATTTGTTGTTGTTATTGTTATTGTTGCTGCTGTTATTGTTATTGTTTTTGTAATTCATGAAATTTATTTGCACACATTACACGTGTCGCTATTTTACACTCGTACCCGCACCCACAGCCGCCGCACATACAAAGCCGCAGTCCAAGCCGCAAACGCTTTAACGCGCTGACTGCCTGCCTCCCAGACCCGCCCTAGCCTCCTTGGCTGCCTGTCAGCTATCCTGGGTTTAGTTTAGTTGAGCTGCCGTTTGCACTAATGACTTTTGTTTTTGTGCGTCGTCATGCGGCTGCTTTTTGTGACAGCTTATTAATTACACTTTCTAATGCGTTTTGTTGCTTTATGAAATTTTAATTAAAATCATTTTTCTTCTCTTATTTACTTTTTACAGGTGAGTTTGCTTTGTCCTGTTGCCATTGACATACAACATATGTACACGTTAATAAGTAAGTAGCGCACACTTGTGGCATTTTATGTTAAAGCTATCTGAGCTCTCATGTATATAACATATTTTCTTTTATTATTTTCCTTTTTTTTTTTTTTTGTTAAATAACTTAGATACTTTTACCACAGTCATCAGCCTTATCATTTGCCACAAAATATGCTTATCAGCTGCGCATGCAATCGCCAGTTAGTTGCTATTATTTTTAGTCAAAAAATTAAAACAAAAAAAAAAAAAAACCAGCAATTTGCTTATGTTCGTTCTATATGGGTTTTGTCACTGTCCTGATTTTAACTATTTTTGTTAAGCTCATTTTGTGTCGTGTATTTGTGCTAAAAGCATTTTTAAAAGGCACAAAAATGTTTGCCAAAAATTTTGCAAAGCAATTGGGCCTTGCCATATTTTAGCCATGTAAGCAGACTGCTGTGCATGTTCATTAGCCAAGTAGTGCTTAGCTGTTTATTAATTAAATAAGTAAGCCAGCTTATCTTCTGATCTTGCTGTCTGGCAGTCAGCGTCTGCTTGCTGATAATCCTTTATGGTTTGCCCTAAGTTAATGCACAAGTACTTCATAATTAATTAAGTAGGCGACATTATAGGCCTGTCTATGTCTTTATGAATTTAGATTTACTGATAGCTACCTTTGAGTTAATTGCTGCGGGTTTTCTTGTCAACAATATTTGTGTGGTTAAATTAAAATTTTTGCTGTTTGTTTTTTTTTTCAATATTTGTAAGATTGTAGATTATGAAGTTTTTCGAAACAGGTCCTTACTATTTCACAGACATATAATTAGCCACAGAGAGTGGAAGCTTTATAAGATCGAGTTGACTTATATATGCATGTATATTGTATACAAAGTTTTAGTCATTTGCTTATCATTGCATGAACTTATTATCAAAAGTGCTACGCATCATATTTTAATAAATGCATAAAATGCTGATAAGGAAAGTCGCCGCCAGTTGGTCATGTGGCGTGTCTTGCGGACATTATAAGCATTTTGACACCCTTTTCTTACGTCATAAGGCATAATAATAATTTAAATGAATTTTATTTAGAAAAAAAACTAAAAGGTTCATATTAAATTCCTTTTATGCTGCACAGTTCAATGTACGCTTGATGCGCTATGCGTGACAAAACAAAACCTTATGTCTAAAATCGAACACAACAGCAGCAGCATTAAAAAGCTAAAACATTTGCAAAAAAAAAAAAAAAACAATATTTTATACATACTTCTGTTTTTGCGGCATATGCGCATAGCTCCTGTCAAAAAACAATAACAACAAAAAAAAAAAAAACGAAGCCGGCTATTACAAAAAAGGGAATACAAGTTTTATAAGTGACTAAAAAAGCAACGCAAGAATATTAATCGTTTTTTTTTTTTTTTTTTTTTTGGTTTATTTGTATTTATTTTATTTGTTTTTTTTTTTCTTACATGTTGTTGTTGTTTAATGCGAAAGCAACGCACAATAATTCAACTGAAACAACATCCGTTGACTTTTATGGCATAGAATTTTAATTGAATTGAATTAATTGTTGTTAAGCCAAGCCAGCAAAGAGACTGAATCTTTGTGCTGTTACATTTATCGGCGTAGACACGCGGAGCATTATACTTACATGCATATACATGCATATATATATGCTGAGACAGATGTCATATGCATGCATGTTTGTATGTATGTTGTGTTGCTTTGTATGTCATTATAACGCACATCATCATATGCATGTCAGAGTTTGAGTCTTTGAAATCATTGCGTACACTAAGTAAGCACTTCCTGTGGCTGCTGCTGCTGCTTTTGTCTAGAACTGCTGCGTTACCTATAAATCTTTGCGTCGGCAAATAATTTACAATTATTACTTGCGGCTTTGTCTCTGCCAACAACAAAAGTCGACTTTGAAGATTTAACAAACAAAACAATGAAATGAAAGCAGCAGAAACAGAACCTGAAACAAAGCAAACGCATGCGTGCAAATGTATAAAAAAAGAGAGAGAGATACACCCTTAGAAAGAACCTCAAGCATTGTGTTGGTGTGTCATCTTTTCTTTGCTTGTTTTTTGGTTGAAGGATCATTGACCACATAAAAATCCGTTATGGGTTGTAACAACAAGGAAATGTCTTTGCCTTTGCTCATGCATTGATTGCTGTTGCTTTCTTTTTCTTATTGTAAGTTTTATTGTTTTTCTTTTTCTTGTTTTTTTTTTTGTTCTTTGTTTTCATTTATAGCCAAGTTGCTTGCCGAAGTCGTCACACATTGGCTGGCAAATGTTTGCATTTTTTTTTTTTTATGTTTTCTACTGTGAGACAAATACGCACAATGCGCGCAGAAGATTTCAAATCAAGTCGGCCAAAGTTTTAACTTTAGTATGCCAACAACACAACACAACACAAATGTAAACCGGGCATACAAACGGACAATGAGCAGCAGCATGTATTGACCATATAAAAAAGCAGACGCAGCAGCAACAGCAGCAGCCATATAAGAAGCAGCAGTGTGCGGCGGCGTCGCTGCGTAATGTTTATGCGATAAAAATGTCAGCAACGTTAAATATGGCAAAGACAAGCACAACAATGCTATGCCGTCTCGTACAAGCATAAAAATCGCAGCAATGAAATAAAAGTAGAAGAAGCAGCAGCAGCCAACTGCACGTTGCTTTGTTTGTGCTGCTTTGCAGAATTGTTGCTCAAATCAACGTAAACAAGCGCGCTGAAGAGAGTCTGGCAATATTTTATTGCAGCGGCAATATGGCCAAAGTTGCGTTGGCCTTTTTTTTCTTTTCTTTTCTTCTTGCTGTTTGCTTTTCTCTGCTTCCTTTATTGTATTGTTGCTTTTTCCTGCTTTCTTTCTAAGAAAAAATCGTATTTAAAAATGGCAAACAAGACGGCAAAAATGAATGCAGACGTTTGGTGGGAGCTGCCAGTGTAACAGCAATTGCATAGTTGGCGAATTGATAAAACTGTTCCCACGTTCTTTGCTTGCTTGGCATGCGTTAAAAAGGATAACGTTCAGAAATTACACTCAGCAGGCAATCTTAGAAATTGCAACTTACTAAGTTTTGCTTTGTTATGCATTAGATAAAGGCTAACTAAAAATAAGCTGTGCATCGCTTCTAACTCGGCTGAATTTAATTGCTATTTATAATTTCTAAGTTCTTGCTGATAAACAATGAAATTCATTTCCTTACTTCCGCTTGGTCTTCGATTGCGTTTAAGCAATTGTGGGTCAGTGCTTTCTTTATGTTTATGTGCTATATTAAATGAAATGATTTTTTTGCTTTTGTAATTTAGGTTTGACACAACAGACAGTATTAGCTAACTTCTACTAAAAGATACACATGCCATAATTTGTCACAAAGCTATTAGCTTATGCATGAGTTATGTTAGTTGCTTTGTTTGGTTAAATATATAAAAATCTTATGCTGGGGTTGCTATGCGCATTTTACAGCACTGTTGGGCGTTACTCGCCACTTAATGTTACAAAGTTTAATGGTAATGACCTTGACAACGCTTGGCTCACTAGTCGAACTAAACTGGTTTTATATGCTTACTAAACGTCATATGGCATATTTACGAAAACGTATTTTTATTGTGCTGACACTAACCGTCACCGTGATAATAAAAATTTAAATTTTTAATTATATGGGCAATGTCGCGCCTACTTGGCCAACTCATTTACAATATTTCACGTCATTGCTGGGTGGCATTCAATCATTTGCTTTCTCAATAACTGCCAGAATAGGTTCGTTTGGAATATTGACGCTTTTATTTTCAATATCTGTATATGGAAGGCACTCTGACGTCCGCGTTCATGTTGAGTAAAAATTTAATTGCAATGCCGCTGGCAGTCACTAATATATAAATATATACCGTCTTTTATTTGTTTTTCCTATGATATAATAATTAATTATACCTAATAGACCAAAGACTACTGTGGAGAGTAACACAAATTGGCGATTGTCAGTTCTTATTGAATTTTGTTACTTTTATGCAAAAATTTGCTTAATCACGACACTTAACACATGGCTGCCGCATAAAACTTACAGTTGATTCAAAGTTGCTATTCATAGCTGATAACTTAGTCTCGTTTTTACATAGTAATTTACACATCGATTAATTATCTCTATTGGTGTTAGTCTAAATCATATAGCTACGAACTTTTATCTTAGGGTAACTTTGATTTAGCTGTAGTTTACACTAGAGGTGAAGCACCGTCGATAAATATTTGAAAATCATTGGTAATATCGATAGTGTCATCGATATTTTTCCACCTTTCCACTTGGCAATTTCTTTATTTTCCGACCTCTTGAAAATTTCCAAACTTGAGAAATTCTTTTTTTTTTTTCTTTTAGGTATTTTGTTATTTTTGCTTAAGCTACTCACTTCCGAGTCTGTGCTGCTGCAATGACAAGGTACTGCATCATCACTTCAAAACTACCTTTTTCAATTTTTGCCAGGAATGTATACATGTCTATACATATAAAAATTTTCAAGAAAAACTATCTTAAATTATCAATAGTTCCGTTAGTAACATCGATAGTTCTCCATCTCTACTTTAGACATGCTAAGTGCTTACAATGTTTGTTTCTTTTAATAGCCCGATACATCTAAACATTGTATTGTGATTTATGTTTTTTTAAATGCACACAAGAAGCGCCTCATATGTAAAGGCAAAATTATTAAAATTTTAACATTTTTTTTTTATATTCTTAATGATTGGTTTGCGTCTTGACATTTCGAAGAAACTCAAATGTATTACATGATGCGCTAATTGAGCACCATATAAGAAGTTGCGCTGCAGCATATGTAAAGAGAAACAAGTAAAGTCTAGAAATTTATACATTAAGAACGCATGACTTATAAGGAACTGGTCGCACTTAACCTATAAATCAGCACATTTACGGCTGTGTGGGTTTTGATAGCAGCTGCTGCAGTTGAGATTATGATGGATCGTCAGATACTTTGCACTTTGAAAAACACTTCCGCATTTTGAGAATTTTGCACGAGACGCACAACAACTGAGCAGCTGTCAGGCATTTGGCATGTACAAGTGATAAGTATTATTGGATTAAATGCTAGGAAAAATATTTGAAAATGAAATGAAAATAATATAAATCTGTGTGCTGCGCAATTGGTAGCAATAAAAATAACAACAACAGCTACAACAACAATAGCCATAATCATAATAATAACAAAGCAACTTATCATTTGCAATTACTTATTTAGCGCCGTTTGTATTTCATTTAAACTTAATGCGCGACAATCAAAGCAAAGCAAAGCAAAGGTGTTTTATATGCATATATACCATGTACATTCATATGCATATACTATGTGTGTATATATGTAACACGCGTTGACTAGATAAGTACGCATGAAGTGTACACTGCAAGCGACAAGTATAAGCACATGCAGCACTCAGACGCGTCGATATGTTGACATATCGATAAGGCAAAGGCAAAGGCAACAGGTAAGCGCGCAGGCAGCATTTAACAGTCATTGATATTTATAAAAGAAATTTTAAGCAGCCAATTTTTTTTTTTTGTTAGCATATGACATTGGACATATATATGTACATATATAGTTGCCCTGTAGGTACCTGCTAGCCTGCACAGCTTGCTTTGCTTTTGCTTGCTTTGCGTTGCCTGGCTGCCATTGATGATTGATGTTAATCGGCTTTTTGTTTAAATGCCTATAATAACATTTGTAAAAATTGTTAACACAACATTAGAGCGTAAAAATTCACGGTTACAAAATGGTTTAAGTACCTTTTTGACACTCTACAACATTGTGTGTGTCATTGGCTGTATAGTGAGAGTGCCTCTACCTACCGCACAATTTGCACTTGTATGGGAATTTCCATTGCACAGCTGCAGCTTACCTTTCCCGACCTTACCTTACCTTAACTTACCTTACCTTACGCTAACACTGACTTACCTTATCGCATCTTAAGTTATGCACAAAGCAGAGCAAGTCATAAAAGTATGCCAGAGCAGGCCCGAGGAGCTACTAAGCAAGCAGCGGCCTACAACACTTCACACCTAGACGCTGTAAATTGCACATGGGGCGCATAACAAAAGAGTAAAGCAGCAGCAGCAGCAGCAGCAACAACGTCAAGTAGCTTAGCTGAGTATGTGGGCAGTGTGGCAGTGTAGGTGCGTTGTAGCTAACGGCATTGGCAGCTACTTGTTAAGAACCGCCACCGCCGTCAACGTCAACGTGGCCGCCCGCTTGCTTGAATTAACTCTTTAGTTGCTTAACATGGCTCGGCATCCTGCTTAGCATTATGCATAAAAATACGCACTTTAAATATTACCGGCTGCTGCTTTAGCTTATTTATTGTTTCCGTTTTTTTCTTTTATATATTTATTTTTTTTTTTTCTGTTATTTGCTTTGTTTTGCTATTTTGCTTTGGCTTTTTGCTTGTGTGTCGGCTGACTGGCTTATGTGTCCTTCACAGCAAGGTCCTTGTCATTGAAGTGCCTAACCCCCAGCCTGGCGTACTTGAATGCCTGCTGCTGCTGTCTGCGCTGCCTGCGTTTGGGCCTTGAGTGGCATTGTTGGCAAAAATGTTGCCAGTGCAACGTTGCACAGTGGGACGCATTGTGCAGGTGTGCGTCGCCTGCTGCTGCTGCTGTTATCATTGCCTGCCGCTGACATTGCAATAACTTTTGCTTTTGGCAATGTAATCAAAGTTCCCAGTAAAGTAACTAACTGTTGTTTTATCTGTGTGTATGTGTGTGTGTGTGTGTGTGTTCATGCATATTTGTTATCGCTGTGATTACGCTTAGCACGTGCTTAGGCAGTTACAGGCAAGTGTTGCGCACACACAACACTGTGTGCCTATGTGCCAGTGTTGGGGTGTGTGTGCAGGTGCCTGTGGGGGCGTGTCTGCCTTATTTTAGTTTGGGAAATCGGGTCATGTTTGTTTAGTTTACTTTTAAAAACGAGCAGCAAGCGCCCAAATGTCGACGCCAGCATTGACTGTCAACAGGCGCATCGATTTATTGCCTTTGTTTGTTTGTAGCACATAACATAACGCATGACTTAGCTGCAACAGCAACAGCAGAGCTAAGTGAAACAAAAGTAAGGGTTTTTTGTTTTTCTTATTTTATTTTTTCACTTGACTGTTAATGCTGCTGCTGCTGCTGCTGTTTCCTTTGGGTTTTTTTCTATGTCTGTGGCAGCATGCAATTAATTAGCTGCGTTGCACTGCAAGCATGAAATGAGAAATGCAGTTGCCAGGCGGATCGTCCCAGCTGCTGCTGCCCTTGCCTGCCTCTGCCTGCTTGGCTATATTTAAAATGCCTAATTGAAAGCGCATAGCGTACATGCAGGCAAGTCGTAAGTATGCTTGGCCCCAAACATGCCACAGACAGCAAACAGCAAACAACAGTTGAGGCTGCAGTTGTACTGTCAAAGGGGGGCGTGTCGTGTGTGTTGCAAGTCTTGGCTATTTTTGGCAAATTTTGCTGCTTGCGCAGTTAATGCAAAGGCACAAGTGTATTTTCATTTTTTCTTTGTCTTTTAAGACAAACAATGCATTGCTTACTTTTTTTTTTTTGCTGTTCGCATCTGCTCATTATTTTGTACTTGGTGTCATTTTTGGCACGCACTAATATGCAGACAAAGCATCAGTTGCAGCTTTGATGCATGTTGGCTGCCAGTCGTCTCTATGCGGTTTCATTTTTCTTGTGGGTGTTTTTCTTTTCTTTTTTATTGTTCATGTTGCTTATGTTCTCTATGCCTGTCAGAGCGCCATACGCTTCAATGGCTGCTGCAACGAAAATGTGCTCAGCTGTCAGTTGTGGTTTGCCATTTTGCATGTTTCTGCTTAGCCGAGAATTTATGCGCAATTTTGTGGCTGTGTTTTAGCTGTTTTGCGTTTTTGGGCGTCTTCACTTTTATGGCCTAATTAAAAAGTAAACTGAAGCGTGTGTCATGCCTTTGCTTGGGCTAACATTTTAGCTTTTCTTGCTGCTTCCCTCGTTGAGCTATGCTAAAAAGTTGAACAATAGTGTGTTATGATGGGTAGTTTGATAAGTACGTATTAGGCAGTTTCAAAGCGTAAACTTCAAATAAATACATATACGAAAAATAAATGATGGACAATTTGTATGCAGCTGGTGAAGCATATGTTTTTTTTCTATAAACTGCCGATTGCATAAATAGGTTTTTAACAAATAGGCATACATCATAGCAATAAAGTAGCTAAACTTTAATTTATTGCAGCTAAACACATGAAGATTTATTGATTTAAAAGGGGAATGAAAAAACAAGCAGGTGGCAACTTGTTACATGTCTTCTCCATACAATCTTTTTTTTTGTAATTTGCCCCGTTTAGCAGCCATTTTTGTTTAGTCTAGGATTTTGTTATAAATTGCAGCTATTTTATTGTACCCTATTCTTTAATGTGAGTGATACAGAAAAAATGTTTTTTGTTGAAAGTTTTTATATGGAGTACATTTTTAAATTTTAAAGCTGGGTTGCGTTGATTGACAGTGGCTACAACTGCACAGAACGTGAGATTGTTGATTAGTTGGGGCCTCACAACTTGAAATTTATGGTAAAATGCATATCTATAAAGATTTGTGACTAATTACATATTTTCTTACATTAAAGCAAAAAAAAAAAAAACAGACATAGACGGATGTAATTCTTACAGAAACTCACTTAGCAATGCCATTTAAATTTATTAGCCACAAAGTGTATTTTCTTTTAGTGCTTTGCGATTATAAGAATGCATAAAAATGTTTCATAATGCATTTAAAAATTATTGAAGTGCAGCAAATGCGCGCTTGTCTGCCAGAGTTTCATTTGGAAAATTAATTTGCCGGTTATTAAAAAACTATAAAAACTAAAGTGCCATAATTTTTGGACCACCCTTAAGTGGCTGGTCTGGCTCTCAGGCGTTAATGACGTAGACGCGAGCAGTGAGAAAAATTTGAGAAAGCAAAGATTAAATAACAAAAAAAACATTTAAAAAAAAATCAAAAGAAAAAATTCAAAGAATCTATGAAACTAAGCGGCGCCGTCGACAACTTGGAAACGATTATTGATAAATTGTGATAAATGATAACACACAATCGTTGTCTAGCAGCTGAGCCTTGTGCATGCGATATGCACATGATGAGGGTACTCTGTGCGAAGTAGCAACACAGGCATCAGACGAGACAAGTAAGAGGAGTCTAGAGTCAGCAGTAATACACTGCGCTGCTGCATTGTTGCCTTGAACTCTTGACACTTTAAAAAGTCCTTTCTAGTTGTTTTGATTTTTTTTTTTATTTTATATACTTTTTTTGTATTTTTTTTTTCATTTGTTCTTTAGTGTTTGCTGTGTGCTGCTACGATTTTTTTTGTGCTGCTTGTTGTGTGCTGCTGGCGACTCCAGTTACAATATGATTTTCAGCTGTGACATGCTGGAAAATGTACTTCAAGGCGTTGTTCGTGTGTGCATGGTATTTCTGTGTGTGTTTGTGTATGTATGCATAGTTCGTGTTAACTTTTACTGCCGTTCCTTGCAGCACGCTGCTGGACTATGCTTTGCATTTGCCTGGCTTAACAAGTTTTCCTTTGTTTATTTGGTCTGCTGCCTTATGAATAATGCACAAAGTTCTAACTGCACGACATGCCTAGACACGATCAATTGACGTAATTCCATGACTTCTTGACCATTTGACTATTTGTCTACACTTGGCTTTGACTTCGACTTCGGCTTCGGCTTTGGCTCTTTGCGGCTTAAACCTTTTTTAAATATGTATTTTACATGTACCATGTACATATATGACTCGTGCAAGTCATGCACAAAGCGCTTAAATCACAGCAACAAAAACAACAACAAGCCAAAAGCCAAACAGGCAGTGAAGTGTCATGTAGCCTGTGTCCGTCTGCTGCCCCAGCCTGTTTAGCCTGCCCTGCCTGCCTTGCCTGCCTGTGCATGCATACACGAGTATGGCAGTTGTCTATCAAAATTTAAAATTAGAAAACTTTTTTCGAGAGTATTTGTTATGCAACAAAAACGAAAGAAAAAAAACTTAATTAAAATAACAGGCAACAGCAGCCACACAGCAAAGAGAAACACACTCGCACCATACTTTATCGGCTCAGTGCTTTCGTGTCCCCGTCCCCGTCCCCGTTCCCGTACCCATCTGTGTTCGCGCGCGCTTTGGCAATTAAAATTTTCTTTACGCATCAAGAAAGTGTAAAGTGTTGTGAAAAATATGTGAAAATACTCGTAACGCAGTCAAAATGTTTTTCTCACATTTGCTCTGCTGCTTAAGCGTCTAATGACTTGGCCTGGCTCGGCCTGCCTCGGGCCTGTCTGCGAAACTTCATTTAATGAAAAATACTTTTACATAAAGCAAACATAAATCGACAGGCGAGTGAGTGAGTTAATGTTGCAGCGCTGTGAGTTTTTGGCATTCAAGCATTTAAGCATCATAATTGAATTACATATAAACCCATTGCCACTGTGCCTGCCAATTTGCTTATGAATTGAGTTCCAATTTGATCTGTATTTTTTTTTTTTAAATTTTTTTTTTTCATGCTATTATAATAAATTTGTTTTAAATATTTTGACGCGTGTGCTTTTTCCCAACATTCACGAAAATGTCGACGAAAGTTTTTCCCCTAAATGTGCCGCTAAGTCGCAGGCATTTAAATTGCATATTGCTGTGAGCTGCATTGGGGCGGAATTTCATTTTAAATTTTATTTTTTCTTTTTTCTTTTTTTTTTTTTTTTGTTGCATTTCTTTTTGGGTTATGTATTTTTAAGTGTGTGTCGTCGTTGACTGTTAATGGAAATGTAGATGTTTTTTTCAATCAAGCGCCTTGTTCATAATTTTTCTTTAAATTCTTTTTTATATGCGCTTTGCTGCTTTGCTGCATTGCTGCTCGTTGAGCCGTTAAAGGCTTTTGCGCTCAACTGTTGCATAATGCAAACGCATTTTGTTAATAAAAAAAAAATTACTCTACGCTGGAGTGTCAGGCTTCAGCTTCAACAACTCTTGTACAAAATGTTAAAGAAATTTCCATGCCATTAGGCAGTCAATGTTAAGTTCATTGCTAAATGCAGAACGTGCAGCGTTGCCGGCGTGTGGAAAACACATATAAACATTAATTTCCATTTTTTTTTTTCAGCGCAGGCATTTGACATTTTTCATTTTTTTTTGTTGTTTTTTTTTTTTATAAATTTGAGTTTGCCGGCAATAAATATCGATGTCGCTGTTGATTGTTTTATACGAAGTGTAAGTCAACGTCCGTTCGCGCTCTTGCTGAAAAATAATATGTTGGCATATATGTATTCACGATATGTAGCATATATATGGCGAGTATATAATATTTTTAAGTGTCGCAGTCAATTAGTCGAGTGCCATGTGCCGCTGCGCCCGCCTGACTGTGTTAAAACTATCAAGGCACAGAAATTTTTCTAGCATGAAATAATTTCAACATGTGGCCAATAATTGTTTGAATGTCATTATTATTATATATGAGTATCTAAGCATTATTATTGTTATTGCACTATGCACAGCACAGCTGAGTGTTTTATGCGCCTTGCTGCGGTGCCGGCTGCTGTTGCCGTTAAAATATTTTTTTCTTATTTTTATTAAGTTGTATGCAGCCTAGCAACGGAAATCATTGTCGTGAAAACTGTTATATGCTGGCGGCAAGCACAATTTGCACAGATTGCCTTGGTAAAACCACAAATTTGTCAATGGCATTTACTTAATAGACTGCAATGTGACTGTGAGATACAATTTCATAAGGCATTAGGGTTTGCTCTTGACAGTTTATTAAAAGTGGCTGCACTTAGTTTTTTTGACACCATCTTGGTGATAGATTTTATGTTTATTACTATAATGCAAAGAAACATTTTTATTTATGTGGTTTTCAATAAATATTCATGAAAGTAAATTTATGCCAAAGGCATAAATATTGAGCGATTTAAAATGCATCCGCTTTTTTAACACTAGATGGTGTTGATACCTATATACTGAGCAACACTACTTTGATTGTGTCATATGTGTTTGAAAGATGGCATTTCAGACTATATTTTTTGTGAAGACAGTTTAGTAATTCGTTGCTGGTGTAAAAAGTCATATTTTCTTGAAAATGAGTAAAATATCTGAAGAAATATGCCAGTTTTTTCTATAAAAAAGGTAGAACCATTGCAAAAACATGGCGAAAAGTTTGTGCGGTTAACTCAAAGGATGCTGTTAGTGAACACCGGTCTTAGAAGTTTTTTGCTCGATTCCGTTCCGGAAATTTCAATGTTAAAGATGCACCTCGCTCTCATATAACTTACGACGAATTACAGAATTGTCTTCATAAAGCATTTAGCCTGAAATGTCATCTTTGAAACATGTCTTCGTCTGACAAAATCAGATTAGTGTTGCAAGATGTATAGGTATCAAAACCTACAAAAATCGCGGATACTTTTTAAATCGCCTAATACATGGCAAACATTTAGGGATAGCACTAATTACACGAGCAAACTGCCATCCCAGACTTCAACAAATCCAGTACATGAATCAGAATTAAAAATAAATGTGGCCATGTTACTGTTGTGTAAACGACTAATCAACTGACAAACAACAATTGAAAATTCTATGCAAGGACGATAAAGCAACACGAGTAAGTAAATATCCAATTCAGATTGTAAGTGTTGATGAAACAGACCCTGTGCGAGCGGAGACTTATTTCGACAGGCTGAAGTGCACGCGAAAAACCATTAAAACTGTAACACAAACAAACAATCGGAATTGTTTAGAGCAGGAGCAGCGAGGAAGGGGGAACGCAGTGTATTTCAAGTCAACAACAAATCGATGTAATGAATAAACTAACAGGACTGTGTCCTTATGCAGCGCACCATGAGGCCAAATGCTGCCTGTTGGCAGACAATGCGCTCAAGTGGCAACATCTGCCAAGCGCCAATCAATGCGCATCGATGCAGCGGCGACAGCAGACGTCGGCTTATGTACGTGCAGACAGCAACACGAGCCTACAATGCATATATGTGTGTGTGTGTGTGTGTGCATACAGGAAAACCAAGTGTTAAGTGTTGATAGCTCAATGTTAACTATGCCGACTGTTGAAGGTTGCACGGCTCGCTGCCGACGCGCTTCATGACGTATGCATGTCGCTCACTTTGATGAGTAAACGTCTGATCTTGCATGGCTCTATTTTGGTTCTAGTCAAGGCTGCTCTGTTCTGTTCTGTTCGGTTCTATACTGGGGTTCGGACATATGATGATTTATGTGTGAAATAGGATACACATATTTTGTATGCCATGCTGAAGGATAAGCAAATTGTACAAATATGTTTGCCGCCTCTTTATTGTTTTTTTTTTTTATTTTTTTTTTTAGTTTTCCTTTTTATCATTTCCATGTGCATTCGCTATGCATCATTCAAGGCAACATGAATTCATTACAGCTTTTTCGCTATGCATCATGCTTCAGTAATTGTGTTAAGAAAATTTTGAAAACTTGCATATCCGGCGCATACGCCCAAAGTCGCCATTAAACTAATTAAGTTGCTGCCCAAATCAAATATCTAAGCGTGAACACTCAAACTCATGAAATGTGATGAGTTGAAGCGAAACGTAATTTATAATTATGCCTATATGGCATGCCTACAGTAAAGACTCTATTGTGCGAGCAACCTAAGCCTACCTTTAAAAAACAAAAGTATTCCAATTACATAAACTGCGTAGCTTATGAGACAGACAAAATGTTAAGTAATATATTTATATGTATAAGCTTGTCTAAAACCGAATTAAGAATTTATATGGTGTGTGCATGGCTCTTAAACTTAACGTTGACAGACAGACAGACATTATGGTTAGCGCATTAAATTACATTAGTGTATTGTTTTCGGCAAGTAGAGTGCTTAGTTATAAATGATAAATTTTTAAATATTAATTATTAAGTTGTTATTAAAATTAGAAATAAATTTGTTAGTTGAAAAATTTGAATTTATGAATTTTTTATACATTCCTAACTATAACTAGAAAGGCAGGGCTATAGTCGGGCGTAACCGACTATAGAAAACCCTCTACCTAATCCAAAACTGAATATATATTTTTTGTTGCTTTAATATTTTGTATTCAATTTGTAAGGATATCTCAAGAAAAAAAATTTTTTTTTTAGTAAAAGGCATTTTTTGGCCGATTGTTCCTATGGCAGCTATATGTTATAGTAAACCGATATTTATAATATTCAGGAATATGATTGGATATTATTAAAAATCATTAAACCCAAAATTGGGTAACGATATCTTAATAAACAAAAAAGTTTTTCTCAATAAATGTTGTTTTTCGGCCGATCGTTCCTATGACAGTTATATGATATAGTAAACCGATATATATAATATTGAGATATGTAATTGAACATTAGCTAAAACTGTTAAATCAAAAATTTGGTGAAGATATCTTGAAAAATAAAAGGGTTTTGGCTAGGAAATGTGGGTTTTCACCCGATCGTTCCTATGGCAGCTATATGTTATAGGTCGAATATCGAAAAAAAAATAAACTCGTTATGGATTGGGAGAGTCTTCGTGCGTTTATACGGACAGACGGACAGACAGACAGACGGACATGGCTAGATCGACTCGCCTTTCGATGCTGATCAAGAATATATATACTTTGTGGGGTCAGCCACGCCTCCTTCTGCCTGTTACATACATTTGCACAACTTTAATATACCCTTTACCATTTTTTGGTACAGGGTATAAATATTGCCTTTTGGTTAATATTTTGGAATATAATATATATATAATATATGATAGCGCAGGAAGTCGCTTTAACTTAGGTTTATTGGCTGAATCGCACTTTCACATATAATTACGGATTTTCCATACGTTTTGTTGTTATATAAATATTAGCAACCATTAAAACAGCGACCCTGTGATATAGACAACAGAAATAATAACTTATGCTGACAAATTTGTATTTGATAGCAAGTAATTCTTGGATGCTATAGTCATTATATTCTTTTAGCCCATATACGCCATGTTGAGTTGTGTCGTGTTGCGATATGCTTTTAGATACTTTATTGAGGTCAACGCGTAAATAAATCTACTTTGATGCTATTAATTTTGTTTTATATGCTGTTTACGCATTGCTCATCTTTGACAAGAAACTTCGCAGCCTATTTTTGGCATGCGACTTGACATGCGATATTTTCACTTTGGCACAGAACAACACAGAACGGCAGACTCACCTTCAGTTGGACTTGACTATGGCATGGTGCTGCCGTGTTCTGCCTGTCGGCTCAGCTGTGCTCTGTTGCTGTTAATTTATATAAACACAACTGCTACATGACACAAAAGCCTTGTCAGCAGCAGACATTTAGCAGACCGACCAGACCAACTCGGTTTGTGCAGTTTTCTCGGCCAATGTGCTGCTGTGCGTAGGCGACTGCTGTGTTGTCTGCTCTTACCAAAAGTGCACGCCTTCGTTTCCAATTAAGCTTTTTTTTTGTTTTTTGTTTTGTTTTGTTTATTTGTTGGTTCTCTCGATTGTTGTTGCTATTTATATTTAATAATATTTCAAGTTTTTAAATTTTTACACATGCATATAATTTGTTGCACTGATTTAGTACATGTGCATGTGCCAAGGCAGAGCATATCTGCCAGATACGTTTTGTATATAGCCTAAAAATAGCTGCGCAGACAGACGCCAGCCATAAATCTGTCGAATATTAGTGCGAGCTGAAATGCGTGAGAAATGCGGTTTTGTCGCGTTGACAAGTTTCTATTGCTTTGCAGTTGATTGCATTGAAGTGGTCTTTTAAATCACACACACACACACACACACATACATACACACACAGACACACAGTTTAACTTAAAGTGCAGAACAATAAACACTTGCCGTGTATTTTTCTATCTATACTACAAATGTAAACGTTTTTCTTCTAATTTTGCTTTGTTTAATTGTCTTAAATGTTTTTTCTTTTCTTTTTGTTTCAGCGCATACTGGCGATATTTTTCCAGGCCTTAATGAGTTTTCCACACACACTGTGATACGCCCACAAGTGCAGCATGGCGGACATAAGCGCAGCATACAGAGCACGCTCGATGCCGAGGTAAGCAAGACTTGTGTTCAACGTTATTTAACGCCTTTTGTTATACACACATGCAGACAGTAAAGACTTCTGCTGTGTACATGCTGATTATGTATATATAATATTATAAGTGAAAAGCTGTTATTAACTATGGATATCTTAGCTAGCGGCTGCAAAATGTGTTGCATACTTAACGGCGCAACATCATGTCATTAATTAAAATCCAACACCAGCAGCAGCAGCAACGCCTACAACTTGCCTCGTATGCATGCTACATACAGTGGTGGCCATGAATTTAGCACACCTCATGTAATTCACAGTTATTTGCGCATATTCATTATATATACAGTGGGCTCGCAGTAACTTTGCTTAATTAAATTCAATCGCTTTAAAATAACGATTTTATGGGCACTAGCAAATGCAAAATCTTAGTAATTTAAATTAGAATTAGAAAGCGGTTTGATTGCATTTAACTTAATAAACAAATGTTTTCTTTATTAGCCACTTTTCAATTTATTTTTGGATTTGGCAGTCAAATAAGGAATTGCTTCACCTAAATTGAAATACATATAGTAAAATCAGTCTGTATGTTAAATTTGATTTAGAATTTACACCTTTTTAATGTTACTACTATTGATTTTTTAACGTTTAATTTTAAAATGTAGGCAGAGCACGACGTGCCAGCAGGTTCTACTAATTGTAGGTAATAAACTTAAACGGCACAGCTCTTCTTATACATGTTTTTAAATAAAAAGAGAAAAGAGCATAAAAAACAAATACATGAAGCAAGTTGGTAATTATATGCAAAAATTTGGAATTAAATTCTATTTATGCAACAAACATGGACAAACCAAAAACAAATGCATAAACAGAAGTATAAAACTATCATTTCTATGTGCTTTTTGCTAAAAAAAACACTAAAATTAGTGTTCTACTTAGTCCACTTTTTGTGTGCGGAATTCGTGTCCAACCTGCAATGTTTGCAATTCGTTGCAAATGGCAAAGAAAAGCTTAAAAAAAATGTAAAATTTTCAACAGTACAAAAAAAAAAGGAACATGAGAAAATAATTTGTACAAATAGTTTCAGCTAAATAAATAAATATTGTCAAACAAAAGTTGCTCACACAAGTATTGCTCAATTTGCGGGCAGCAGTGTACATGCTACTGTGTACATGTCTCCATGTACCTATGTATGTTGTGTAGATACAAAACAGTTGCGCTGTCAACATGCGGCCGCTATTAGTATGTCAACTGCGGCCCGACCAGGCAGTTTTGGCTTGTGGATTGTGGGTTGTGCAGATTGGGTTTGGTTTAGTCAGAGTTTAACTAAGTTATTTGCATAAATGTGTCGTGGCACTTAACATGGCCGCATAGTGCGAGTGACTTGGCAACCGTGGCGCCTTTTCCTGTAAATGTGTGTCGACCGAAAGTTTAAATAAATACACACGCGTTGTATATGCGCGCTAACGACGCCCACAATTTGCATGTGCAAATGACATTAAAATGTGCTGCGGCACATATAACCAACATCAGCCACAGCAACAGCAACAGCACCCTGCTGCCCTATGTGTGTGTGTTGCTGTTGTGTGTGTGTTGACATGTTTAACACGTTTGCGCTAAATAAATTCACATATGCTCCTGCTGCTGTGCTATAGTTGCTAAATTTAATCATTTTGAAATACTCTTCATATTTTTTATTATACTCTATTTTCATATTTATTCATTTTTTATTCTTTTTCTTTTTCTTTTTTGTCAACATGAAGGATGGTCTGCATGCGTCGCACATCATACTCAGCTACACACATCAAGGTCAACGCGTACAAATCGATTTGAAGCGCAACGATGACCTACTGCCGGCAACGCATTTTTTACGCTATCAGAACAAGTCGAGCACAGCAGACCCAGCAGCCGAGCCAAGCCACAGCCACAGCCACGTTGTGCGTAATAATTTCGCAAAGACTGAACTTGATTTGTGTCACTATCAGGTATGGGTTTTTTTTTTTCCTCTGTAATTTGTATTCATTTATTTATGGGTTTTTCTGGTATTTTTATTTTTTTTTTTTCTTTTTGCAGGGCCAAATACGTGGCAATCCACAATCGACTGTTGCGCTATCCACCTGCAGTGGCGGCCTGACGGGTGTCATCTTCGATGGCAACGATACGTACTTTTTGCAACCGTTTGGCGCAGGCAGTGGCCGACTGCTCGATGAACACTATTTGCTGAGGTTAGTCAAGGGTTTTTCCTATATTGATTACTTGGATGGGTTGAATTCAAATTAATAAGGGGCAGGCTATCTAATTGCGTGCATTACCTTAGTAGTTTGTCAAAGCCACATTGGGACACTGCTGAAGTCATAATGTATTTACATTTTTAAGGGAAAGTCCAAAGGTCATTGTTACATCAGAGGATATGCAAGCATATGCAATTAGTCGTACACAACAAAGTTTACTTGATTATCTTATAAAGAACATTAGTCACTTTACAATCTTTTCATTAATTATGCTCGTCTATATAATCTTGAAGCATTGCAGATGATTGTATTTTCAGAACTTTTCATTTAAGAAAACAAAACCAATGATGATATATTGTAATTATGAGCTAGCACGTGAAATGTTAATATTTCCTCCCATAGTTCTTTGATTTTTATACCCTGTACAAAAAAATGGTAAAGGGTATATTAAAGTTGTGCAAATGTATGTAACGGCAAGAAGGAGGCGTCGCAGACGCAGTATATATATTCTTGATCAGCATCGAAAGGCGAGTCGATATAGCTATGTCCGTCTGTCCGTCTGTCTGTATGAACAAACAGATCTCAGAAACGGTAAGACCTACAACCACCAAATTTTGTACGAAGACTCCCCCAATCCATAGGCATAACAAGTTTATTTTTTTTTTTTCGAAATTCGACCTATAACATATAGCTGCCGTAGGAACGATCGGGTTAAAACCCACATTTAGTAATAAAAACCCTTTTGTTTTTCAAGATATATTCACCAAATTTTGGATTTAACAGTTTTAGCTAATGCTCAATTACATATCTCAATATTATATATATCGGTTTACTATATCATAGGAACGATCGGCCGAAAAACAACATTTACTGAGAAAAGCTTTTTTGTTTACTAAGATATCGTTACCAAAGCTTAGATTTGATGATTTTAGGTAATATTCAATCATATTCCTGAATAGGATAAATATCGGTGTACTATAACATATAGCTGCCATAGGAACGATCGGCCGAAAAACAACATTTACTGTGAAAAACTTTTTTGTTTATAAATATATCGTTAGCAAATATTAGATTTCATTTCTTGAAACATCCTTACATAAAGAATACAAAATATTAAAGCAACAAAAAAATATATTCAGTTTTGGATTGGGTACAGGGTTTTCTATAGTCGGTTACTCCCGACTATAGCCCTGCCTTTCTAGTTCTTAACTAGTTATTCACAAATATATAATTTGTAGTTACAACAAATTTCATGAGTGAGCAAATTTTTTGTATGTATAAAGAAAGACTGCAAGGAAGAATTTTGTTAGTTAGGAAGTCTAGGAAATTTTCAAATAGCATGTTTTAGCAGAAATGATATAGATGATTTGCTTGAACTGGACACACAAAATGGTTTGCTTTATTTACATGGAGATAAAACTCAACTCGAGTTATGTTGTTAATTGTTGAAGATGTTGATGATTGCTGTTTTAGAAATTAGAAATAAGTGTTTTCTCTAACACTTGATTGCAGCATAATAATGAAGACAAAGTGTTTGGGTGTAACATTCCTGGCTTGCTTCGGCAAATACGTTTTCGTGACAGGCCAATGGCTATTTACTTCCGTTGGGTCTACAAATATTGTGTACTAGCACGCAAAATCAATGTGATGTTGGATGTAGGACGTGCGTCTTGTTTTGCTTAGCTGGCAGTTTTGCCAAAGGTTAAAGACTCAGCATACTTGGCTTATATGTGATTTTAAGGCAATGTATAAGAGACTTCTAATAAAATTCCACATATGCCAAATATTTACTATTTGGTTTTTGTTTTTTTTTTATTGCCTTTCTGCTATTTACTTATGACGGCGCAGCAAAACTAATCACATTTTCGATTATCAACAACTCGCAGCGTTGGCCTGAGGACATGTTTACTTGGGGTCAATATTTGCCTGCGGTTTGTGTGCTGAGCCTACAAACATTTCTAATTGATTACTTGCTTTTCTAGCGCCTTGCCCCAATAGCCAGACGCACAGACGGACACACAGACAGACAGTCACCCAATGTAACTTGTTGCTTCCGGCAATCCGTCAGTTACTTGCTATTGGGTTTTTGTGACTAACTTCCGTCTCTCACTTTTTGCGTTTTTTTTTTTTTTTATTCGTAATAAAGTTCATTGCTATTTTTTGATTACTGCAGGAAATATCGTTTACTTTATGATCGAGAACTTTATTAACCTGTTTGGTTTTTATTTTACGCAGACATGATGACATGCTGCAGACAAATGCCACTTGTGGCTACAACAGCGTCAGCGACATGCACGGCCACGTTGATGATGATGATGGGGATGTGCCGCAGGTTGCGGTGCCGCAACACTTGGATGGCTCCGAGTTTAAACGCATGCTGAGAGTATGTTATAAGCTTATTGCTGTAGTGTCCTGTCTGTGGCTAACCTTGCCCTTTTCTTTGTTGCTTTTTTTTTTTTTTCTGTTTAATTTAATAACTTAGCGCAAACGTTCGAACGATGAAGGTAATGTGATACGTGGTCCTTATAATGCAAATAAACACTCCTCCTATGTGGAATTGGTCATTGTGGTGGACAATAAGGTCTACAAGCATTTTGGCAGCAACGCCAAGCGCGTACATCAGCACTGTAAGGATCTGGCGAATATTGTGAATGCGGTAAGTTGAAACTGGATTAATCAAACACACCCCACCCCATGCATAATTTGTTTATGTGTATGCCTAACCATTCTGTGCAATCCTTTGCAGCTGTATGTGCCTTTAAATATATTTGTGGCGCTCGTGGGTGTTGTCATCTGGAGCGAATCGAATGAGATTGAGTTTTCTAGCGATGGTGATGTCACGTTGCGTAGTTTTCTCAATTATCGCAGTAAAACTCTGGTGCTGGAGCATCCCAACGATAATGCACAGTTACTCACGAAGGAGCAATTCTCGGGCGGCGTGGTTGGCAAAGCCTTAAAGGGTCCAATCTGCACCTACGAATACTCGGGTGGTGTCTCAATGCAACACAGTCAGATACTTGCTGTTGTGGCCACAACGATGGCACACGAAATGGGTCACAATTTCGGCATGGAGCACGATACATCCGATTGCAAGTGTCAGGATGAGAAGTGCATCATGGCTGCATCGAGCACGGCCGTGGTGCCGGTGCATTGGAGCAGCTGCAGCATCGATCAGCTGAACATCGCCTTCTCGCGCGGCATGAACTACTGTCTGCGCAATAAGCCCACGAAATTGTTCGACTCGCCGCAGTGCGGCAATGGCTTCGTGGAGCCCGGCGAGCAATGCGACTGCGGGCTGCCGAATTACTGTGAGAACACTTGCTGTGATCCGTACACGTGCATGCTGCATGCGAATGCCTCGTGCGCGACTGGGGAATGTTGTGATCTGACCACATGCCGGCCGAAGATGGCGAGCATTGTGTGCCGCGACAAGGACTCCGAATGTGATCTGCCCGAGTACTGCACGGGCGAATCGGAATACTGCCCCGCGGATGTGTATAAACGCGACACGGAGACATGTGACGGCGGCAAGGCCTATTGCTTCCAAGGCACCTGTCGTTCGCATGCCAATCAATGTCGCATCTTGTGGGGTCCCACGGGCGATAACTCCGAGCATTGCTACTATAAGAATACCGAGGGCATACGCTTGGGCAATTGCGGCTACAATCGCCTGAATAAGACATATGTGCGCTGCGCGCAAGAGGACATCAAGTGTGGCCTGTTGCATTGCATACATCTGAATGAACGTTTAGAATTTGGCATGGAATCGGCAGCGGAGCTGTCGCATTCGTATGTCAATCATGGCGGCAAGATTGTCGCCTGTCGCACTGCGCTCGTTGACCTGGGCTTGCAGAGCACGGATCCGGGTCTGACGCCGAACGGCGCCAAATGTGGCAGCGATCATATGTGCGTTAATCAAAGGTGCCTCGCATTGGAGAACGTGCGCAGACAAGGCTTTGGCGCCAACTGCCCCGAGAATTGCAATGGCAATGGTGTGTGCAACAGTCGCGGCAATTGCCATTGCGACGTTGGCTTCGGTGGTGACAACTGCAATATGCCCGGCTATGGCGGCTCTAGAGACAGTGGTCCGGCCACTGATCCAAATGGTATGTATTTATGTCAATTTATATATCTACTGAAGTTTTAATTTAAAATGCTTAAACATTTGCAGCTAATTTGGCATTCGAGCGTTTCCTGTATATCTTCTTCTTTGCGGTGATACCCTGCATGGCGGCCTTCTGCTTCTTTATGTACTACTGCCGTTATCATAAATTCTTCGTGGGTGGCAAATTTGCTGAGAATATGTATGTATCAACAACAACGTCAACATCATCGTCACCTTCTGCTTCAAGCACGTCTAGTGGCACGTCCACAGCTCCGTCTGCTTGTTTTAAAATTAAACCCTCTACTTCTATTGCTAACTCATCTCTTGCTAATAGTTCGTCTAAGCGTAATCTATGTAACTACTTAAATAACACATGTGTCCTTACACCACCAACAATAACAACAACAACACCAACAACAAATACTGCGCCAATAACAAATAACAATAACACACAAGCCACATTGGATGCAGTTTCACATATTAACATAAGAAAAACAAATTCACTACCCCGCAACAATTTAGCTTGTAGAGATGCACACAAATCGAGTAAAATTAATTTAATAATGCACAAAAGCAAAAGTAATTATGAGTTCAATACACCAAAAACAAAAGCCATAACATCGAAAACAACACCAACAACACCAACATCAGCAGCAGCTGCACCATTAATGCCAACAAGTACAATTGAGGCGCCAGCAATGTCAAATGCAGCTGTTAAACGCAATTTTAAATCATCGACGTTAAGCAGACTTTATAACAAACATAGCCACAACCATAACAATAACAACAACAACAATAATAACAATGATAAAATAAACACCAACACGGTAAAGCGAAAATTGGACATCACTTTGCCACGTTTGCATGCTACCACAAATCCTTATGCGCTAACTGAGGGCGCCCAGTATATACAGAGCGACCAGTCGGCTTCGAGGTCGGTCAACAACAATACAAACAATAATAATAATAGCAACAACAACATTAACAAATATTAACTGCAGTTTAGCAAGCTTTGTAAAGGCTCAGCTCCTGCCAATGTTGTTGCGTGAACTCTAAGCTTTTGCATTTGTGCTGAATGTTGAAATTGTTGTACACTTAGTTTTTGTTTTTTTTATTTTATTTAAGTTAACTAAACCAAAGCAATGTTTATGCATAAGTATAATTTGATTACAGTAAGCTACACAAAAGTCAACACATAACGCACATATATCAACAAACACAAATGCTTATAAAATTTAAGGGTAACGCGAATATAAACGGAAGCATATTTTATCCTGACCATGTTCAATGTTTGTCTGTCTATTCATATATTTTAACAATATCTCTTGGATTTTTTTAATTTCTACGATATTTCTCATGTCTCTGAACTCCTTTGAGAAATATTTTAACAGATATCCATTATGTATGTTAGGGTGATAGGAGTAATACCAAAAATTCAGGCTGGACGTGCCAATTGAGAAGTCTGTTATGATAGCTAAATAAAGACCATGATGGGCATAAAGGGTACAAATGTTGTCAAGGAATAAAATTTGTAAAAAAAAAAAAATATCAGGTCTAAAATGAACTTCGGTTTTTCAAAGTTATAGAGTTATTGCAAAAAATTTATAGGGAATTTGCCAAACAGCATGAAAATTAGAATAAATATTATTGTTAATCACACTTTTTATTTCCAAAAAAAAAAAACAAAATATCCTTCACTAAAATGAAAAGTTGCAAAGCATCGTTTGTGCCTGTATGTGCGTTGTGTGTGTAGCGTATTAAAGTTTCGGTATAACCGATTTTATATGGCCTTGTTTTTAGTTGTAAGTTTTAACAAAGCAAATATTTTGTGTTCATTAGCGGCTTAAGTATTTTATTTCACTTTATGTCAAACATTAAAAAGAAGTCATTAACAAATTAACTCTACTGTGGTGTTGGCGATCGGCTTTTTCGAGTCGCAGTTCATTGTTTATGTTTTGTTTCCTTTAGCATGTTATTGCATTCTTTTGTAGCTCTTAGCCAATGTTTATGTTTTTGGTTGTGGTCATTTTGCATGTCTCGGGTATGTGTTTCAATGTATTCTCAACGTTTTGTTTCAAAGCCAACGTTGTAAGGCAACTGCTAATGCATCATTCATACAATTACAGTCTCAAAACTGCCAGCGGCACAAAGCAACCGCCCGCACGCGGCCAACATCATAATGGCGTTGGTGGCGGTCATGGCGCGGCAGCTGGCGCTGGTCTGCCCAAGTCGACGCCTAGCAGCACGGATGACATGAACTCGGCTTTGCTCAAATCACCCAGCGACGGCAGTGAACAAGGCGGAGCCATCGGCAATGGCCTGTATGGCAAATTTAAGGGCTTTACGCTGCGACCGCTTGCCGCCACTCCGACGCCCATGAACAATCTGAATGGACCGAATGTGGCCTTCGTGCAGCCCACTATGCAGGATGCGCACAACGGTGTGCCGCAACGCATAGCGCCACCGCCGCCACTTCTGCTGAAGACCGAGCATGAGATGAACAAATTGAATGGCAGCGCCACACTGACTAGAAAGGCGCCTGCTGTGCCAGGCAATGCAGCGCCGGCATTGCCGCCACCAAATCCAGGTTCGTCAGCGCGTCCGATTATTTCGATGCCTGTTTTGGAGAACTCAACGCTGACACTGAAGAAGTCCGCGAGTGACAGCATCGAAGGTGCAGCTACTGCGTCCATTGGCACGTTAAAGCCGGCGCCTGCACCGCCCGTGCCATTGCATGCAGATCCTAAGCTAAATATCAAACGTGACGGCACCATACGTCGCATTGCTTCGTTCCTGAAGAAAGAAGATAAGCCGCCGGTCAAGGAGAAGACCTACATGGATCGCGAGAAGCTGCGCAATTTGGAGATATCAGCGCCTATCCAAGTGCCCGGTCAGGCCGAATCATCGAATTCGGATTCAGAGACAACGCCACGTGAGGAGGAAACCAAGAATCTGGTGAAACGCGCGCAGTCCATGCGTTCGCCCACAAAGAAGACCAATGTGCAGAGCTTCGGCTCCATGCGCTCGCCACCGGGCACTGCACGTCCCAAGAGCATTGTGACGCAGACATCAACTACGCGTCCGAAATCACCACCACCGCGTCCGCCACCGGTGCTCAAGAAGACAAACTCCACGACCTCGTCGGGCTACCAAATGCCGGTAGCTACTGCCAAGTCCCAGGTGGAGAATACCTACGATGATTGCGAGTTTGTGGAGCAGCCACTGCAGCGTGTTGACGAAGCGGATGTGGGTAAAGCCGCAGCTGAGCCCAACGACGACATATACTCGGTTATCGACGAGATACCACCTGCAGCGCAGACACTCAAGCGCAGCGATCTGGTGAGCATCACTAGCAGCGGCAGTGACTTGGGTCTGCTCGGTGAGATTGTCAACGAGATTGAGAAACGAAATGGTGATTCAATATACACAGCCTCATCGTCGATGGGCAAAAACGCGACAACGCCAACAACAATGCAAGCACAACCAAAGGAGCAACAGTCTAAAAGTCCGCAGCGACCAGCACCAACCAAACCGCCGCTAAATGCGACGGATAGCAAAAAGCCAACGATGGCGGCTAAGACGTCAGTTGCAGCAGCAGCAGCAGCAGCCACCACACCCACAGCAACGACTGCCACACCGACTTATCTACGTCCAGCGCCAATTAACACGCCAGTGGCACGCGTGGCGCCCACACGTTCCGATATATCGCCATCGCGCGCATTCTCTAGCTTTAAGCCGCCGCCCGCAGGTGCTGTCAACGCCAGCTTGACAGCGGCAACGACCGCAACAACGGCAGCAGCACGCAGCGCTTCAACGGCGTCGACAGCGACACGCGCCAAATCGTACACGAGGACACAAAACAAAACACTGCCCGGTGGCAACGGCAGCAGCGGTGGTGCGCCTTCGGCTACGATACAGAAGCCAAAACCACTCTCAGCCAAGCCATCGTTTAACAATCAAAAACGAGCGCCAGGTGCTGCTGCGACGGCGGCCACAAGCAAAACGACAACGGGCACTTCGGTGCCGCGTGTCACGCCCACACCGCCCACAGTGAAAGCTGCAAATATAGCCTCGCTGACGCAACGCTTTGAACGCAAGTGAGGACGCGGCGGCACACCTTTGATTTTTGTAGGTTAGAATGAATTTCACAAATGGATTCACGACTATCGCACTGATGTTTTTGTTTAGTTTTGCTTATAATTTAAAATTTACAAATGCCCTTTGTTTGATATTTATTACGCTTTGTTTTTTTTTTAACTACTAGCTGTAAAGATGTATAAAATAATTAGTTGATAAAAACCATTCCCGCGGTAAGTGTGCAGCAAGAAGAGAAGAGAAGTGAAGAGAGAAAAGAATAATGCGATATGTTCTTTTCCTTAGTTTGCATAATTTTAGTTTTTAGGCTTACAACTTTTGTACTGCATCTCATTATTGTATTGCATTTTGCAACCGTAAGTTTTTCTCAAATTTAATTTTAAACATTTTTAAACAAAACGATTATCTACCGTTATGTATGTGGCAGCTAGCTAAAATGAATGTTTTGAATTATGTTAATAACTGTATTGCGTGCTTAATGTAAACGACGCCAGAGGGCGCGTGCACGCCTTTAAAAACTAAAATACTTTATGTGATGATGATGAAAAGTATATTTAAAAAAGTGAAAAAAAAAAAAATAGACAGAAAAAATATGCGTACGTTATGCTTTTGTATATAAAAACCAAAGAACGAGCAATAAGCAACAAAAACTAGAAGCGCCGTTTATTTATTAGATTAAATTGTATGTGTACAGTTACAAAATGAATTGCATTAAATAAAAATATAAATGTAAAATTGTATGTATAAAAAAAAATGTATTCAAGGCGCATTTGAAGTGATTACTTGATGTTATTATTGTAGTTCAAACGTTAAACTTAATTTCACACATTTAAAATCCTGTAAAACTGTAAAATGGTAGCTATGAAAATAAACTAAAAAAAAATAAAATGAAATAAAACGAAACACGAAAACGTGTTGAAACTTTATGCGTACACAGTCAGTTACTCTAACTAAACGATTTAACAACATTGAATGTATGTCACTATATCAATAAATTAAGTTTTTTCAATTAGTAGTCTTTTAATGCGTTTATGCTCAAATTATTTCGTTTTAATTTATGTTTTAAATAAATTTTTGTTTTAACTGTAAGTGGTTGGTTTCTCTGTCAAGCTTCCAGCACTGTTTGCGCTGAATTGGTAGCACTTGCACAAGGCACAATTTAGTGTCTTACCACACTCCAGAGCACACTTATTGGACAAATAAAAAGTGCGAAAAGATTTTCGCTTGAATCCGAATATTGTTAAATGCTTGTGTTGAAGATTAACGAAATTAAAGAAAGCAACATTTAACTATTTAATTACAGGTGCATTGTAACTAAAAGTGATATCACTTTTAGCAAAACAATCGATTATTTAAACTTGTGAAGAAAGAAACAAAGGCAAACATTTTTTATAACTGTTTACTGCTACTTGCAAAAACAACATTCGTTGCAACACTAATATTTACGGGAAAATACTGAATGTAATAAAGCAAAATCATTTGCTCGATTGTTAGCTTTTTATAATTCAAATCCGTAATTGTTCTTTTTGATTGCAACGGAAAATTAAACAGCGGTGCGATGAACTTTAACGCTGACTTGGCCACACTTGTAGCAAAGTAGTACCGGCAAGGTTGGGGTTACAAAGAAGGTACATGCATATAGGGTTGCCGCATCGCAAAACTGGGTACGTTCGCCGGTAAATATCACGGGGGACCAGGCTGGACCGGGCCGGCGCAGCAGACTTTTACGTTGCTCATCACTGATTCGGCGTTGTTGATAAGGAATAGGGCTTGCAGAGCACGAAGCCATTCTCTCTCACTCTTTCACACAACAATATATCAGCAAGTAAACTTATTACAGTTTTTTAGCAGCTTTCTTTAAAATTTGAAGACAGTTTCATTTAACGGTAAATAACTACAAATAGCCATTGCACCAAACTAACCCAATTCAGGTAAAGAAAAATTATCCTGTAATTAATAATAGTTGCCAAATGGCTGCGAAGGAGTCAAAAACAAAGGTAAAAATTTCTTAATAAGAAAACATATTTAAAATATCATTCATTGTGCTGAGTTGCGATGGAATTGTGTGTACGGTTTAATAAAGCAACAACAATTCGCTTAACACTCATTACAAGTAGTACAAATTGAATTTATAGATTCTTTAAAAATAGCACAATTATACATTAACAGAAAGCTTGGGTAAAATCTGCCTTCAGTCAATACGACTTATTGGAAACACCAAAAAAAAGGAATGCGGAAACCTACGAAATCCCTGCAAAGTGCTGCGAAGATGAAGCTACTTCGGCTGCTTCGGCTTCTTCGGCTACTTCGGCTACAGCGACGCCGGCACTTGAAACAGAAACAACGGAACTTGAAGCGCAGTCGCAGCACAGCGTCGACTGGATTAAGCGTTTCGCACCGGTAAACAGTGAAGAACTGGCAGTGCACGCAAAGAAATTACTGGAGCTGCGCAACTGGTTGCAACATTGTGAGTCAGTGCATCGCAAGCATCCAGCTCAGTTTTGCCTGATAAGCGGACCCTCTGGCGTTGGCAAGACGGCCTGTATGCGCGTGTTGGCCAAGGAGTTGGGCTATAATCTTATTGAATGGGTCAATCCACCAGATGAGGAGGTCTTGACAGAGTTGGGTGACCAGCAGGCTGGAAATTATAATCGTTCGCATTTGGATGCATTTAGGCAGTTCCTATTTGTGAGCTCACGTTTCAAATCACTGCTGGAAAACACCGATAAGCGGCTGCTTTTGGTGGAAGACTTTCCCAATATATTGTTGACGGATGCCAATACATTTGAGGAGTTATTAAAGTAAGTTCCAAAACAAAAGAAACCAATCAAATCTTAATAAACATCATAATACACAGCAAATACGTAGTCGAAGGCAAGTGCCCGGTGGTCTTCATCGTTGCCGACAGCAAGTCTCGTGGGCTGAACATTAGCTTCAATCTGTTCCCCGATGAAATCAAGCAAAAGTTCAACATTGTGCATATCAGTTTTAATACGGTGGCAGACACGTTTATGCAGAAGGCAATGAAACGCTTTTGCGCGCTTATGCGGCAAGATTATGCTGATGACTATAAAGTGCCCACGCAGAGTTTAATTGATTCGATTCTTGTGTCAGCCAATGGCGACATACGGAATGCATTGATCAATTTGCATTTCTCATCGTTGAAAGGCGCACCAAGTTTGGCCGTTGAGAAGCTGCCCAAAGCCGAGTTGGATGAGACTAAAAGTGCCAGCAAACGCAAATTGAAGACTCAGTACAAATTAAAGTCGATTGGGCGCAATGAGTCTATTACCATGTTTCATGCATTGGGACGCGTATTTAATGCAAAGCGTAAGCACGTCATTAGTTCTTTTATTCAGTCTAAGCTTGACAATTTAATTTTCAGGGTCTGCTGAAGGGGAACTGTTGCACGATCCTGCCGAAATTGCATACAACTTTTTACCTGAACCAAAGAGATTCACAGACTTTATTCACGCCAATTATTTACAATATTTTGGTGATATTGCAGATGTCTATAAGACTGCTAATGACCTTTGTTTGGCTGATGTGCTGTTTCGTGAATATCGCGATGATACGCTTGCGTTGATGGGCTTGAACGTTGCCATACGTAGTGTCATGCTGCACAATACACAACCGGAAAAAGGATGGAGGACAGTGCATGGTCCGAAACGGCTAAAAAAGCAAGAACAAACCGCCAAAGAACGTGGATTTGTGGACGCGTGTGCAGGCGTTACGAAAGATTTGTATGCGTTGGATTATGCGACGTATGTTAAGCTAATTGCTAATAGTAATAGTATTTGAATAAAATAGTTGAAGTATTGCATGAATTATAAATAATTTGTTTTCATTACATGCTAGCTTTACGCGTTTTTTCTTTTCTGTTTTGAAGCGTTCATCTTTTTATCAATATAATCTTCAGGCGGATTCCTGGATATATGAATAAAAAACCTTCCCAGGCATACACAGAACAATCCACCAAAGTTTCGTTCTAATCGGATGATCGGTTTAGCAATCAATAATAAAGGACACACAAAAGCCCAAAAGTATCGATACCAAGTAATATACTTGTTTAGTAGTATCGAGTACAAAATTGCACTTGTTTGAGGAAAAAGTATCGAGTATTTACTTGTATCGAATCAGCACTATGCATGCCGGCTGTTAGAACAGCTGTGCGCTTGCGATTTTAAACTGCTTTATTTTTTGTTTTATAATAGCTTTAAAATAAGTGAAAAGTACTTTAAATAATATGTTAAGACATAAGATCAGACACCTGCGCCACTTGGCTACACAAAGCAATTCGACACATTATGTGACAACGCCAATTTTTTATGTTAATGCAGGTTAGCTAACAGTTATGCCAATGTAAACAAAGTTCTTATAGATGATCTGTGTGGTTTTCTCCTTCCCACACAGCACCACATATTGGTCATCTGTACTCGGCCGCCATAGCAGATGCGCATTCTCGTTATCGGCGCTTAAGGCAGCCAGACACTAAAGTGCGGCTTTGCACTGGCACCGATGAGCACGGCACGAAGATACAACAAGCGGCTGCCGCACATGGCGTGCCTGTGGCCAAGTACTGCGATGACATATCCCTGCGCTATCGCGAAGTCTTCGCTGCGGCGCATATAGCACATGATGTCTTTATACGCACCACAGCACAGCAACACAAGCATGCAGTGGCACATTTTTGGGTAAGCTGCCAACACAAAAGATTTAGAACTGAAAGAGTTTAACAAATGCATTAAAAGCCAATCTAATGCAGCGTAAATTAATGGATAGCAAACACATCTACACGGCAGCCTACAGTGGCTGGTATTGCGTATCCGATGAGACTTTTCTCACCGATGCGCAGTTGCGCTTGGATGCAGCGACGGACACGCGTTACTCGCTAGAGTCGGGTCACCCGGTTGAATGGACGGCGGAGACGAATTACATGTTTCGTTTGAGCGCATTACAGGCTGATGTGCTGTACTGGCTTAAGCAGGGTGGACGCGTGCGTCCTGCGAAATTCGAGAAAATTTTATATGATATGCTGAGTGAACCGCTGCCAGATGTGTCGGTTTCGAGGCCGAGTAATCGCGTGCACTGGGCCATACCGGTGCCGGATGATGCAACGCAAACGGTGTACGTTTGGCTGGATGCGCTAATTAATTATTTGAGTGCGCTGGGTTATCCTGATGAACAGGTGCGTGAGTTTGTGTTCTGGGGTTTTTGTTGTTTGTTTTCAATTTTCGTCTATTTTGCAGTATCGCGAATTTTGGCCACCTGCACAGCAAATCATCGGCAAGGATATACTCAAGTTTCATGGCATTTACTGGCCCGCTTTTCTCATTGCCGCAGGCATGCAGCCACCGCAGCAGCTCTTCGTGCACTCGCACTGGACTGTCGATGAGCAGAAAATGTCAAAGAGCAAACACAATGTCGTCGAGCCAATGGAAGCTGCTAAGATGTATACAATGGAGGGTCTAAGATACTTTCTGCTACGCGAGGGCGTGGCGCACAGCGATGGCAGTAAGTCATAATGGCTTCTTAACTTAGTATTATTGCCCCTAAGTCACTTTTTGAGTATAAGCTATTTATAGCACCGCTTTGGAGAATATATATATCATGTACAAAGTTGAGGCAAGGCAGCTAACAAAATGTATTTTGGTTAGAGTACCATCGTGTCATTACTTTTCAAATGCAGTTTAAAATTGCATAAATAGAACGTGAGAGTTCCTAGGTTTCGTTCTGCAAGAACACTTATAATATGTTTCCTTAATTTTATGCAAAAGTGACTGGCAACTCCTTCTTATTCTGTAATTCAACATTTTTACATGACCTGGCGATTTATGCTACTAAATCCGTTGCCAGCAAATTGTGTGTGGACTGTAGACAAAAAACGTCTTCTTCTACGTCGGAAATTTAATCCGAGTAAGTAAAAGAGACCACACACTTAACTGTTATGCATCTGTGCCTCCGCACAGCGCAAGAAACTTGCATTGCAATAACTTGAGTATGGCTTTTTGCAACTCTGTAGTCATTTTCTTTGCACGCTTTACACTTGCTGCGTGGCAATTTTTACTTCGACTGCTGCTGTTGCTCGCCCGTATATTTTGTTGCTCCCGGTAGAAATTCATTACTTAAGTTATTTGGTTAACTCTTTGCTCACTTTTTCTTAAGCTGTTTCAGCATATATGCTGATATATGTAAGTCAAACCCGCCGCAGCGTCGTTTTCAAAGGTAACCATGCCGGCGGTTTGGCACAAGGTCCTGGCATTTGTGTTAACTCAGTGGCTTAGTGGGCGCGCCTGGTAACTGCCGCTAATCGCTTTGTAGTTTTGCGGCCTAAGCAGTTTTGTGGTTTTACGTTGCGGCATAACGCTGCGGTGTGCAGAAGTGAAATTAGCTTAATGAAACATCCTTGGGATGCACAAAATTCCACTTTTGATTGTTCTATCATGACATGCGCCAGTACTTCAATTGGTTTTGTTTATTTAGCTAAGCCACTTTTGTAGATTAGCAAATTTTCAACTAAGTGGCTTTGTTTTCTGCCAAAGCAGGTTTGCCTTTTCAAATGTGCTTCTGTCGGTTCTATTGGCCGGCATGCTTTTGTACTTTTGCACATGGTGCACTTGGCTTTTATTTGATTTTGAATACGCATAAGCAGGTCTTCTACGGACGATATGTGATAGATACTTGTTTTTGTTGTTATTATTGTTGTTGTTGTTGTTGTTGCAGGAAGTACTTGCCGCTATGAGTATGTGCTACATCAACTGAGTTTATGTGTGTGTACAACTATTCAAGTTCATATTTTAACTGCAAGTTGGCTTGTATCCCGTGTGTGTGTGTGTGTTTAGTAAAGGTTACTTTGGCTGTGGGGCTAAGTGACTGTGTAAACGTGTCTGTATGTTTGAGTGTATGTGCGTTTGTATTACTTTCTCTTGACTTTTTACTTCCAACGGCTTACGTTTAATTTGCATTTCAATTTTATGTACCAAAAACTTTTAGTTTAGTTTCACATGCCACCATCAGCAGCAGCAGCAAGCAGCAGCAAGCAGCAACAGCTCAACCAGCAGCAATAGCAACGACGGCAGCGTCACCACAAGCAAAAGCATTGACGAAGTTGGCTGCCAACTAATCCGCCTTGCGTTCCGTTGCTTTAATCTGCTTCGGCTGCCGTCATGGCTGGCAGCGTGAGGAAATGATTTATATTTGCATAAGCAGAACTTTAAAGTTTTTCAACGTGTATGCTGCCGCCATGTTCTTCTGCCTTTCGCACTCTCAGCTAACTAACTGCCAGCCTGCCTGCCTATCTGTCTGTCTGTCTGCGGCTCTGTTCGTCGGTCGGTCTGTCTTTGTCTGCGCAATATGATTAGTTTACTTTCGTGTATACGAAAAAGTGAAACGAAACGAAACTACTTATTTATGCGATAGTCAAAAGTTTTATTCAATTTTATTAAACGAAATTTTAAAGTTTTTTGGTTTTAAGGTTGCGCTGCATGTCTCATCTTCTCTTTTTTGTTTTGTTTTTGTTATTTGTTTATGTTTTTACTCTTTGCTGCTTGCTGTGCCACATCGATTGCAAAAACAAACAAAATGCTAAATCTAACTTTTTGCGCTGCTTTCGTACGTCCGTCCGTCCGTCCGTCCATGCGTCCTTTGTGCGGCACACGCTTTTAAATGAAAATCCACAAAGACTGCAACTCGAAACGCGCGCGCGCACACACATAGCCAAACAAACAGGCAGGCCGACGGACGGATGGACGGAGAGACAGACCGACAGACGGATGGAAGGACAGACAGAGGAGAGCCATTCATTGTTTGCACAGTTGGCAGACCGTTCGAAGTGCGCAAAAAGTCAGTCACAATGTCGAAGGCGATGATGATGGTTTCGTTGATGTCGTGTTGGGTTTGCGTTGCGTTGTGTTGGGTTTATTAAGAAAACATACAAGAATTGACTTGAGAAGTTCCTTGTCTGTCGACAGACGTAGTCAGTCGTCTGCTTAATGTGTTGCTTTAAAGGCTTGGCTAGGGTTGACAGGTGCAGCAGTTCATTTTATGCATGCAATGCATGCAAATCAAATATTAATCATACGCAATGTGCGCTCATAAATCGCATTTGCAGAATAATTATAAGTTTTTGTTTGAACACTGTACACTGCTGATGTAAGCTACAGGAAGCTTACATATTTTGAGTTTGGTTACGGAAATAAAGTTATTGAAGTTTTTTGGTTATTAAACCACAGTTTAGTCTTCAGATATTGGTCTTGATTATTATTGAGTTCTGCTTTAGCTAAGTAAGACAGAAATGGGCAATTCAATAGTTTTGGAATAAAAATTTCCTGTAATAGTTCTCAAATATGGCATATAGGTTAATACTGAGATTACTTGAAAAGTAAAAGTTGGCTTATTTAATTGTGCATATAACTCATGCCGAATTTTTATAGCAGTTTGTCATATGTAGCTTTTTTTTTTGCATACCTCTGATTTTTTTACATGCCAGGATACGTTTATGCCATGCAAGTAACTAAATCTTAATGATGGATTTTTAATATTACCGATTTAGAATCTGCGCTCTCACATATACTTCGACTTTAATTTCTAATTTAAATTGAACGCTTTATACTAGCAAATAGGCCACCAGGCGCAAAAGTCATTACAGTTATGTTGTTGTTGAAGTCCTTAGTCGCTGTCAGCGTCAAATGATGCGCAGCTGTCATTTCTCAATATTTCATGCTTTATCTAACGTGGCTAGCTGAGTAAGCAACTTGCAATGTTGGTAAGCCGCAAACCAAAATGTTTGAAGAATTTCACATTATTGCTTTATGGAAATTGTGCATAAATGCATTCTTTGTGTTGAACATGCACACGCACTTAAGTAGGACCTGTCATAGACCGTTTGGCTGTTGCATGCCGGAAGTTAGAAAATTTATTGCAAACTCATTTTGTGACAACTATTTATCATCATCATCGTCATCATTATGATCATCAGCATTACCGTCAGTGTTATTGCTTATGCTGACGTCATTAGAGGGAGCCGCAGCAGCAGCAGCAGCAGAAGCAAAGTGTTCTTTGGTTGTTTGGTTGCTGGGTAAGTTTGTGGATTGCACTTTTGAGGAAATGTTGCGTGCCGCAACTTTATTGTTGCTACGACCATTTTGCTGTCTATCAACCTTAACCTCAAACTCAACAAGAGTAACGACAGCTGCAGCAACAACAACAGCAACGAAACAACAAAGGCATCAACATAATGATGCACTTCAATGTCTACATCATTAAGCGCAAACATTTCATTATCAACTTAACTTTAAAGTGTTGCCTGCCTTGCACTGCTGCAGGCAACCTACTGCACAACATCCTGTCGATATGTATTGTGTGTTTTGTGTGTCTTGCCCATGCCCATGCTCCTGCCCATGCTCATGCTGATGCCCTTTGCGGCCATTGTGCTTCCTGTGCATTGCAGAGCGGCGGCGTGAGTCTGGCGGATATTGCTGTTTGGTTGCCGCTGCTTACAATAAAAATGCATTTAAAATTGTGAAAGTGTTGTCGTAGTTGTCGTGAAAATTACAATAACAGCAACAACAACAACAACAACGAAGTTGTAGAAAAGAAACGACGTTCACGTTGTAGAAGAAAAGACAAGCAGCAGCAAAAAAATATAAAATGGACAAAGTTAGCAATGCAAATGTTGCCCTCTGGAATTTTCACGCGTATATTCGTATCTGTATGTACATACTAACTACTAACGAAGGTCGATACAAATAATGTAAAGAAGAAGAAGAAGAAAAAAAAAAAATCTGTATAAAAAACACATAAGAGAAAAAGAAAATAGTAGGGGAAAAAATTAAAATAAGTAGGAAAAACTGATAAAACGTTGCGGCCGTGTGGCTGTGACTGCGGCTTTGGCTGTGGCTGTGACGCTTAAATGAACCCAACTGTTATGCAAATGTTGTATTTAACTTATTTTTGCATTTAATATACGTCGAAGTTTACTTCCAACGTATTCGCATTTTCTATTTTCGTTAGTTTGGCATGCATAAACTCGTCTATCTTCTTCATTTGCATGGCATTTCTCAGTGTCAGCATCAGCAGCAGCATCAGCGTTGTACGAGTAATTGCTTCCGTGTTGTGGCTCTTGTGCAGATGCACAACGTAGTTAAGTTGAAAATAGTAACTTAGCAGTGGGCAGGGGTAAACGGGTTTAAATATAGACACAAATCAGAAATAGACAAGCTTAAGTGTAATGGATGCCGAGCCGCATTTAGTAGCAACGAACAACTAAGCAATTGACAGACAGTAAGTTCCAGGGAACGGAATGGATTTGATATTATGGACATTTGCAGGTTGCATATATGAGTTTAACTAAAATAAATGCGAGCAGTATAAAATAGATAAAAGATATAATCAATCTAAAAGCTTTGGAAGACGTTTTGCTTATTAACTTTTTAATGTGACTGTTGGCAGTTGAACTTGGCAACCTAAACACTGTTTTTGAAAACTTTTTTATACCATGTACCAAAAAATGGTAAAGGGTATTTTAAAGTTGTGCAAATGTATGTAACGGCAAGGAGGAGGCATGGCAGACCCCATAAAATATATATATTCTTGATCAGCGTCGAAAGGCGAGTCGATCTAGCCATGTCCGTCTGTCTGTCCGTCTGTCCGTATGAACGCACGGATCTCGGAAACGGTTAGACCTACAATTACCAAATTTGGCACGAAGACTCTCCTAACCCATAGGCATAGCGAGTTTATTTTTTTTTTCGATATTCAACCTATAACATATAGCTGCCATAGGAACGATAGGCCGAAAAACCACGTTTACTAACCAAAACCCTTTTGTTTTTAAGATATCGTTTCCAAATTTTGGATTTCATCGTTCTAACTAATACTCAATCAAATATCTAAATATTATGTATATCGGTTTGCTATATCATATAGCTGCCATAGGAACGATGGGCCGAAAAAGAACATTTACTGAGAAAAAATTTTTTATTTATTAAGATATCGTTACCAAATTTTGGATTTGAAAGTTTCAGGCAATATCAAATCATATTCCTGAATATGATAAATATCGGTTTACTGTAACATATAACTGCCATAGGAACGATCAGCCGAAAAATGGCTTTTACTAAAAAAAATTATTTTTTTTTGTTTTGAATTGGGTACAGGGTTTTCTATAGTCGGTTACGCCCGACTATAGCCCTGCCTTTCTAGTTGTTACTTTGATTGTAATATTTGTACCCAACAGCATTAGCCATTTTTTATAGCTATCAACGTTGGGAAAAGTTGACTATAATAAGCTGAGATTTTGCTGTTTAAATTACCCAAGTCTATTTTTAGTTGTATTGGCACTAACAAATTCCGAGTAAGGCAATTTGTATAGTCGAATCACTGTTCTAATGCAAGCGGGTCATTGTATAAGCGTAATAAATCAGTTAAGTGGAACTATAGTAATTTGTCATTGCCGCCATAAACCAATAAATATTTAGTTACAAAGTAACTGGCAGTTATACAATATTGCCTTGACTTGCAATATTTGTATCGTATTCAAGTCTAATTCTACGCAGAGCCGACAGCAATTAACTCATACATAGAGTACAGCTTCGCAAATGTATAAATATATCCTAGTAATGTTCAAATTTTAAACTGCTGCAGACAGGACTCACTTGCGTGAATTCAAAGTGCCGCTCTGGCAAATCCTTTGCTGCTTAATGCGCTGAAATGCGCTGCTGGCATGTTGCCCATTAAAAATACGTGACCGCATTGACATGTTGCTGCGCGTAGTGGCTGCGGCTGTGCAGGGTTGCGTTAAATGCGCTTAACTGTTTTTAAGCGCCGCTGATGGATGGATTTACAAAACACTGTAGTGTATAATGATTTAATGACATCAGAAGATAAACAGTTGCAAATAAATTCGCAACAAAAGGCAAATAATGGCATTAAGTTCTTATGCGTAATGCATGCGTATGTATGCTTTTAACGATTGCTGTGGTTATTTTTGCAACTCTTTGTCATAGTTGAACAACAACAATAACAACAACAACAACAACGACAAGCTAGTAATACGTATCGACATTGGCATAAGTTGGCGAAGAAGAGGTGTTCACTGCATCCCGTCGGTAATTAAAATGCTATAAAATTTGATTTCCACAATAACCAAACGATTGCAAGCGAAACAACTCATCAAATGCAACAATAACAATAACAACAACAACAACAACAACAATAAACATTCAACAAAACAATAGCAATAACGATAGCAATAAAACAACAAAGGCAACAACAATTCTGAAAACTATCACAGCAACAATAGTTATAACGGCAACAATTACAGTAACAACAACAACAACAATAGAAATGGCAACAACAACAATACAATAACAGTCGCATAGCACTGTACAATGTGGCATCGTCATGGAGCCATGCAGCTTTGGCGATGAGGGGGCAGCAATCAATACAAATGCGAGTAATGCGCACGATTGCGTATGTTGCCGCTGCCAGCGGGCGGCTGCAATGCAATTTAAACGACCGACAAATGAAAGATCTGCACGATTACAATTTAACAAGTGAAATTTTGTTTGCTTTGCCGCAGCTCATTGCCGCCCACTGCGGCCCATCATTGTGGCCCACTGCAGCGCAGAGCTTACGCATGCCAAATGATGCTGGAAGGCACACGCTATCTCTCTCTCTCTCTCTCGGTATCTCTCTGTTTCGCTTACACAGTTGCAGGCATTCGCTTTTTCATTCATTCACTCATTTATTCGTCATTCTGTTCAATGACGTTTGTAACAATTTTACTGCATTGTTGACTGTAATCAATAAATGCAGCAAGCAACAACAACAACAACTACAACAACAGTAATACCAATAGCAACAACAGCAAATGATAATAAAAGCCAACAAGAATAAAATACATTATTACATTTATGCAACTGTCAAATTTTAATTAATTTTCAATGCGATGCGGATGAGATGCGCATTGCGTTGTGCATTTTTCGTTAGATTTTCCCATATATATACAAATATAAAATTTTGTAAATTTCATTTGAATTTTCCAAATGTTTACGCAATGTTTTGCGATGCTTTGCTATGCTATGTTCGACTGTGGCTATTATGCCATCAAGTTTGATTTTCGATAAATTATTTGACAAATTACTAATGCGGTTTGATAGTTTTTACCAGTTAGTTCGCACTTATACGTGTGCTGAGCTTAATTGTGGTTTTTATCATTTAAACGTAAACGTTTCATTTGTATTTATAACCTATTGGCATGATTCATTAATTGACATAAATACAATTCAGCATATGTACAGACACACGCATGCGATAGTTGGGAATTTTCCAAGTCACTTTCTTAATGTGAATTTACATATTGACAGAAAAGTATGAGTTCATAGTTAAAATGATTTTATTAAAATAAATAAATGCGTATTTTTTAGCTGATTAGGTTTGCTAGCTGAACATTGTTTCTCAAGGAATTTTCCAGCGTATTATATTTTAAGTGCAATGTTATGCCTTGGTTTCTTTAGCTGTAACAAATCTAAATTATGGGTATGCGTCATTTTGCTTCAATTTCAATAAATTTTTATTAAGTGCCTAATTGAATATAAGCAAGTCTATTAAGACTTAATACAAAATTCAACAAAATGTTTAATTTCGTATATCATTATCTGAATTGAGAGTTTAACTAAGTAAGAAAGTATGTAAGTGACTACGTGAGTAAGTAGGTAAAGGGTAGTTAGGGCAAGCCTGCCCATACGCACTGGGACCAGTGTTGATTTATAGAGCATCCTGGCTAGACCTTATAGGTCTATAAGCAGAAGGCGTACTATTCGCTTGGCATGCAGCTCCTTGTTGTCTGCCTACACTAACTCAGTGCTACTTAGAAGCTTTGCAGTTGTATTGGCCTGTTGTGGGTCTACAGTATACATAGTCTGATTTCATCTAGTTTTTGAGAGTTTAGCTATTTTTAATAACAACAAAGTCCAATCGAAGTTATAAAAATGACAGCTTCACAAACAGTAGCAAAGTTATGAGTTACAATTTAACTGAAACCTAGTCTGCCAAAAACCTGTCTTCGGTGTCGGCGTATTGCATAAAAGTGGCTTGACGCAGGTATGCGGCAGACGTCAGAATTGCTACGCTCGAAAAATATAAAATCAAAGTTGACTAGGGTTGAAAGCTTTCAATCGGCTTAGGCAATATAAAAGCTGCAGAGACTTTGTGCGGAATTGTAGCGATCGTGCTAAAGTCTTTGTATGCATATTGTAACATATTCTGTGAAGGTAAGACAAAGCAACAAATTTACAATAGCTGCTGTGCCCACAACTCTGTCAAGTATATGATTGCCATTCTTACTGGAGTAAGCAAAGTTTGCTTAAGTCACTCAGCTGCAATTATAAGTCGACGTTTGCTGCTTATACAGGCATTGATGATTGTTAGTGCTGTGTATTATGCTGCTGCGAAGCATTTGGGGTAACTCCGCATGCCAAGCAAGTGCAACTGCGGCATGCTGAGTTGTTAGCTGGGTGCACAAGTTCCAAAGACGTATAACATATAAATTGCAAGATACAACTAAAACAGTTGCACTAACGGCAAAAAAAAAAAAAAAAAATAGAAAAAAAAACTACAACAACAATGACACTAACACTTACACAGTGTTACAAAGTGTCTGTCTCACATAGATTAAAACATCTGGCTTAGTTTAGCCAAACTCAGCTGTGTGCTTGTGTGTGTATGTGTGTGTGTGTGTGTATGCGTTATGTTGAATCTCGTCTCGTCAAAACGTTCTGTATTATGCGCAAAACTGAAATTGTGTTAGCTGTGTAGCTCAGTTTTTAATTTTGCACAGTTTTTTATGCAAAACGAAAAGAAAACGAAAGAAACGACACAAAAAAAAACATTCCATGTAAACTTTTGACACAGCACTTCTTGCATCGACTGTTGGCAAACACTCACAGCTGAAATTTCAAATTCAAATTCAAATTTTTGTTGTTGTGTTTTTTGTGCATAGCAATTTGCATAGGTTTGCCACTTGCCAGTTGTGAGTAAGCGAGAAAAAAAACTGTTTAGCTGCGTAGCTTCGAGGGCACGCGGAACATGTGTAGAACTTGCAGCGAACACCTCGCACCTTTTTTGTTATTGTTATTGCTGTTGTTGTTGTTGTTACTGTTATTGTTATTGTAACTTTGCTTGAGCAATTGCAGCTTGCCTTGTGGCACATTTGTTATGCAGTCAGTCTGCAGTCTGCCAGTCCTGCGTCCTTACGCTACTCACCCGCATTCGCTTCCTGCTGCTGCAGCGCAGCGCATTGCCAAAGTTAAGCACATCTACGCAAAGTTCAAGTTGGTCTTATTTTTAAACAAATTCCGCCCTCTTTGCATTTGATTTAATGCAGTTGTGCACTTCGTATTCGTGTTTCTATTGCAACAACAAAAACGGCAACAAAAACAACTAGTGTGAGAAGAAGAAAAAGCACAAGCACCAAAAAATGACAAGCGGCAACATGCTTTGCGTTTGCATCTTTTGCATTTGTTTTTTTTTTTGTTTATGTTTGTTTTTTTTTTCATTTTTCTTTTTATTTGTTTTAGTTTTGTTTTTGCATTTTGTCTACGCACTGCAGCTCTGCAGGTGTTTCATGTGCATAGCGCTGAGTTATATCTATCCAAAAAAATAAAGAAAAAGAAAATGAAATAAATAAACCTTGCCAAGAGCCGTTGTGCGTCAAAGAAATCATCATCATCATCATCTTTGTTATTGTTGTTGTTGTTGTTGTTGCTGGTGGTGCTGCACATTTCAACGGTTTTAAATCAATTTGCCACGTCGAGTTGTGATTTCCTCAGAGTATCCTTGTTATTGTTGTGTTGTTGTTGTTATTCTACTTTTTGGGTGTTTCCTTGGTGCATTGCATTCTGCTTTTCACTGTTTATATTCCTTGGAACTGTTTAGTCATTCAACAACAATAACAACAACAGCAACAATAGCAAACAACAAACAAAAATCAAATCATGCAATTAAACTGTCAAAAAAGTTAAATTCATTGCATGAATATGCGTTAAGCAAAATGCAGAACGCGCGAGGCTGCACTGTAGCAGGCAGAAGATTTGCGCTTGGCAACATTATGCTGTGGCAGAACCATTTAAATCGTTTGTTAATGAAGTTTCACTTGTTCAGTTTAAGCAGGTTTCTTTGTTCTTTATGGTATTTTATGTAACGTGGCTAATTATGTGTGAAAGTTGTGCTTGGTAATGTTGAATTACACATAAATTATGATCCACAATACAGTTTACGGTAAAGACGTTTGCTGCAGCTTATAGACGTACGGTTATACTTATAAGGATTGAAATGCCACAGTTCCTTACTGTAGCTTGCAAAGTTCTCTTGATAAAGAAGAAGTAGAAAATACAATCGTTTAACGTTTCTATGATAAGGACCAATCATTGCAATATGCCACGTCGATTTATATAATATGCTTTATATTTAAATTAATAAAAATAATGTGACCTAGCATATGCCAGTTAATATTTTTCGTATATGCGCTTGGATTGACTCAAAGACTAACATTATTTTTATCGCTTATAACGACATCGCTTATAAGGAAATTTCGGTTAATCCGATATCGGTTATAACGACTCAATTTCGCCGGTCCCTTGAATGTCGTTTTAAGTGATTTCGACTGTAATTATATATATATATCTAGATGGACCGGTCAAAAAAAAAAAAAAAATTAATTGAAAATTATGGGCGGTAGATGCGGAAATTTTCGAGTATGTTTTATATATATAGTTTTTTTTTCGTGTGGTGAGTCAAATTCAACCTACACTTTGACTTATCCAACTTAGTCTTGCTTTAAAAATATTTTCTTTAGAAACTCAGAAAAGAATTTATGTTCCCCACTCCTATGTCTAGGAGAGTTTAATATTTGCACGCATTGGACTGCTGTGCAAACGTTTTGTCTTTTTTGATTTATTTGTTATCATTATAAAACCGTTTCATATCTTTTGCCTTCATGATATATCAAAATATCGATTACTAAGCAGTTTTGCCATTTGCTTAAAGTGAAACCCTCTAAGGCAGCTGTGTGCGTTTTGCAGTAACAAGTTTTGCCTTGGTCCTTGGGTCAGTTGAATTCTAAATGGTGTAAATATGTAAGCCAGGCATGGCCTAAAGCTTTAACATTTTTCGGTGAGCATTTTGCTGTTAACCCGAAACATGTTTACATGGTCAGCCTATGTACACAGCCGCAAACATTGAAAGCACAGCATAACAGCAGCAGCAGCAGCTGTAGCAGCGGCAACAACAAAAACAACAACAACAACAGAAATCAAACATCATTTCGGCAACACTTTAACAAGAACTTTAAACAAGTCCTTAGGCAAACACAACAACACGCACACACACACACACAGACCCACAGAAGTGGCAGGAGACCAGGCAATCGCTGGCGGGTTTGAGGTGAAGTGGTCTTGTAAAATTGTTGTACAAAACTGCAGCAGCACTTTAGTTAAATTTAGAAAATGTACAAAACGCGTCGAGTTGTTGCTGCCAAAGAATAAACAACAATTTTTACTGCAGAAGTGTGTGACTATGTGTGTGTGTGTTTTACACTCATACACTCGCACAGTGTCTGCTGCCTCTTTAGCTGACTGTTTATTTGTCTGTCTGTCGGTCGGTCGGTCTGTCTGTTTGCCTGTGCATCTGTTTGTCTGCTGTTCTGGCTTTGTGCGCATCGTGCACGTTTTGCTAAAATTTTCCTAAAGTTATTTGCGCGTTAAATTGTTTTTAATATTTTCTTAACATACACTGTGCCATACTGGTGTTATATTTCTACTCTTTTTATTTTTTTAGTTGTCTGGCTGCTGCTGCTAACAAGTGTAGAGCATAAATTGCGCCTGCAGCAGGTGTCATAAAAGCAAAAAGTTCCGCATGTTTACTTCGTGTAGCTACACAAGTGTCGACTGCTTTGTGTAACATTTTTGCACCTCAAATAAGTAACTTACATACGAAGTAAAAAAAAACTAAAAAAAAAAAAAATGGAACAAGAAACATAGTTCAGGTTTTTCATTCGCATGCACATATTTTGTTATGATATTAAGTGAGTTTTGTATTTCATTACAATTTTGTCAGAGTGCATATTTTGTGGTACATATAATTTACATCAACTATACGCCATATCATAAAAAAAATTTAAGCTTATGCTAAAAAAAAAACAACAAGCATTTTGGTTACATATTTTTGTTGCAAATACCCAATGCCAAAAAAATACCTAGCATATATGTAAAAAACCAAAAAATATTAAAATATTTTTATAGAGCAAAATGCCAAACCAAAGAATGTTTTTTCAAGCAACGAACATATGCAAGAGAAAAAAAACAAAGCAGAATTATTACATTTTTTATTTATTTTAATACTATACTCATGTTGCGTATACGCAATGTGTTTGTATATAATATTACGTATACGCAGAATATTTTATGCAATTTAATTTATTTCATATAACATTTTTATTGCTTGTCAGTTTAAATGCTTTCAAAAGATTTTCACTCACAACTGCCCAAGAAACGACAAAAAAAAAGTTAAAAATAAATAAGAACAACAACATTTGTCATACATTTCGCACGCTTATCACAGCCGTCTTGTCTACTTCTGTTAAACGTTAACGTGCTTGATGCGCCCTAAGCCATGTTGTGGCGCTGCTGGAGTGGACAGTGGCATGTTTAGAAAAAAAAAAAAATAAATAAATAAAATAGAAACAAAATTGTGTAAACACTTAAAACATGCCACAATCTAGCCTTGAACTATTTGCTGGTGCTGCTGCTGCGTATATTTTATGTTTAAAGCGTAAAGTCAATACAATAAAAATAGAAAAAAAGAGAAGAAAAAAAAAAAACAAACCAAAAAGGAAAAGGAAACAAATAAATAAATAAAAGCTACAGCCAGCAGTGGCTGACCGACTCAATTGTCGCTTGAGTTGACATTTTTCAGCGCTATAATGATTTTCATTGCAAAATAGCTCAAGGCCTTTGCATTTTTTCCATTACGTTACTGCTTTCCCTTTTATTTTTTTCAAACTGATTCGAGTAGCTCATGGTGAGCCTTTAGTCAAGTGCAACAATGCCGTGCTTAGCCGCGCAAAGTCATTTACTCGCAGCAGTTCGCTGTGAAGTAGCAGCAGCAGCATCCGATTGGCAACACTGCGTGGCTGCTGGGTGGGTGATGGGTGATGGGTGGTAGGTGGCGGCATGTTCAATTCACATGCGTGCTGTCGCTGCCGTCCAAGTGACCACGTCGTTAATTAAGCGTTTTAATGCATATTGACAGCAGCCATTTGTGGCAATGCTTAAGTTGCCTCACAAACTTTAATCGTCGCCTTAAGTTATCCGCTAAGTTATACTTTGTTGCTTTTGTAGTTTTTCTTTTGCACTTGTTTCTTACTTGTTTATTTATGCGTGCATATCTTTTTACTTGCAGACTATAGCCACGTTAAGGCGCTGCGCATACTTAACTCAGAGCTGGCTGATACTTTGGGTAATCTCTTATCGCGCGCCTGTGCCAAGTCTTTGAATCCGCTGCAAATTTATCCAAGTTTGCATGCCGCGCACTTGGCGGACATAATGCGCATGGATGCGGCACAGCGTCTGCAGGATGCACTCTTGCAGCTTGAAGGTAAGCTATGCAGGATGCCGGTTGAGTGAGGGCCAGGGCCATGACAGTGGCAAATGCTTTGTACTTGTCACTCTGCCGGGAGTTGTCTGTCGTCTGGCATTGTTGCTGCATAACGACTCTGACGGCGAAAGCGACAGCAATGGCGACGACTCCGACAGCTGCTTAAGCGATGTCAGTCAGAGAGTTGACGCTGCTTGCCAGCTTCCTTTCGCTGCCTGATAAGCGAAACCGCAAGTCGTGAGTCGCTGGTTGCAACTTTTTATTCTGTCTTTTATGCAGCGTTCTGAATGTTGCATGTGCCAGCTTTTGCTGTAGACGCTGCATCCTTTAAAGACTGCAGCATAATGCATAAAGCATTGTGCGTGCATTTACAGTGAAGCGTTAGCTAAGTGGTCAGCAGCTGAAGAAAACATTCTTTTTTTTTCCCAACATTATTAGAGCAGATAACCCAACTTAAGTTGTTTTAATATGAAATGACTTAAACGTTTCAAGCAAAAATGAGAAAAGTTTTCAAATCTTAACTTAGCAATATGAAATTATTGTTTTTCAGCGATGAATTATTTGATTTTTTTTTTGTGCAATTTAATTTCAAATCAGTCTAGTGTAAAATCACTTTGTTAGTTACCCAAGTTAGCTAAGTTTGTGTTTTAAATAGGCAGCAATATTATTTCTGAATTTTTTCAACTTATACTGAAAGATAAATGGCATCTCTCAAAAGGTAACGGAACAATGGCATTGAGGCATTTCTGGCCATCTTGAGTAACACAAAAAAAGAAAAAAAAAAAAAATCAATAAACCATTAAAAAATGTTTTAGGTCATTAAAAAAAAAAAGAAGCAAATACAATACAGTTGCCTTAGTTTCTGATTTAACAGCAAATAAAAAGCATAATTAAATTATTGCCTAAATGGATTCGAGTCAAAGTAATTTTTGTAACCTATGTTATGGGCGTTGAAAATTGATAATTGATACAGAAAGAGGCATGTTTAGGCATAAACTGATGATTGCAAGGTCTGGATGAATATGTTAAGCATTTGTGTTGAGATAGTATAGAAAAGGTTCCAATTACTGAAATATATTAAAATATGTCTAACAAATGGAATTATGTCTCGTTTAATTGAGTTTGTTGAAAATCCATAGTTCACATGTTTAATCCTGACTCCTACTTTACTCTTCTATTAAAAATTGAATATATTGTATAGTTAAAATCTTTTTCCAGTTTAAATTGTAAGTAAAATGCCTTGGGCTACTTGCCTTGCTTATCACAAAATGAGTTACAATGCTTGCTGTAAATTTGCCTACGAACCAACTGTGTAACAAGAATTTTAATTTAACGTACAATGTTCGTCTAATACAAGTTGAGAACACGCCTACGTCAGATAAAAATCGCTCAAACATTGCCATGTGGCCAGCCCATGTTAGCAACAAGGATTGCCGCCGGCACCCTGTTCTTCGTCGCCTGCCCTCGGCCGTCTGTTACACATTTATCGCATATGCATGAAACAAGCAGCCGGCGAATGAGCACTGGGAGGTTTTTGGGTTGCTTGGGCTTGGCTTGCTTCTTTGTATTATTGTGGCTTTTTTTTTTGTTTATAAAATGAAAATATTTATAAATGGCGCCAACTGTAATAAATTTGTAGAATGCAGCAAACTTTGAGCATAATTTTCAGTAGCATTAATTTTTTAACAGATTGCCTCGTTAGCACTTTATCATAATGTTGTTGCTTATTAATAAATTAATTTGATTTATTTGTTTATCTCTGTGCAATTTATTCGAGACTATTGTTTTGTTAATAAAGCAGCAACAACAACAACAACACCAGAAGAGCACTTTGCTACTGTTAAGTGCCACAATTGTTTGGCTTACTTTATGGTTTTCCGATAGGAAGAACAGTCTTTAAATCATTGTCTCATTATCATTTTACACTTGGCTATTTAGGATGCTTGACAATATAGAATCCATTGCTTACAGTATTCGATTAATTAATTGTTTTTAAAAAAATTTTTATTTTGTAACTCATTTGTAGACAGTTCGACTCAAGTTACCTTTTTTTATTTCCTGAATATATAAAACCCCTTTGCATTTCCGTTGAAAAAATTAGTAAGTTTTAATAAAGTGCATCGCGTGCTTAACTTGTGTGTCGTGTGCATTTTGCAAAGTGCCTACAGATTTATTAAGGCATCGATTTTTTGCAAGTAGTAAATTTTCGCGCCCAAGGTAACAATTTTTATTAGTGACTATTAGTCAGATTTTTTGTCATCATCAAGCTTTAGAGATTCAGCATGCTTTGTCTCTTAGCCCTTGAGATTTTGTTTGCTTGTTTGCTTTTCACTTTTGTCGAGCACACAGAGCTTGGCTGAGGTAGAAGCTATAACTAGGTTACATTCTTGTTGAATTTCCTGAATTTTTATTTTTTTTAAACTTGTTTTGGATTTATTTTTGATGATTTATGATTTGTTTCTTAATCAATATTCAATCGATTGTTTGGTATGGCATGTTTCACTGTATTATTCAACACAAAATCAGCTTTAAGCTGTTCTTGCTGCTCTGGCGAAAGTAAATCAGCTTGCAGTTTGAAATTTAATGCAAGTTGCACCTTGTTGAGTAGCAAGGCTGCGTTGCTGCCAAGCAGGTTTAGCAGTCGAGGAGTGGAACAGAGCAGAGCAGAGCAGAGCAGGGTGGAAAGGCGAGAGTAGAGTAGCCTGCTGGCTTTTCCCCAAAGCCAGTTAGTCTGCTTATCGCAGCGAAGCGAATTTTCTATGCTAATAACAATGTCAAGTGCACTTCTGTTGCTCTTACACGCAATCTCTTCATCTTTATTGCTATCTCTATCGCATGCCATGTCTGTCAGACGAAGCATATAGCGGCGCCATGCACTTGCCATGCTCCGCTTGCATAAAATTGCATATAGCAGCAGCAGCAGTAGCATCAGGAGCAGCATGCTGTGTAGCAGCAGCGGAAGTAGAAGGGTGGAATGTTGTTTCTTTATTTTACTTGTATTTCACTTTTTATAAGCATAAAAATGCCGTTTCGTTTTTAATATGTATTTTTACTCGACTTTTCTTTTACACGTACATGCACACAGTTGAAGTTTTCCTTTGCTTTTCTACTCTTTTTCATACGCCGCAACAATCCACATGCGATGCTTGGCCTGCAACATTGTTGCCATTTACGGTTGCTGTTGCTGTTGGTGCATTTGATTGGACGCTCGCAGCGCAGTGCCGGCAACATTATGAGGACAACAATTTCTACTTGGTCGTGGATACGATTATGGCAACACTGCATGCGGCTAATAATTTCTTTGAGTGCGCCCGTCCATGGGAATTGAAGGCGGCGAATGCGGGCGAGCGTAATGATGATCACATTGCTGCGGCTGGCAGCAATAATGCCGAGCGCCTGCAGACGATAATCGCCATGACAATGGATACGCTGCGTCTTTGCGGCATTGCATTACAGCCGATAGTGCCGCGCATAAGTGCACAGTTGCTGGATAAGTTGTGCGTGCCGCCAGCGCAGCGTCTGTGGCGTAATCTGAGTAGCAGCTTTGCACATGCCGCACATAGCAGCAACGACAGCGACAAGGACATAGCCAACATACAAAGGAGTCAGCCACTAGCTACTGCCACGGATGCTGTGCTCTTCCGTCGCATATTGCTCAAGGAGCCGCAGTCATGCCAGCAACAGCAGCAGCAGCAGCAGCCACAGCAGAAGTCAAAGACGAAACCGAGCACGAAGACAAAGACAAAGACAAAGCTAAGCGTCTAACTGGCGGCGCACAATTGACCCACACGGCGGAGGATGATGTGCAGTGTGCTGCGGTCTCCAGCGATTCGACGCATGTTGTGCCGTACAAGTTGAACTATTTAAGTAATTGTTTTGTAGTGCCCACAGTCACTGCCAGCGCCGCTGCCGTGTGCATGGCCGTTGCCTCTGGTGGCTGCGGCAGTGAGCCTATTTGGTGGCACGTAGTCGACGTACATAATAAAGCTTTGTTGCCGCTGATTTAATCGCATTTTCATTGTGGATTTTTCCATTTAAGTATTTTGTAGAACTGCAGTTCAATTATTTCTGCCTTGTTGAGCAGCGAATATTGTTTATTTCTGAGCTCATTCGTACTCATTTTGATTTTTCTAATAAATTGTTTGTTTGTTTGTTGTTTTGTTTAATGCGCTCAATGCGTAAATGCAACAAATCACAAATTAAGTCAAAACGATAGAGGCGGGTCAGGCCAGACAGGAGGGCAGCCACATTACGTTTTGTCTAGGCGCGCACTCATTAAAAGCCACTTACTGGATCGGCAGTTTAGCCTTTTGTGGCTTTTGGCAACGCCTATACACACACACACACACACCACAGGCACGCACACACAGCGCTATCGTATATCATTTTGCACATTTTGATGTTATTTATGGCAGTTAATTGGCATTCATTGCCGACCGTGCTGTGTTTATTTATGACTCAACACTGCGCTTTGTTTTGTTAAATCGTCGGAAATCTTTGACTGGGGAAATCTTTAATGGTAAATAGGCAAAAAATCAACAAGGACTGCCTATGCTGCATAAGTTGTTAAGGCTGAGTTTTCGAAAAAGTGAAATAAAATATGAATAAAAAATAAATAAAATTGTTTTTGACTTTATTTTATATTTATGTTATATATTTTTTAAAGCAACTTGTGGCAGCTGACTTATTACATATTATATTCAATAGACAATCGTTAGTTTGCTGCTCAGGGTAATTTCATTACAAATTTAGCGAGCTGGCCATTGGCTATAGCAACGAAATGGATAGTGCAGTTAAAGATTTAGCATATAATGAATGCTCTTCAAAATAGAAGTAGAACAAATCTGCTGTCTTTGACTCTCAAGCTGATTGCCTTGGTTCAATTGGAAAGACAAAATATTAATCTCAGCTGGAAACATGCCAATTAAGAAAAGCTAAATTGCAATGTTAGCTATATATTTCTAAAATTAATAGTCTGTTAGCCCTGGTACATTTTTAATATGCCACTTAAATAGGCAACCTGTAAGAGCAACTCGAACTATGCTGCAATGACTTGCCATTCGATGTATAACTTCATTAAGTTAAAACTTAAGTTTGAACTTGAGCAACTATAATTTCAGCTCGATTAAAATCAAGTGCAGCATTTCTAGGGTTCTAGGGACCAATCAAATGAACACCCATGGTGATGCATTAATTTCTGCCAAACGCGTTGACAAGCCAGACAGCAACTCAACTGAAGTTATGCAAACTTGCAAATGCATTTAGCTAAGCAGATAGCTTAAGGATCATGTAACTGACACCTGTTGGCGCGCAACTTCATTAAGATAGCGACGTCAGAGCTAATGAGGTGTTGATGTCATTTATTCTTGGATTCACATTGCACGCTGTTTTGTCTTGAATAATAGTTCAGAGTTAATTAAAAGAGCATCAAGTGTTGACAGAAAAAAAGAAAAAAAACTTGGTACTAATTATGTTTGTGTTGTTGTTGTTGTTGTTGTTGCATAGCATACATTTAAGCACGCTTAGAATAATTAAACATTATCAAGTAGCTATTTTTAGTGAACTCATTAACAGACGAAAATGTCTCAACTTGCAAGTGGCGGCCTGAGGGCGGCAGCTTCCTCTGCTACATCGGCTGGTGCTGCTGCTGTGTCTCATTTGTCACGCTTGAACATGGCGGCTTAAGTACGAACTTGACACAGCATAATTAAACATGCGAATGCCTATGCGAATATAATCTATTACATAGTTAAATAAAAATCAATAGCAACTGTTGCTGCATTGACAGTTGTTTTTTGTTTTTCTTCTTTTTTTGTTTGTTTATTTTTACACTAAGCAACATGAAATTATAACGACATCAGACGTGTCACATGCAATCAGCAGAAAATGCTTTTCGATTCAATTGCTTTGCGTGAACTTTGTTACGCTTCATTCGGCTTTTCGTACAGGCACGAACTTGTCGGTTTTGCTTCATTTGTACATTCGTTTCTTCTTCTTTCTTCTAACTCATTCATTGCATACTCTGCTAAGCGTGTATGGTGTATGTGGAGTGTGGTGTGTGTGCAAGTGTGTGTCTGGTATCTGCTTAACGCAATCAATTCGCCACAATGTCAGGTGTGTGTGCTGCTAAGCTCCTGTGCTGTGCTGTGCTCTGCTGTGCTGTGGCCTGTGCTTGGGCACTCGCTGCCGACACTAAGCACATTTCGCTATGCACCATGTGTTTGCCATTATTTTATTTATCAGCTTTGAATTCGCATTTGGAAATTGACAGGCAGCGTGGCGGCGCATTGCATTTTAATGTTCTGGCTGGCAGTGCCGCCAAGCCAACAGTTGCTGTCCTGTGCTGTGCTATGCAATGGCAATGACCAACGTGGCACTGTGCCATTGATGGCTTGGCAAAGGCGCATTACCATGCATTTTCACTTACATACATTACAAAAACATTGCAGCTATAGCTTCTACATGTTTCTTTTTTTTTTTTTTTTGCAGAGTGTCTTTAGAATTGTAGCTCTTGTCTCGGTTTGGCATTTTATTGCTGTTGTTGTTGTTGTTGCTGTTGTCTATTTGCTGACAGCCACAATGTTGCATTTATTTAGCAATTTTTTTTTTGTGCTGCACATTTGCCAACTGTTGGCAATGAACACAAATTAAAATTGATTAAAACGCCAACCAAGCAACCAACAATCGACAACCGACAATCGGCAACAGGCAAGCCAACAACTCGACAAGCCGGCAAATGGGCAAAGGAGGCACACGGCAGGCAGCTGCATTTGCAATACATTTATTTTGGCATTACGTCGTGGTTTTTGCGCGCTTACTCAGCCCAGGCACGCGCAGTCTGGCTCGCAGTCAAACTTAAGTCGTAAATGAAGTGGCCAAGTTGCTAAGCGGCAAAGTTTTGCCATTGCACTGCCTGGCGCCCATGTTGAAGTCAGACAGGTACGTTCGCATAGTCCGGCTGCTGCTAAGTGCTTAACGTTTTAATGCACAAGTGCTTAGCATAGAAGCATAAACTTTACGCATAAACCGATAAATGCCAATCACTTAACTTTTAGGTCATAGAATTCCACATGCTGCCTCATAACATGCTTAGGAGGGTCGGTAAGCTGCTACATTACGAAATTTAGTAGCTGATGCATGTGGAACTGCAGGCAGATGATTTACGATTAAAATTGGCTTTTGAAAGAAGAAGAGAGAGAGCATGAGAATCACATGTGTTAAAAAGTTCCAATATTCGCAATAAAATAGAAGGTTTGTAAATTTAATGAGTAGCTGCAAAAGCGCATTGCTAAAACAGATCAGCAGCAAAAGCTTTTTTACATAATTTATTTATGATCATATTTGAATATTACTGCCATTCATCAGCGATTTATTATGGAAAATAAATACCAAAAAATTAATTGGTTTTTTGATTTTTTTAATTATATACCTTAGTTGTCCTGTTAAGTGAAAGCAGCAAACATAACCAACTAACTAACTATACACATGAAATAAAAATGCTCATCTGAAATGAATAATTCGGCAGGCAAAATGAAAGCTAAAGAGACTCATTAAGAATTTGCATAATATTGCGTAGCTAGAGCATATGCGTCGCTTTAGTCGCAAACGTTTTGCGGTGATGAACAATGTCAAACTGTCAATCAATCAATCAATCAAATGGCTATGACAAAAACTGCAAACCAAACAAAAAAAAGCCATAAAATTTTCAAGCCTCATCGCACTTTGAAAGACTCATGCAATTACGAGAGTGCCGCCTAAAAGCATGCAACATAATTTCACATTCCAACGTTGAAAGGAAACAAAATTGAAAATTTCAAATGAGCAAAAATAAATCGCAGAGAGTGAGCACACGAAAAAAAAAAGAAAAATTCAAAATTAAACACAAAATGAGAACGAGAACCGCAGGATTTTAAATTAATGGCACTGAAAAATGGCGACAGAAATTTCGCTTTTGCTTTTATTTTAAGTATTTGTCGGATGTTTATAAAGTGCAGATGCGTTCGCCATGCATATCCACAGGCAGGTCGATGGATAGTAGCAAAAAAAAGAAACAAAACAAAGTGAAACAAACAGAGTGAAAAAAGTAGAAGTGCAATTGCTGAGCTCGCACACCAAACTAACTAACGATTTAACTAGCGGTGTGTGTGCGTAAACTAGCTGTGCGCGGGCGTTCATTAATCGCACGGTCGACTGGCGTTGCCACACCGTGCCCGCGCCCAACTGCCATTTGCCACATGCCACATGCCACACGCTATATGCCACATGCCCCGCTGCGCGTATAATGCCACACGAGTGCACAGGGTTTTCGTGCAATTTGCGCATTTTGACAGCATTTCAAATGCTGCCTCCCATATTGCGATCAGCTAACCTGCTGTCTACCTCCTCGGTCTGGCACGCCACTCACGCACGCACATTACGCCTTTGACCTATTGCACGAGCACACAACTCCCACTTTCAGCGCATTCCACGCTGCGCTTGTAAAAATTACACAATTTCAACGCATATAACTTCATTTCGTCCTTTGCATTTGCCTTTGCTTTTGCTGTTGCACATTTGCCGCTTTTAGTTGAAAACTTTTTCGTTTGCTGCATTTGGTTTATTTCTTTTTCGCTTTGCGTGCTGATGCCATTTGTTGTTAGTCTACTCTATAATGTTGTTGTTTTTGCTATTGTTGTTGTTGCTGTTGTTGTAGTTAATGCACGCGTTGGTGTGCATTGTACTGCACTGCACTGCACATTTTTCTAGTGCACGCAATTAAAGCAAGCGGATTTCAAATAAATATTTCACTGCACACTAAACACATTGCTGGGCATGTTTAATATAAAGAAATACCTTCTCCTCAATCCAACACCATTCAGAGCACAGCCATGCAGTGTCCACTGCGCTGCCATGCTGTGTATGCGTGTGTTTAATGTCCCACGAATGCAGTAAGTATTTGTATAAATAATATTTAAGAAAACACTAAAAGAATATGATTTTTATATTTTTTTTGTTACTGTTAAGTAAAAAAAAAAATAAACAAATAAAAGTAAATATGTTTTATATACAGCATAATCCCCCATAACCGGATTGTTTTTTTTGGGAGCTGTCCGTTCATAGGAGCTGTGCATTTTGTATATAAAACTTATGTACTTTTGTGAAACTTGTCCGATTATGAGAGCTGTTCCTGATAATATTTTCCCGTTTTGTGAGATTTTACTGTAATAGTTGGAATCAGTTCTGCAAGTTCTTTGTTAAAATATTTCGAAGGTGTCATATGACTTTAAATTTAATTGCTTTAAAATTCGATATTTAGTTCAAGTTGTCACTTGCTTGTCAGATTTTGCAAGTTTACTGTCTAGAAAAAAATCTTGGCTACACAACAATTACATAGAAAATTTTAGATTGAAAATGAGACTGGATTATTTCTATTCTCTATTGCCAAAATACTTTCAAGTGAAAACTGCAAATCGAAGGACTTGCAGTGTCATTGCCGCAAACTTCTTGTATAAGTTCAGTGAAAATCATGTGCGTAAATAATTTACTTGGCTAATGCTGGCTTAAGTTTTTGTTTGAAAGTTTATCAATTAATTCAATAATTATATTTAAATGCATAAAATCCATATATTCTGTACAACTCAGAGTTACACTAAGCTCTTGCTCCTTTGTGCAAAGTTTGTCGCAACGTTTGCCAACACCAACTAAAAACAGATTACTACAACAAATCTTACTCCTTCTCTGAAGTTTATTCCACACATTTCGAATTGCAACAATTATCAGTAAAATAAACATAACTATAAATAATCTGAAAACCAGACACCATATGTTCAGTTTCATAATCCGCCATCGAAACAATTTCAATGGGAAAATAGCAACAAATAAACTATACACGTAGCAGGATAATCTGATTTACTTGGCCATTACAGAAATATGCACAATGAATTCACACACCGAGCACAGATGTCAATTGCTATCTGCACAGAAGCATTTGCGTGCAATTTATGCATTTTAATTATTATTTTAAATAACAATAAATATTATTATGGTTATTATTTTATTTGCAGTATTTTGCAGTTCGCATTAGCAAAATAATAATTAACTCGATGAAAGCTTTGGCATATGGCATTTATACCGGTCAAAGTACACCTGCGGCCAATAAAATAGAAATGCTGCTGACACTAACTGTGACTGTAAAATTTTCTACAATTTCATTGACCGCAGGTGTAAGTCTCACAGCAGGTCAGCGCATATTGCAGTAAGCAGCCACGCAGCCCACACATTACCATAAATTATTAGCACAGGCATCTGATAATCGTCATCCTGCTTAAGCAAGCCACCCGCTGACTATTAAATAAAGACACAATTTAATAACCGGCAATTAAAATTGCAAACTTCAAGGGAAATTAATTTAAAAGCTTAAGTTACTTTTCGTGTTTTTAATGTTTTCTTTTATGGCTGATTAAGTTAAGTTTTGTTGGTTTTTTAACTATGAATTACTTATTTAGTAAAAAGTGCACGAGTCGTATGTAAAAATAAACAAAATAAATTAAAAAAAAAAAAACAAGAAATAAATTGCAAAAAAAGAAAAGACAATGCAGTTGAAAATATGCTGGCTAAGTGGCAAGTAATAACTATAATAAAAACAACAATAACAACAACAGCAAGGGTAGCAATATGCGCCACATTGCAAGGTTCTTGCATACATGGCGTATGCGCAATTTATTATTTCAATGCGATTTGCAACGGTCAGCAGGAGGCAGGCAGGCAGGCAGGCAACCACAATGCGCTTGGCTTGTTAAAACTTGTTAAGTTTGCATTTAAAATTTAATTATGTAAAAGCATTATCATCAACAACAACAACAACAACAATAAGAATATGGTTTATTTACATATTCACAGCTTCATCATCATTATCAACAAACCCCATGTCTTGCATGTACGAGCAGCAGGTTGTCGTTGTTGTAATAAGGTTAATAACTGACTTTTAATACTGTATGAGTGTACATTTCCTTTGTTGTCCTGGCAACTTGCCTGACACCCTCTTATCCGCGTACACGCCCCAGGAGTCACGGGAACTTTTGCTCTTATGCGCTGCTGCGCGCTTGCCACATGCTAAAAGTATGACAAACTGCGGCTGCAACTGCTTTGGCCTTCGTTGTTCTGCTTGTTGTTTTCTCACGCTGTTGTTTGTGTTGTTGTACATGTTGTTGTTGTGGTTATTGTTGTTGCTGTTGCTATTGTTATTATTATTTTGCTGTTTGTTATTGCAGTTGCTGCGCTAGCGCCTTGCACACTCTAGTGCCATTGCACTTGAGTGGGCACGAACTCTTGACTTTTCCTGCTCTTAAATGCTTAAAAACAACGTTTACGCTGCTTATAACAGCAACAACAACAACAACAACAGCAGTAACAAGAACAATACTAACAAGTATAGCAAGAAGTGCAGTTACAATATGAATATTTTAAAAAGATTTTTTTGTTATGCTCATAAATGGCTTGAAATTAATTTGCTTGTTCATACTTTATGTAATTGTTGTTGTTAATTTTGTTGTTGTTGGCATGCATTGTTACCGCCGATGTGGCTGCTGCTGTGCTTCGTTAGCAGCATTTGCCAAAAAATGTTAAAGCATACTTTTGTGCGCTTCAATTGAAATTGATTTCTGCTGTAGCTTGCAATTCCATTCGTTTGCGTAAGACTTGGCTTAAGCCGCTACTATGCTGTGAGCTGTGAACTGACGGTTGTCTGTTGTCGGCTGCTGCTGGTGCTTGGGAGTTGCTGCTTGATGGCTGCAGCGCCTTCTATATGCAGTTTCCCTTTGTTGCCGCTTCATATGGAATTTACGAAATTCACACAAGGCTCACGTATAATTGCTTCCCTGCGCATAAGCGGCTGCAGCCATCGTTTCCTTTTGCCGTGCCATAGCTACTACATTCTGCTCTTTGATTTTCCTTTGTGCTTACTTTTTGAGTCCTGCAGAGGTTGCTGCTGCAAAGTGCAAGCGCGGATTACCTGCGCTTGGTTACACTTTCAGCAGCTATAGCCTTTTAAATAATTTTAAATCGATACGCAATTGCATATTTGTTTTATTTAATTGTGTATTTTTGCATTTTTAAGTTTTTTTTTTTTTATATAATGTCAAATAATCAGCTGCCATGGTGCACATGCGTTTGAATAATTTAAAAATTTTATCATGCATTGTTTAGCTGATAATGCAATTGTTTTTATTTTCATGTTGCATTTAATGCTTAACTGCTCAATTTTGCATATTATTTAATTAAAATGGTTTTGCATAAATTGTGCGTATTTATCGAATGATTTAACTTATTAGTAAACGTATTTAATTAATTTGTGCCGATTTGCAGCGCAATAAGCAAATATATTTAATATTAGATACAAATTAAAAATAAATAAATAAATTAAATTAATTATACTACGTCTATTTACTCAATTTACCAATACCCTACATTGGCGGGTGCCAAAGCAATTGCGCTGTGATTTAAGCAAACTAAAAATATGGGAAAATACACCGATACTTAAAAATTGTGACAAATGTTTAAAGATATCCAAATTCATGAAATTTCAAAAACATATAAAGTTAAAGCAAAAATTGTTAATGATGCAAAATAATAAGATGTGTCATCTGTTATGAAAGAAATCTTCAATTCGAAGCATTTTTTGTTGAGAGGCTAAAAGCTTTGCAATTTTTTCATGCTATTGGCGGTGAGAATTATCCTAAATACAATTCCATTGAGTGGCTATTAAAACTTTTCTTTAATTAAGTAGTTATTAAATACGCTAACAAATGAAACGAGGCTGTTGCATAGTTAGAAAACTTATAGAGAAGAATTAGCCAACTTCTCTTACTAGAAAATTTCACTTGAAAACTGATTTATGTAAATCAACTGCATTTATATGTTTTGATTCACAATATAATTTAAATCATATTTAATAAGCATCATTAAACTAACCAAAGAATGGCTGCATAAAATACACAGAGTCAGAGCATTGTGTTTGTAACATTCCGAAGATGCCTACGACAGCACATGCAAATAGTTATCAATCCCAAGCATATTATAGGTCACAAAGTGTGTTAGCAGAGTTACATAAATAATGAGTATACAAGTGACTGCACATGTCTTGATTCGTATATCATGTTGACACACTTGACTCAGTGACAAGTGTCCTGTCTGTTGCATTTTGTGTACAGTTACAATATTTGTGCAGGGTATAAAAGCAAATTGGGAACAATATAAATGGCCAAACATGCAAATTTCAAATGGTAGCAAAAAGGCAAAATGCAACATACAGAATAATTAAGTGGCTTGACTTTGTGAAAGCAAGAATAATTTAAATTATAATTGGCACACACACATACACAAACACTCACATAAAACGCAATATACGCGCTGGCAAAAAGCAATAAAGCTGAGCAGACACTTAATTCTCAATCATACATACACACACACACACGCATGGCACTTATGTATACGACTGATGCCAAAGATGAGCTACTTAAGCGTTTTATGTCCATTCATACTGCAGCACAGTACGGTTTGCCCTCTAAGCATGTCTATTATTGCACTCAAGCGTGTGGCTTGGCAGCACTTCTACTCTCATTCCTACTCTCACTCGCACATGCATATGTGGCAGGCAAATGTCAACTCAAGCAGCATTGAGTTGTGTTCGAGTTGAGTTGAACTGAGCTGAGCTGAGCTCGTAGTGCGTATGGCCAACTCGCATACATTTAGTTTTAGAAATGCCATTCTGAGTGTTTGCCATTTTGTTTTGGTCGTAAAATCTATATGGCATATATGTATATGTATGTTTGTAGTGGTAAATGAGTGACTGCAGTAACACATTTAAGTGCCACAAGTGTGACATCGGCTACTTTAACTCAGCTTGGCTTGGCTTGTCTTCACACAGCGTCGCTCATTTTATGCTTGACATCATGTAATAAAACCTGTAGCAGCCGTTACCCGCAGCTGTTGTGTGTATGTGTAATGTTTTTTTTTTTTTTTTAAGTCGCTGTCCTGCGAAAGTTTTCCCTGCTGCTTGCTTATGCATATTTCACATATATGTATGCATGTGAAAAGTGTTTTACTTCTTGTCGCTTGTTAATCGTTTTTAATTCGGCTTGGCATAATTTTTAATTAAATTCCACTAAAAAATACGCTTAAGCCTTAAGTATGCATTGTGGCTTGTGTGCGTTGGTGTGCTGCCTTGTCATTATCCTTTTTAAATGAGTTTTTTGTTCTTTGTTTGTTTTTTTTTTCTTTCTTTTGCTTTTTGTTCTGCTGCTACAGCAGTTTCAGCGTTTTTTTCTCGCTTGTGGCTGGCTGAGTCGCTTGGCTGCTTTGGACTGCTCTGCATAAATATTTTGCCATGCCACTATTTTATATGCATATTTTTTTCTGGTTTTAGTTTTTTTGTGTTCGCCAGCTTGCCGTTGGCATTTTCAGCTTAAATATGCAAAGCATTAAAACACGTTACAAAAATACGCTTTTTATTGTCTAGTCAAAATTTTTTTTTTTTATAATTTTTTTCATTTGCTATTATTTTTCATTTTTATTAGTATTTTTTTGTTTTTGGCACATATTTAGGTCAAATGTCGAGAAACTCTATTCATTAACTGCCGCGCACGAATTACGCCAGGGCGCGTCCTGTTGGCTGCTTCCTTTATTATTTCTTTTTTCCTTGTATACCCTACAACGAACTTGCAGCTATGTTTATTTGTGGCCTACACGCTACTTATGCTAATAGCTTCAAAGCCAAGCGTCGCCTATGTGCCACAAAGCTTCACCTATTTTGTTTTTTTTTTTGTTTCTTTTTGTATCTGCCAACTTACGTGCAACATGCGGCCTGTTTAGTTTGTGCTTCTGCTGCTTTGCTTTTCCTGCTACTGCTGCTGTGGCTGTTAGCGTTTGTTTTACTATTATTATTATTATTATTTTCAAGTTTGGTCGACAACATTTGGCAGACGCTTGAGTTTTTGTTTTGCAAATTGTTTGCGTTTATACAAAAGACACGCACACACACACACATACACACACATAATGCACACAACTTTCTATGGCAGTGTATACAGCTCACTCCAGTGTATTTTCTGCTTGCTGTCTTTGCATAATTTTCATAATTGAAATTTCATTTAAAATGTGCGCCACGCAAGACAAAAAACACTATACAGCATAGCACAACAACACAACACAACAAAACACACTAAACAGAACAGCGCAAGCACAGGCTCAGGCGCATACACAGTCACTCGACTTAATTCCTCAAAAAGCCATGCCAAAAATAAAGTTCTGCTTGAGTTTGCTTTTGTGTTTTATTTTCTATTGTTTTTTTTTTTTGCTTTGGTTGTGTTATTTTTTTGGTTTAGTCGTTTCCTTGTGCTTCATTTAGGAAATTAATTTTATGCACTTTGTGCGCATATTTCGTTTATTTTGCTTATGGCTTTTCAACTGTTGTCGCTGTCAACGTCACCTTCATTGCCACCGTCGCCGTCACCGTCACATCGTTACTTGCACCGTCAACAGCATCGTCAGCATCAACGTCAGCTTGGTATCCAGTTGTCAAGGCATTATGCACAATATGCTAAGTACAATTAATTTACGAAATATTCGCACAAAATTTGCAACGAAATGAAATTTGTACAATGCATGAAAAATGCACAAAAAAGCGAGCACCATGACGACGACGGCGAAGACAAAGATGTCGACAATATGCAAGCCAACGCAGCCCAGGCATAAATACAAACAATAACAAAAACAACAACAAAAAGTGGGCATGTGTTTACAAATTAGTTTAATTTATGTATACAGTGCGCTCTCGTTTTACGCTACGCCTAACAACCTATGTCAATTGCATAAAGCGAATTTGTTATGTCGTAAACTATTTGTTGTTGTTATATTTGATCTATGAAAATAACGGGCAAAAAATCAGATCAACATGGAATTGCGCTTATTGTCAGTTGTGTTAAGCGAATGTGCACTGTACTTCCACTAAGCATGCCATATGCGGCTTGCATGGCATCAAGCCTAAGCCGTTTACAAGTAAGAGAAAGAAAGAGAGAGTGATGAACAAGGCAACGGTAGCTGTTGGGCTTAGGTAAAGTCATTTCGTATTACTTGCACTTGGCTTCCAGCGCAATGTGACTTATTAATTGCATACTTTCGGGCGCTGCTTGGTTTCACAATAATAAGAATTTTGCTAGTTCGCTTGCTACGCAAAAGCAAACAAATGCAAAAAAAAAAAAAAAAATAAAAATAAAATCCAAATCGATTTGCAGCTCAGCCAAGCATCGAGTTGTGAAAATTGATTTCACAAAAAAATTGCAATGCTCAGCAAGTCAAGTCGAGTTGAGTTGAGTTGAGTCGAATCGAAACGCAGGCGAGTAGCGACAGCTGAAATGCTGCGAATGTCGTTTGTCTATCCAAATGTCGATAAGCGCATTGCCTTTCCGTTTGTCTGTCTGTCTGTCTGCCTTACATATTGCTATGCACTATGCAGTCTTGCGTTTGTCTTTCAACACGTTGCTGCTGCCACATTCTGCGACATTTTTGCAAAATTGCACTGCAGATAATTTTTTTTTTTTTTTGCCAGAGTGCGTGTTCGCATTTTTTTGCTGCTCAATCTTATGCAGCAGCAGGATAACGGAAATGGCTGTACGCCTACAATGAATTTAACAACTGACATTTTGAACGACACGACATGATTGTTTTATAACCTTAATAATATAAGGTTCAAATAACTTTATCTTCATAAAATGCTACAGCTGAAAAATTTCGCAAAGCGAAACCCACGCGACATTGCAAACCATATAAACACACACACACACACACTTGATTGTTAGTTACATGTCTGCACGCTTGAACTATTTTGGCTTATTGTTTAAACATGTGAGCTCATGCGAATCTAAAAATACAAAAAAAAAAAAACACATGCCAAAAGAAAACAGGAAACAAAAAACATGTAACAAAAATAAAAATAAAATATAAAAACAATCGTTGCCGCCTATAAAAGCTCATCAATCAAATGGATTTTATGCATAATGTTATCGTTTCAATTCAACCCAATTGTGTTCTCTCTTGTTGAATGCGCTGCGCACTAAAGCGTTAAGGGCATGCCTGACTGTGTCACGCAGTTTGTAACATCCTGCGGCAAGGAGCGCGGCTGCCATACACATGTAGGTATACTTTGCCTGCGTCTGGGCGGATGTAAACAAAGACTCCACTTAGCTGCCAATTCGTTCTACATCAGCATCTCGATTGAAAAGCTGTATCAAGTTTCATGCCAAGTTTCACTTGAATGCAGACATTTTCACGTTAAGTAGCTAATATTAAATTTACTCAATCGAGAAACTAAACTAAATTTTCAGAAAAAAAAAAAAATAATAAATAAATAATAAAAAAATATTATTTACACAAAATACATAAATGGATAAAAACTAGAATTCACAAATAATAAATAATTAAATAATAAAAAAGAAAGAAAAATAAAAATAATATTTAAAAATAAACAAAAAGGCTTGTCTCATTGAAATATTTAAAACATTTTTAATGTAAATAAATAAGTTGAATCTTTAGATTTGGTTTGATTAGTTTTACAACTTTGTTAGAATAACATATGAAAGTTTTGTGTGACAATATGAAGACTTTAAGAATTCATGACTTAATAAACAGTAAAACTGTCGAAAAGTTTTAAATGTAACTCATCAACATAAAAGATAATTGTAAAGTCATGTTCTCAAAACTTTGTTATGAAATAAAAAATAGTTTGCTAAACAATACAAAATTATCGAATTGAAATTCAAACAGCGATTCCTTTGCCAACTTTCAAAGCTAATGAGAAGAAATTATACCTAGCCATGAAACTCAGCATTTGACAAGCCAACTGTCAAAAACATAATTGAAAATTCATAAAGATATGCAAAATATCTGCATATATATTTAAATACTATTTTTTTACTCTAATCCTTGGTTGCTGGCGATTGTCTAAACATTCTATAGAGCAGCGCTGCGTAGAGCGTATGCCACAAAATAGCAAAGGCCTTCAACTGCCTGGCATTTGTCTTATCTTAACTAATTATGGCTAGCATCATGTAACAGTTTTCTTTAGTAATGTTAATGCAAAATATTGGCAATTACTCAAGACGATTAATTGCCATAGAGAAATGCTGTTTGAAGTTTCTAGAGCGGAAGGAATAAAATGAAAATAAAGCAACAGTTCGAAAAATTTCCATTGCTGAGTAAAATGTTATCGTGTACTTCAGAACAGAATAACATTTAAGTTTATTACTTGCTCATCATCTTAGTTTTTAAGATAATGCTTCGAAGTAGTTAAAATTAGAACCTACATATTTAGCAGACGTATTTAGATTGCCTGACAGTGTGTGTGGGGTGGATGATGCAAAATTTAATTATCAGTTTGCTATTCTGCTCTCAGAAATAGCATTTATGATCTTTGTTGCTGCTGCTGCTGTTGCTTATTTCGGCTTATTTTTCTTGCATGCCACGGCTTACATGGCAACAAAGGGGAATTTTACACAAAGCTTATTTGCCAGGATTTCATCTGACACCTTGGTGTTAGGTATTTGGTGTTAGGTGTTAGGGATTTTGCCTTTTAAAAGCTTCGTTTGAATTTTCATAAGATATTCTCATTACTGTGTTAGGGTTTATATGTTGTGTAATACGTATGAGTGCCAGTGGCGCACAGCAACCAACTTTACACTAATGTCAGTAGGGTAAAAATCAACAACAACAACAACAAAGCTTACTGTATTTCTGCCTGCCTCAACTGCTTGACGCATGCATTTTTATATGCCACGGCAGTTAGGTTTCTTTTATTGTAATGTGTTTTATTTTATTTATTTTTTTTTTTCTATCTCATCGTTTTTTTTTTTTTTTTGCGTATTTTTATTAGCGCTCAAGTTCTAAGCAGCAGCAAACATGCGTTTTACCCTTTCAACTTAAATTAATCCTGCCTGGCGGCCTATTTGTTTGCTTGGCATTTATTTTTCTTTCGTTTCGGTTTACTCTTTTTCCTCTTTACTGTTTTTTTATTTTTTCTGTTTTGTTTTGTTGTGTTTTTGTTGTATGTAAACTTAATAGCGCCTGCAAGCGTTTCGCTTATTTTTCGACAAGTCAGTTTAGTCTTCTTTAGGCCAATCGAGTGGATTCACGCGTTGCTGGCGTTTAAAGGCAACTCAGCGCCAAGGACAATGTAACAAGCTTCGCGCCACCGTGCTGAGCTGTGGTTTTTAGCTCAGCTGCCACATTTTCCCTATGCAAATCCGATTTATATTTCGTTCGTTTGTTGTTATACACTTCGTTTTTTTTTTTTCCTATTTTGTTTTTGTCGGTTTGCTTTGGCTGTTGTTGTCGTTGTTGTGGTTGATTTTTTGTTGGCTTTGTTAGCTGGACGCGTATCGGCTTGGGATTTGTTAAGTTGCTTTGTGGGCATGTGCCGGTATACTTATATTGCACGCGTATATCTGCCAGACTCTGGCGCCTTTGTCTAACCCCCCAATGCAGGGCACTCAGGCATAAGTAAACTCGTTCAGCTGCGCAGACACGAACTTACACAGCGTACACGTCACTCACTCAGTCACTCACTCAGGCAGTCATTTGCTCAGTCACTCACACAGTCAGTCACTGCGGCAGTCCGACAGTCAGGCAAAAACGAACGAACTGTCAATATTTGCAGCTTTGACTCTTACTTCGCTGCTGAGATTTGCGAACAATTGAATTTGTTGTCTTCGTTTTCGTTCTCGTCATTGTCCTCGCAGTCAACGGGTTTTGTGCGCGTGCACGGCATAATTTCACTCGCTGCTATTGATTTATTATTTATGTCCGCTCTCCCCGCCCACCCCGCACATGCCGTCTCAGTTGCGCTTAATTAAGTAGTCTAATTATTAATGAAAAGCAGCTGATGGACAGACGCTTTATTAAGCATCGCATAGCGCCAAACAATGCCGAATGCCCAGCTCCGGCATACAGCCAAGTGACGGCATGATTGTATAGCAAACAAAAGTTGCCTTTACGCCTTTTGCGCTGCTGTGTGCCTGAGTCCTGGCCAGCCTTTGCTGTCAATAAGTTAACGTAGACAGCAGCACGACTTCGGAAGCCGGTCGGTCTACGCCGGTGGCCAGTGGGCATATTGATTATGTGTGTAAATATTATCATTGTTTGCCATGCCATAGGAATTACGTGTTCATTGCAGCTTATTGTCAATCATTGGCCATTTGCCGTTGGCACAACATTAACTGCTGCCCACATTTACGTATCGATTATGCCTTATGCCTGTCGCCTTAACATTATTTAAATCTTAATAAATGCCCCCATTTTTTTGCCATTTGCTGTCTGCACCCTTTTTTTTAACATTTTGCGACATGAGTGTGCATATTTTTTTATTTTTTTTTGTATTTTTGTTTTTGTTGCCTTGCCAAGCGTAATTCAATCAATTTGTGCACAAAAAACTTTTCTGTAGTGTTGCCGGCAATTGCAGCAGTTGTGCTCAATTTGGCGCATGCCATTGCCATAATCATTTGCCGGCTGTCGCAATTGCAGAAATGAAAAGTTCGCGCAGCTAATTTGCCAAAGCACTTAAACTGTGCAAATTCACAATAATTAACTGTAATCTAACAAGCAGCAGCAAGTAGCAGCAACGAAACAAAAAAAAAAAAACAAAGAAATATAAGCAAAGAAAAGGGAAAAAAAAAAGCAAAGAAAACGAGTACAAAAAAAAATAAGCAAATAAAGGCAAAAAATTTAAACAAAAAACCCCAATGGTTATGAGTTTTGCATAAATAACGTAAAAATTTTGAATTATTAATAAAGTTTGCATGTTTGGCATTGTGACGCAGCGTGCTGCCTGCGCAGCAGGCAATCAACTGTATAGACGTCGCCGTAATAGCAACTGTAACAGTAACAGCAACGATAATAACAACAACAACAACAACGACCGTGACAAAACCAGAGTACAATGGCGCAGTGGTTTTTTTTATTTTTGGATTTTTTGTATTTTGCGTATTTCGTTTATTTTTCGCTTTTTTTTTTTTTTTTTTATTTGTATTTCTTTGCTGCTGAATGTTAATAAGTAATTGCCTGAGTTTAAGCACAGCGCGTATACTTAATAAAAATATCACGTATACGCAACGGCTTACCTCAGCATACAATATTTTATACGTGCAATTATCATTTGTTTGCGATTATAATAATAAACACTTGATGGCTATAAGCTGCTGCTACTGCTGCTGCCTGCCTGTCAATTGTGCCATGCAACAGGGTCACACAAATACAAATACAGAAAACAAATACAGCCGACGTCAGGCGTAATCGGCTTTTAATGAAGCAACACAATTTGTTACACGGTTCCTGTTCATGTCAGCGTTGTGTGTTCTATGCTATATGTGCGTGTACATGTGTGTGTGTATGAGTGTGTGTGTGTGTGTTTTGCTTCAAGTGTTGTGTTGTTTCTTTTGATTTTTATATTTATTATCGTGTTGTTATGCATGTCAATGACTTCTTACTGGCGCACACACATAAAAAACTTTATAGCAAAGTAAAATGCTTTATGACGCAATTTACGCCATCGTCTTCTATCCTTCACTCGCTGTGCTGCAGTCAAACCAAGCCAAGCCATTCAGGCAGATTTTAATCGTTTTAGTTGCAAGTAAACAACTTCCAACCAAAACCCAAACACTATGCAATTCACACACACGTACACACACTCCCACACACACACAACACTACTTAGCCATATGGCATACTTGCAATTTGCCATAGTGTTTTTTTTTTTTTTTTTTTTTTTTTTATTACGCGGAGGGGGAATCCTCATGGACACCATCATTGGTAGTGTGAGACTTTTACTCACTAAACCTACCTCCGCGTCGACGCCCCTATGTCACCCTGCGGGACCGCCTCCTGGCATTACTTCGCAGGGTGGGGCTGCCATGTTAATGGCGACGTCGATCCGCATTCCGAGTCTGTTCGGTTTGGCGGAGGGTCTTCATCATATCCACCATGAGGTTTTGAATGGTGGTCCACTTTTCAGCGGTGTCCAACAGGTGTTTTACCAAATTGTTCGGCGTCAGTGCTTCCCTAATTAAGTTTGTCACCACCGCCCTTTTGTCATCAAAGTGCGGGCACACGAACAGGAAGTGTTCCGCATCCCCCCGAATGTCTCCGTCACAGTACCAGCAAAAGGGGTTATCTGCATGTTTAAATCGGTGGAGATACGACTTAAAACATCCATGTCCGGTCAGTAATTGCGTCATGTGATAATCTACTTGGCCATGTTTTCTACTTGTCCAGGTATTAATGTCCGTGACCAGTCGGTGTGTCCATCTGCCTTTACTAGATTGGTCCCACCTGTCCTGCCATAGTGTAACCCTATTTCCTCCCGTGTCTACTCCTCCTTCCCGTTCATAGCGCTGGCGTGACTCCAGTGCCAGTAAGTCTATCGGTGGCATTCCAGCTATAACCAGCGCCGCCTCCTCGGAGACCGTTCGGAATGCACTGGCTACTCTTAGAGCACATCTCCGATACGCTGCCTTGCATCCCCTGCTATATGCTGTGATCTGCAGCGCAGGTGCCCATATCGGGGCTCCGTAGAGCAGAATTGATCTTACTACAGAGGAGAGTAACAGTCGACTTTTCTGTTTTGGTCCCTTGGTGTTGGCCATCATCCTGCTTAAGGCCGCCGCTGCAGTGGCCGCTTTGCTGCTAGCGTATTCCAAATGGGCCTTATAGTGTGTGTGTGTGTAAATGTCATGTGGCACGTTGTTGTTGTGTCGTTGTTGATGTGTTTGTATGCACGCCAGCAGTTAGCATAGTTGACTACAAGGAGCGATAACGCACTTATCGATTCTATCTTTCGCTTGCCATCGCGCTGTTGCTGCTGCTGCACTGTTTGCACATGTCTGCTGCGGGAATTGCACAATTTATTGCAGTTTTATGTGCGGCTATCAATGCACAGACGTAAGCACCATACCATGCCACTCACACACACGCGTATCGTGTTGCATGGCTCGAGTGTGTGTACTCAAGCTGGCTGCAGTGCAGCATGTATTAAGCAAACCCTTTTTATGTTTACTCTCCTTCTTCTTCAGTTAAATTCAATTCGTGGCATGCTGTGAAATATTTGCTGCGCTAATTGCGCAGGTACTTCGCTTGGAGCAATGCACGAAAATAACCCAAGGGCTTTCGCCCGCTGTTGGTCATTTGTGCACGCCAGCCAGTCATGGCTTGGCACGGAGTTGCTCGCCTCGACTGCTGTAACTTACTTATAATGCAGCAAGTATTCAAGTGTGTGGTTTTTTGTTTTTTTTTTTTTAACTGCTTTATAATTTAAATAGATGTTGGTCAATTTGATCAATATTAATTTAACAAAACAAAGTACAAGTTGAAACAATAACTGCAATTATCTTATATGCCAATTTAATTTAAATCCTAATATTAAGGGCAAAAATCTAATAATATGTGTACAGTCAAGCGGCTTTCGAATTATAAGGAATATTTTTAATCGCCTTTAGGTTCATTCATGGCAGCTTTTGCAACATTTAAGTTCAATGAAACATGAGAAGCTGGTTATGCGGAAATTAGGAGCAACAAATTGTCAACGAGTTTTATAAAATGAAATGTCTGACAATTTACGGAGTTTAAAGCTTATTGTGTCTTATTGGGGTTTGGGAATAAAATCTTTATGCATGACAGTGAGTAAACTGGCCAAAGCACCACTCAACCATGGATATTCAGCATTCGAATTCTGTCTTGCAAAAGTAATGCATCTTAAAGTTTGTTTCTAATTTGCTTGCACTGCTACTGATATAATATTGAAATGAACATCATGAATTTGTTTATATGTTAAAGGTTTTTATCAAGCAATGAACTCAAACGATAAGAATTTTTCAAGTATTTTAAGCTCACATTTTATTTCAATAATATATTCATATTGGCAAATTGTGTATAAGCCAATCAAATCTGCTGAGTTATTTATTGAGTGCTGCTTTTTAAATTCAAATTTTAAGAAACCGTAATTATTTGCTTGGGTTTTATGCTTTGTTCTAGGTAGGTAATCAAAAAAGAATATTTTCAATTTGTATAAAATATATTTGAATTTATGTGCTAGCTTAAATACTTTTATACAAATGTTAATTTTAAATTTAAAGCAGACGAAAGACAACGGCAACATGAGTTCAATATACGAGAATTGGCATTTACATTTTAAAAGGCAAGCATATAAAATTGAAAAGCAATAAAAAATTTTTTCATTTTATTTCGTTGGAAATTATTCATCCTTTTGTCTCTCGACACTGTGTGCACAAAATGCCGCACACTTGGTTTTTCGAGGGTAAGCGCGCGCCCAAGAGCCATCACGGCCAGGAATTTTATTGCAACGGTCAATGATTGTGAAAAAAAAAAAATTTTTTAAAAAAAATATATATAATAAAGTAAAATGAAAAAAAAAAAATCAGCATAAAATAAAATAGGCAAAAAACTTGCTAGACATTGAAAAGATGAAAATTTGCCGATATGAAATTATTGGCGCAATTTGAGCCAATACAAGTCGAAGTGAATTTTTATTAAATTAAAATTATAGGATGACATACTCTTCTGCAGAATTTTGCCTTGGGCTGAATTTTTTTTTTTTAAATTTCTAATTTTTGTGTTTCATATTGTGCCAATAATAAGATCCTTCTTCAAATTTGTGTAAATGTGGAATTGAAAATAATTTACATTTTTTACATTTTATAACTGTTGCTTGTGATTGCTCAATTTCTGGCAGCCACAATGTTATACTGTTACTTTTACGGTGATAAAATTCATTCATTTCCAATACTTCAAATGCATTATCGTAATATGGTGATGCCTCTTAAAAAGCCTCCAGATGAGCTAAAGCTTCAAAATAGTTTGGAATATTCACTTCAACTTTTACAATCTAGATCGAGATTATAATTAAATAAATACGATAAGTAACTTTATGTTAACCTTATCAAACAGAGATAAGCAATTTTTAATTTGTAACTCTGTTGTTGACTTACACGCACGTAAAAAGTGAATAAAATAGTTTTGACCCAAAAGAAATATGTCACTGCGCCATTTTATTTAGTATGCAAAATCTTTGGTTATTTAATGTCACTATGCTTGACAGATTGCAACAGCAAACTTGTTATTATGTAGTTTGATAAAAGTCCAAAAAGACAAAAGCTAATAGATTATGGATAGATTTTCTTACATTAATAATTAACGCAAACTTTCGCAGCACAGACAAAGTTTGTTAACGCTTACAATTTTCTTTATCAAAAGCAACTTAGTGCAACGCATTTAAACTAATTTAAACTTTTAGCAAAGTGTCTTAGCTGCAGATTTAGTGTAAAAACTACATAAGTAAGCTACACACAGCTCATTATAAAGGTAGCATACACAAAAAAAAAAAAAAAAAAAACAAAACCAAAAAAATCTAACAAAAAACGAAAAGTAAAAATGAAGAGAATAAAATTAAGCAAGTTTCAATACCAAACTTAAATGAAAGCCTTAAGAAAAGAAAACTTGTCAAAGATCTTTTAGTAATGAAAAATTAAAAAGACATAAATGGATATGCGAGTATACGAATAGATTGAAAAGAAAAGCCGAATTCGTGCAGATTTTCATAAGTTCAAGTCGAACACAATCAATGTCACTGCCACAATATTCTGCCCACAGGTTTCTGCGTGCAAAAGTTTGTGCAACTCGCAACGAATCCATAATTGAATTAGCAGCAAAAAGTTTAAACTGTCAACGATTTTGAGTAATTGAATTTGCACAAAGGAGCTCATAATTGTCATTGAATATTGACTTTGAGCGTGAACTACTGTCTGACACTTGCTTATGCTCAGCACATACCGACACACACAGACACATACATATACTACAAAAAAGTAGCACCCACAAAGTAGCAGAAAAAAAAAAATACAAAAAAAAAAAAAGTTAAAGCAAATAAGGTATGCTGCTAAATTCTAATCTGCAGTTAAATTTTATCCATAACTGTTTTTGAATTTTGAGTACTTAAGGCCAACAAATATTCACACCTACGCGTGTGGCTGGCACAGCGCTGCTGACTGACTGCCTAAGTGGTTGGCACACTCTGCGGCTGGGGTTGGCTGATGATGGCTGCTGCTGCTGCTGCTTGGGTCTTGCTTAGCTAGGATATTTTCGAAGGCCGATGCCAAGTTTGTGTTATGTAAAGTTTATAAAGCTTTACATAAATCAAAAACTTTACAAGTGCAAACTTGCTTGATTTGTTGTGTCGCGCGCGTGTGTGTGTGTGTGGATGTTCGCCTGTGCCTCTTTTAGTTGTTGCTGTTCTCGTGATTTTGCTGTGCTAATGAAAACAGCAGAAGTTCAACTTCAACTTAAGAAAGCACAGAGGCAAATAACTTTTTGTGTTTTTCGTTGTAGATTTGTATTTTGCTTTTTTCCCCATTACACAATATTATACTCATATACATACATTTACATATTTATTTATAAATATGTATATATATATATATATATATATTGTGAAATTATGTAAATTAAATGGCGCGCTGAGGTGGTGAACTGCCGCAGTGCAACGCGGCGTATGCTGTACGCGCATAATTGCCCAGCGGCCGGGAGACGTAGTGGCGAATTTAAAGTTTGTTTTCTTCTCTTTTTTTTTTTTAAGTATTTACGCACACAGATTTGCTTAAAAAAAAATATAAGGAAAAAAAAAAAACGAAAAAAATATAAGCACATTAAACAAATAAATTTATTATGTATAAAAGCATTTCAGCGCCGTTAGCATGCCACATAAATGCGTTAAAAATAATGTTTATTAATTTTTTATTAGGTGCGCGTCGTCGTCGTCATACTCAGCAACGTGCTCCTTCCCGTTCCTATTCCCTTTCCCGTCCCCGACCTCATCGTCATCAGCATCATCATTGTCTGTCCCTGGCGCAACAAATATAATAAAATGCCTGCATAAAAATATTATCGAAATACGAAGTGAATTTTTCAGAGGACATGTCGAGACATGCAAAGTTGAAACTTGCACATATTTACATTACATGCGCGTCGTTATGTGTAGCAACATAAGCAAGTCGCAGTTTAAGGCTTAAGGCAGCAAGAGTAGCAGCAGCAACAGGAAGAAAAAGTAGGCAACAAAAAGTGTTGTATTTTTTTTAAACATTAGTTTTTATTTTACTGACCTTGAACTTAGCTAAACAAAACATAAAACACACACAAACACACACACACACACATACATTATTGACAACGCCTTTCTGTGCCAAATAAGAGTTTAACATTTTTACATTTATGTTTTTTTTTTTATTATTTTGATTTTTTTTTCAGCTTTTCTGCATTTTACTATTTCGAGATGTAAATGATGATGCTGGGCCAAAAAAGAAAAATGGAAAAACTCAAACAGAAATCTAAACGAAGCACAATTTGTCTATGCTGTTGTGTTGGCGTGTGTGCAGTGGGTGTGTTTGCTGTATGTGTGTTTTTTTATTTAAAAATAGTAACACTGTATGTGTGAGTGTGTGTGTGTCTGTGTTTTTGTTTGTTGTTGCAGGTGTTATTCATGGCATACACTTGGTTGTCTAAACAAATATGCTTGCCAAATTTGCAACTTACATTCTCTTGATTGCTTGTGCTTGAGTTTGCCTATGAGTAGACTATAGAAATTTTAAATGGTTTTCATGCTTGAGTACAGCCGACTTATAGTAACAGCAACAACAACCTAGAATATAGTATGCATTGCAAAATCATATGTTTTTATTTGGATGTGGTAGTCGTGCTGCACTGAATTTGATGTGCTTAGGGCCATCGATGTTGGCAATTGAGTGCACATTTTTTTTTAAGCATTAACGTTGGTGTATATATGTGTAAATGAGCAAGTAGGTGAAGTTAAGAAAACAAAATTTATTGCCCATTAAGTAGGTACACTCTATTCAACTATTCTTCAACGATTTGTAGTCTATCAACCCTATCTGAGATGTAGTCATTTGTTTTCTAGTTATTTGAATTTTGCATTTCACTTAGCTTTCACTTATGCATATGCCACACATTTAGCATTGAAACTGGGGAACAGTGTTAAGTGTATATATGTAATATTTTGAAGTGTGCCATAGTTCATATAAGAATGACGCATATATACTAAAATTTGAGATTCAAAGGGATTGCATTGCATTAAATGAAAAAAAACCTTATAGAGAAGCTAACCTTCAGAAGCTTTGCGGTGTATATAAAAATAGATCCTTGCAGCTCATCTGTTACATAAATCAATAGGAAACAGGAAAAGGCTTTAACCATTAATTAAAATAAATTATTATAATTGCGCTAAGTCTAATCTTACTCAGAATGGGTGCAGACTACTTATGATGCTGCTTACAAATTATTGTTCATCGAAGCTACATGCTAGAAGAATGTGAGAAACACATGCGTAAACGCGCAGCAGTCTGCAGCCCCTGGAGAGCAGAAAATTTAGATAACTTTCAATGCCTGTTAAATGAGCTACTAAAATTGTCTGTGGAAATAAATAAGAATTTTCAGCTGAGCGCACTTTAGCAGACAAAATTCTCATTAGCTTAGCTTAAGAACCAAGGACAAGGTCTATGCGCGCTTAACTGCAGACAGTTAAGCCAATCAGACGTGCATAAAAACTGATAATGTCATATGTCTCAATTTGGTAGCTAACAAAAATACACTTCCTTCAATTGAACCTTTGAAATTTTCCAAATAAACGTGGTATGTGAAATGAAAGTTGACTTTTATTTATATTGCAGCAAATGTTGTCACTTAAAGTAAGTTTTTGTTGTTGATACCAAGCTGAACGTAAAAACGTAAGTATGCATTGCCGATTAACGCTAAGCTGCACGTTTGCATTCAAAAAGCAATTCGTGTCGTGTTGACTATTTTTTATTTTTTTGCTGCTCTTTGTTTTTCGTGGCAAGGACCTTTGTACGCAAGCAGCCAAGCGAACAAGTGAGGAAGCAAGAAAGCCAGCACGCAGCGAACAGGACAACTTGCGAGAAAAGTGTTGCAGTCAGCGCAACTAAATAATTTAGAATGCATACAGCAACCAACACAAAAACAAAATAATAAAAAATAAAAAAAAAAAACAAATAAAAAGGAAAGAAAAAATGGCAGAAAAACAGCAAAACAGCATCAAACCAGAATCAATGTGGCTTTTAGTCGCGTAAAACGTGTAACTTTGCCGCTCTTGATGTTGCATGCACTTTGCTGCTCTTCAACTGCTCTGCTGCGTCTGCTGCTTCTGCTGTTGGCGTTTTGCTGTTCTGCTTCTTATTTTTGGGTGTTTTTTATTTTGTCATTGCAACTGCAACATCGCGGTTTGTGGCAGCTTTTTCGTCGATTATGTTTGTAGTTTGTTTTTTTTTTTGTGTTTCTCATGCTATTTTTGGTCAATGTTTTGTCTCGGTGTTTTGCTTTGTTTTTGTGGTCTCTGGTTTTCATTTATTCGCTTGGCAACGTTAGGTTTTCGCTTTGAGACTAATATCGCTGAGCTTTGTTGGTTGGCATTTAAGCTGCTAGCTGCTATTTCGGCGACTTCTGCGGCTACTCATGTTGCCGTTTTGTCATGGCTGCTGCTGCTGCTGTTGCTTGTTGTGGCTTAAAGCCATTTTAAAATGATTGGCTTTTATGTCAATACGAAGTCAGCTACTATATTTTGTTTTTTTTTTTTTGTTTTGTCGTGGTAAGTTTTTATTTTGTACTTCTTTTTTAACATGTAATAGCTGCAGGCACAGACACACTGTTCCAAGTAAAGCGAATTCACGTACTTGCCTTAAAAAAGTAATACCAAATTGTACAACAGCTCAGTACAGCATAGAATCAAGAAAAAAAAAAAAAGAAAAGAAAAACACGAAAGACAAAAAAAAAAAAAAAATAGCAACAAGCGGAAGAACAAGTGAAAAAGCGTAGAGTCACTTCAATTTTTTCATGACATCTTTTTAAGTGCAACAATAAAAACGCAAAATATATGTACGCCGTGTCGCTGCTGGCATTTCTTTTTTTTTTTTATGTTGGCCCCCATCCGTGTCTTTTCTGTTGTTTTTTTTTTTTTTGGCTTTTTGTTGTTTTTATATTTATTTCATTTTTTTTTTGTCTCAGCTTTTTCACTTTGCTTGTTGTGCCTTAAAGACTTCATAGTCAATATTATTTTAACAAACAGTTTAGCAAACAAATCTTGAAAAAGAAATCTTTAACGTTTATTAGACATTTGCATAAGTCTGTCACTTGGATTTGCCATTGTACACGCGGCGTATGCGTTATGTGTTTAAGTTTTATTAATTGCTTGTAATAATTTTACGGCTTTTATGCTGCTGCTGCTGTTGCTGAACTTAAGAGATAAACCCCATATGTATGTTAGCATAGTATAAGAAATTTTATACAATTGTCGGATAACTTAATGACCTGTTGGATGGCAATGTTCATGTTCAGGTATATATACCTGCAATTTTCTTGTGTTTAATTCTGTTTCCTTTTTGGTAATACAAGTTTTGTTGGCTTACAACTTCTTTAGTCTTTTTTCTACTTAACATTCGCTATACCGTGTGTGCAATTTATATGGAGTGTCAGGATATTATTTAGGTGCTGCTGCAGGTTTTTAAATTAACATTTTTTCCTCCCGTTAACTTAATTAAGCTTAATTAATGGCTCAATACATTAAACTTAACCTATTGCGATCACTTAACTTAGAAGAGCTTTGGTCAGAGTCGAAAGGGCTAAAACTTTTCATAGCTTCATCAGTTTGAATTTTGAGGTTTACTATTCAGCTTCCAATGATAACGCAGCAATTGCCTAGGTAGTAAAAATTTTTAAATCGTACTCAAACAAATAAGCAAGGTCTTTGAATGCATTTGATATTATAACTTTACTTTTTATATACGGAATAAAAATGACATATTTAAAACCATGTGCAAGATTGAATTGAAGTTAAAATATGAATTAGCACAATAGCTTAGAGGTCCCTTCACTTGCTTGACCCCATTTAAAAGCATGTAAGAATGCTTCAAGCTCAGAAGCTTATATTGGCACTTATTTCCATAACATAGTGCAAAGCTATTCGAGTAAGTCTTTAGAAATATCCTTTGATAAGATAACTTCATAACAAAAATGTTGAAGTTTTGCTTCAAAAATTACATTGTACATCAACAATATATAAAATATTAAATCATAATTAAAGCTTTACTTATATAACATTGCATTTTTGCTTAGACTGCCACGCCTACACCTCCCACTAATTTAGTTGCAATGCAGTTTCGTTAGCGAAATGTAAAACGATACAGAATGCAACTTTTAATAATTAACGAAAGCTGCACAAATAATATTTTATTCAGCAAATAGCAACCAACGTTTAAGATATTGTTTTTGTTTGCCAATATCTTCATTCGACGATGACTGCGCTGTGCAATGTGAAATACGAACTGTCGGCGATGTTGCACATATATTTAAAAATCGATTTTCAATTTATTTTCCTCGCTGTGTGCAGGTGAGCATGCGAGTATATAAATTCAGAAATACCCAAATACTTACATGTATATGTATATGAGTATATAAATATGTACGCGGCTCTTAACAGCGCACGGCATATGAATTTCATAACTTGGCCAGTTGAATAATATATTTCAGACGAATTTACAGCGATTTATTTTCTTTGCGTAGCGCATATAAACCAATAATCAGCGAATCGTAAGCGCTTTGGCAAATATTTAATAATGAATGCAATGCAAAATTGGTACACTAACAATGGCAACAACAACAACAACAATAATAATATAATAACGATAGCGAACTCATAGTGTACTCAAAACGGTTAGCAATTTCACTATGAATCACTTAATTAGGCGCTGGGCATAAGCAAACTTCAGTCGCCCCCAATAGAACACACAAATGCAGGCGAGTGATTCGAGGCGAGCGTGGGCTGGGGCAGAGCCTCCAGTGGCCTCGAGTGCTGTTGAATCAGCGGTTTTCGCCATTGCACGAAGTCCCAAACTGCTTAACAATGCAAACAAGCTTTGGCGTGTAAGCCAAAGGAAATTGCAAGAAGCAGCAGCCGCAAGAGCGTTGCCGGAAGTAGCAGCCAGCAGCAATTCCTAATAGAGGCAAGAGCAGCAGTCAGCAGCCAGCAGCAATTGTGACTAACAAAAGCGCTGTGAGCAGTGCGAGCATGCGGCTGATGGCTGTGTGTATGTGTCTAGGTGTCTGTGTGTGTGTCTGTGTATGTGTGTGTATGTGGCAAAATGTTGCAAGAAAACTAATTGTCGATTGGGTGTGCGGCTTGGCGTGGCGAGGTTGAGTAAGCGGCTAAGCAATCATCGTTGCTGTTGCATTTAAGTCAGCAGAAGCCACAAGCAGCCAAGTATTCATGAAGCCACTTAGCCGCATGCACCCACACACTAATCATATGCCCAGCGCATACACACAAACACATACACAGTCACACACAGACACACAGAAACACTGAGTGAGCTTGGCCAATTTCGTAGCTATTGTTGAAATTAATGCGACTTGGCAGATTTTATGGCATGTATTTATCGTCTTAAGCTGAAAAGTGAAAAATGCCATTGAGAAATGCCACAGGCGACACTTTTTGGCACAAAATAAATTCAATTATGCGCTGCATGGGGCATTTCAACGCATGCAGCGCAAAGCAACGCAACGCAACGCAAAGCAGCGGAGAGCAGCAAACGACTCTCGTTGCTGGATATTTGCTGCTGTTGCTGCTGCTGCTGCTGTTGACGTTGCTGTGTGCCTGCATGCAACGCAGCTGGAGATTAAAAAAAAAAAAGCAAAAATAAAAATGAAAAGGATATTCAGTGCTGTTGGCTGCAACTGCAGTGACCGCATGCACGCACGGCAGAGTCTGGTAATAAAATATTACGTATACGTATATTAGGGTTTCCATGTGACAGCAATCATTTATTGTCAACTCTCCAATGCTCACATATGAAGGTCACCTTCGGCTAAGTCCAAATTTATCACATCAGAGTGGTTTATAAAGAGATTATGTTGGTTGTGCAAGCGGCATTAGCTATAAACGAATTTATCGACTACCTGTGACCTGAATGGCGTATATAAACTGCTTAGTACACTAATGTGCAAAACTGCGCGTATAATATGAGGTAAAATGCATTCAACTATTAATTTGATTTCTACAGTTTTTGAATAGAGGATAAAAATATGTAGTAATATTCCAAAGACCTGTGACATATATTTCTGGGTTATAATTTTTATAATAGTAATAAAATATTATGTTGCTTATATTATTTCTTTTTTAAATAAATAATCTGTAATTTTTAAGAGTAAAAATAATTCGTGCAAAGTTTAACGCTACATTAAAGATGACTTTTCATACTTATTGCAATTGAGACTTAAGACTGGATTTCTTGAAGCTAGCTGCTCTGCTGCAATTATTATTATGATTAATGAAGTTTATTTAAATGTTATCATCTAAATCACGTACCATAGGTAGCTACTCTTACTTAAATGGCTTGTTAGGAAACATTTTGGCTAAGCGTTGGCAATTTGTTGTCAGTCCAAATGGGAAGCCGAGATGACATATTATACGTATGTCTATGCCATGACGGCCTTTGCGTGTATAATTTTATTAACATTCGTATAAATCTGTCAGCATGTCAGCTTAAATTGAAATATGGCAGCGGGTAATTGGATTTTATTATAAACTGTACACGTATAAGCTCGCAGCCAGCGGAACTGCAGGTGAAGTAATTGAATATTAAAAATGCTGTCTGTGACTATAGCTTGCAGTTGAGGAACACACTGGCCTGTGGTACTGGCCATAGAGGACAAGGCCAACGGTAGTCAATAGCGGAATTGAAAGTCAGGGACACGCACACAAGTTGTAGGCGTTGGGTACTCAAACGCAAGGCTGGGCCCATTTAGTGGCGGCTGTTGTGAACAGACAGTTACTGTATATATTTTTTTTTTTTTTTTTTTTTTTTGCATAATACAAAGTTAAAAAGTTTCCACGCGAAAATGTCGCAAATTTTATTTTGTGTACGCATAAATCAAATATTTTTTTTTTTGCCGTCTGTTTTTTTCTGATTTTATTTTATTTTATTTCTTGTCGTCAACTTTGATTGTTCAGCGTAAATTTATGCCCAAGACAGCAATTTGCGTGAATTTGCGACACTTAAGTTGAGCGTCTGTGTGTATTTGTATGTACAAGTTACTAAGTACATGCATATGCTCACTTGCACACACACACACACTCGCACAGGTGTATGCATGTAAGTTCGCTAAGCCAAACAACAATATGCCGAATTGTCATGTGAGCTGATATGCTGTCATTGCTTTGGCTTTTGTATGCTTAATGCCTGCGTAATAAAGAAAAACTCGTATTGTGTTTTTATTTTAATGCAGATTCGCTGCTAATACACTTCTGAAGTAGTCATTTTCTATATAAGTAGGTATTTCAGTAAGCCAATTTATTATGTGTACGTGTGCGTGCACATATTCCCATTCAATGCAAATTCATGGCATGCATTTTGCAGCTAAATAAATATTCATCATACGCACTGTGTTATGCACTTGTAAGCACTTTCATTGCTATTTGACTTATTGCCATATACGCAAACGCGAATGCGAACGCTTCACCCTACAACTGCACTGTGCTATGTCATGCTTTACTTTGCCATGTGCTGCCCTGAGTATGCTTACAAACGCATGTCATGCATTTCGAACTGATTTTTCATAAATCAATTGCGCGTGATGCTCTCATAGTGCTAACGCTTGCCTGCACATGAGCACAAAGCGGTTAAACGACAAACATGCAAAATAAAAAATATACAACAAAAAATAAAAATGTGAACAGCAACAACAAAAACAATAAGTGCATGCATGCCACATGCTAAAACCGAAAATCGCTGGCGAAATCGAAAACGATAATGCTCCAACGAAATCGATTCAAATGCGTACAGATTTTAGATTTATTTCAGGAAAGGTTTGTTGCCAACGCAGAAGCGGCATAATGCGGACCATAAAAAAGACGAATGCTTATTTTACGCAATTCTATACGCAATGCGCTCTCCCATCTTGCCCGCCAGCGAACCGTTAACGAGTCGAAGAGATTCGATTTTATGCAAAACGTTACAAAATCCTAAATTCAAAATCCAATTATTCAACAGTAAAAGGTAATGAAATTCGCATACGCAGACGAATATGAATACGTCTTCGATTTTGAGCATCTGCCTGCTGTGATTTATTTGCTGGTTGTGCATTTGTGCATATGTATACAGCTTTGAGTTTTCAACAGCAGCAGCAGCAGACATTTGCTTTAATGTCCTGCACACTCCTGGCTATGGACAGCTTACAATAACTAAAACATAAAAATAATTGTCTGCCATTTGGTATTAAAAATTTGTCAAAGAAATCGATTTATCATTTTATAATTGTTTTCACCCAAAATATGCTTTATTATATATATGCGTACATATGCATAAATGTGAAAAGTAAATGGCTTTTTATGTTGCATGCATGTTTATATAATTTATTTGTGCGAAAATGCCAAACTGTGCTATACAAAATATATTCATATTACTGTAAATAACAAAAGGCTTAGGCGAGGTGAGACTTGCTTGTCAATCAATTTATCTGCTGTACATGCCATAATTGGATTACTTAGACTTTTATAGACCACACACTCAGACCACTGTGCAAAATTGATAAATTTTCAAATTTGCCGCATGTCACCTACAACAGCTCGCAGCTTAATGGCCTTAGAGCAGAGGCCAACCCAAAAATAGTCTACGAGACTGTGCCCGCCTGACGAAGGTCGCTGGCGGTTATGTGGCAACGCAACTTGCCTACTTGCAACAGTTTATTGTCGTCTGCTAAGTCCTTCAAATGCTGTTTCTTGCTTCTTCATAAGCTTTGTTCAATTTTACTTGCAAAATAGACTTTTGTTGTCACTATTTTTAGTTTGAAATTCGAACATTGTCATTAAGATCAGCTTTGCATGTTTTTATGCGCTTAACATTTGAACTTGTCAGCTAGAAATACCATCAGTTAGTGTTTATGCATAAAACTGGTAAGTAAAGAATACTCAATGATCATTTAAGTAAAATCAAAATTATGACAATGCATCTTAGATGTGTTATATGTTTTGCATGAGTGCGGATACTACAATTTAATTGGTGGCTTAAAGACGAAGAAATTTATTTTAGAAAAGCTTTATCCAACTATAATGGCAACTAAGACTGGGAATTGATGGCAAAGGCCAAAAGAAAATGCCAAATGAAAATTTTGCGATAAAAGTAGGTTCAACTCTTCTGATAAGCTCTTTATATTAAAACCATATCTATACTAATTATATAAAATTAAAGATGAAAATTTTGTCACGCTTTCAAACAAAATCTACTGAACCGATTTTAATAATTTTTTTTTTATAAAATCACATTTATTATTACCAATTGAGTGGCATACTTACTTTTACAGTTTTTTTTAATTAAATATGTTTTTTTTTGTATTAAGTTATTACAAATACAACAAATCAATCAACATAAAAACGTTCGTATGTTTATTGCTTATATTTTGTTGTACGACGACTTTGTTGTTTTGCCGAACGAAAAGCCGAAAGAATAGCCGAACTATGCTCACAGAGCAGTGTTTCGTCACTAATTATAAATATTGTGTTTCTTTTTTTTAGTATAATATAAATTGTTTTACCATATTCTAATTAGGATATTTGAAGGAATTACTAATTGGACAAAGAAAAAGCATGTGCTCTCTTTTTTTCTCATGCTTTTAACGGGTTTGACAAACGAAGATGGTTGCACAAGCTGGACAGAAAAAAAAACGCGAAGCGAAGCGCGCCGGGATTGCTAGTGGTAATATAAAATGCTGGACAAACTTGCAGCAAATTAAACAGATTTATTAGTTTATACAATATTTCAGCAAATATGTCAGCACAATAGTTAATTGGAAAAATATGTGAAGTAAAGGTATATTCACAGGCCATGCGGATTAAATTATATAGCTTATGGATTAGATATATGTACTCTATATGTATAGAGTATTTTTGTACAATAAATCGTAATTAAAAATGTTGTACAAATCCATAATTTGATTGTCACAGAGTGTATTAAATATCGCGGTTCCTTTTTTAAAGTATGCACTTCTAAATCTATTTGACTTGTAAGGCAATCTCATGATCGCTGCTGACTAAGCCAAACAGAATGTATTGCGATATTTGTGTGTGTCAACTAGCTTAGATTTTTGGTTTTACGGTTTCGTTTTTTGAAAACCAACCGGTTGCCTTTTACGAGTTAGCTACTTCAAGGTAAGCCAAGGTGCTGATGCTCTGATAACCTAATTTCGCATACTTCTTTTATTGATTATCGGCCTTAAGCAGTTTTAATTAATTATGCGACTTGTTTCAACTGTTTGCATTTGTTGTACTATTAAAAGTTTGACACATATAAAGTCACTTTTTTGTATTAATTATTTGTTAAAAAGAAAAAGAGAACAAAAAAAAAACAAAAAAAAAAAAAATACTATAAAACTTTTTATTTGAGCACGTTTCAACGCAAAACGACACCTTTGGCTTAACAAAAAAATGAAAAAAAAAAAAAAAAAACAAAAACCAATATCGACGCAGCAGTGAGGCTAGTAAGCCGCTAAGCCAGTCTAGCGCTCAAAGTGCGATAAGTTAATCCGCAGACAACGTAAACTTCGTCAATAGTTGAAAGGAACAAAGTGTCAAGTACAAGTAATAATGAAAATGTTAACTGTCACATTTTCCTATATACTTTGAAGCGCTTTCGATTTTTGTTTTGTTGTTTTTCTTTTTTATTTTTTGTTTCTTTTTTTTTGTTGCCATTTTGTTGTTGCCTTTGTTTTTTTTTTGTTTCTTTTTTTGTATTGTTTTGTTTTGGGTTAGTTACCAAGCAGCGCCACGGCCACTTGAGGCAAGACTTCGCATGTAGAGCGGAAGTAATTTACTTCAAAGTAGCAACAAGCAGCAAACGCAGCAAATGAAGTGTTAAAATTATTTTAAGGCCTGACTAAAAATACGAAGCTATTTCCAAACGTTATTTTGTCGATTTTTCAATTTCGAGTGGCGGCGGCCACGGCGGCTATTGGCGATTGGCGACTGCTGAGTGGCGAAATGCCGCATTGGCTATTGACTGACTGTGGAACGAGTCGAGTGCTGACGAGTGTCGGCTGCTGTGTATTGAGTGAGTGTCGAGCAGCGTTGACAGACACTTTGACAATTTTCTGTTTTGGTATTTTTTTTTTTTTTTATGGACGACAACGTTGTCGACATTTTGTTTTTTTTGTTGCTGTTGTTATTGTTGTTCTTGCCGTTGTTACTTGCTGTTGTTGTTGTTATTGTTGTCAATGTTATTGCTATTTGAGCAGCGTACAAACGAGCAACTTGTTAACCACATACAGTTGACCGCGTCGTAGGCATTTTAACTATGTGAGCTCAGCGTTTTTCGACAATTTTCGAGATTGCAATGCCAGGCGTTCATCATTGCTTGTCAACGTTGCGCTTGTTCAAGGCCAACAAAGCTTTGTTAGCATATACACATACAGCAAAATTGCTGCAGGCACTTCATATTGTTGGTGACTATAAATTTTGTAACAATTTGTTATCGCCAAAACGGGAAAAGTAATAGACAACGTTGAGTTGTGTCCTTAGGTACTTGCACAACAAACAAAAACTTTGCGCATATGCATAACTTAATAGCAAACGAAATTCGGCAGTTGCAGAGCAGCGCAAGAATGTTGACGCAAGTTTCAAAAGTATAAATGAAATGTATGCTCAATTCAATAAATTAATCATTTTAAAAAATAAAACCAAATTAAAATCTTAAGAAAGTTGAAAGCTGAAGACGAAAACAGAACGCGAAAGAAGTTATTTTTTTCATTGGCGCTGCAATTGTTGAACTATATCGGTGAGTATATACATATATATCAAGTGAAAGCTGAGGCAAACCTATGATTATGAAATATAATTTAATTGCCAGTAACCTATAAAATTTAGCTGCCATAGGAACGATCGGCCGAAGAATGAATTTTACTAAGAAATATTTTTTAGATTCTTGATATATAATTACATAATGAATACAAAATATTAAATAAAAATAAGTATGCTTTCAATTTCAATTGGGTTTTTATTAGAATATTTTCAAAAACTCTTCTTCGCGCAATTCATAATAATCTCTCATTTGATTTCTCGGCTTAAATTCTCCTAGCATCTCAAAATTATGATTGATTGTTTCAATCCAACCAGGCAAGGGTTTGTCCTCAACTAGAACGCTCAGTCCCGGGCAATCTTCTGAACTCTTTCGTTTGTATTCATAAAACTTACTCTTACTGAATATTGATCCAGGTAAATTACAGTGGCTATAAAGTGTGGCATTCTCTTTCGCTAACAGAGTTCTTGGATGAATAGTTATACCAGTTAGCTTTTTAAACCCAAATATGGCTAGTGAAACTGAAAAATCTGTACACACGATGTTCACGCTGTGCCACTACCCCGACAGCCAAGTCCGACACAATGGCAGGACTATTCCAAAGGCTAGTGCAGTCAAATACCTCGGTACATGGCTTGACGAAAGGCTGACTTGGAACAAGCACATATCTGCCAAGAGAAAGCAATTGAACTTAAAAACTCGCAGAATGCACTGGCTACTTGGGCAGAATTCCAAACTCTCCCTTGAAAACAAGGTTAGGCTGTATAAATCAATTCTCAAGCCAGTTTGGACGTACGGCATCCAACTCTGGGGTTCAGCGGCTGAATCCAACATTGAAATACTTCAGCGCTACCAAAACATCTCTTTGAGAAAAATTATCAGCGCCCCGTGGTATATGCGAAACACCAATATCCACAAAGACCTACAAATACCAACAATCATTGAAGAAGTCGCCCACCATAGCAGTAACTATCTAGAAATGTTAAATGTGAAGAAAAATATGCGCCAAGTTAAACTTGATAAAAAAAAAACCTAAAACTAAATATATGTCACTCATCAACTACACAATATAGCCATCCCTGGCACACACCATATACAGATCGCGCTCACACATATTAAAGTAATCCCTAAAAGTATACGCAAATTTTTTTCAGTGTACAACTATTTTAAATCCTTATTGTTTTTCGAAAAAAAGATATAATTTTATGTTCGAAAACGAACATGCCGCTGAATCACGAATTGCCGAGGCTAAAAAGTTGTAAAGCAAAATATTTTTTAATTTTCTTGCGGAATTTTCCGTTTCATGTGACAACAGGATTCTATACTGACCAAAGTCATGCATGCCAATGTACGAATACATTGATAGACTATAATAAGAGACTATTAATAAATTGAAATCAGCATAAAATAGGATAAGTCATTACAAATAAGTGATTAAAATTATAATTAGAAAATGCCGAAAATCTTATAAATTCTATGAACAAATAGCTTTAACTGCGAAAAATTATTGTTGCCCACTCAGGCAAGACGTGAACATTCTAACCAAGCGTTTCGGTGCAGCATTTCATAACTGCCTTGAGTTTATAAGTAAATACTACGGCGCAGAGTATTAGCTACGTTGAATTTTGAAATCTGCAGGGACCAAGTCGACTTTCGCCAAGGCAATTTAAATAATAAATTGTGATAGAGCTAGTCATAGATTATGTGTTAATTACGGGCAAGCATGGTATGGCTGGTGGTGTTCCTACAAAAATAGGTAACAAAGCAGCGCCAGGTTGAGTTAATTTAAAGTAACATTTAAAATAATGAAGAGAGAAAAGATTTTACGCTGGTAGATGCTTTAAATAGTTAGGAAATTTATTATTTTAACGATTATTAGACGAACTTCAAGCTCCAAAATGCATATTAAGAGCAATCATTAGTAATGTATCGAAATCGAATTAATAATTATTTATAAAGAGCTTTAGTTACTTAAAACTTTCTTCATTTTAGTGTTGCATGAGTTTCTTTACAACCTCTGAAGCGTTTTAAAGTTTTTAAATTTCTTTTCCATAATTTAATATATTTTTTTTTTAACAAAAAAAAAAGAACCTTTTCTTATTGCATAAACTTCTGCAGACTTTGTTAAATAAATAAATGAGCATATTAAGCAAAACATTAAACAAAAACGAATGGAAAATACAAAAAAAAAAAAAAAAAGGAAAGAAAGGAATCGAAGAAAAATCACAACAATTGACAGAAAACAAAAAAGGAAACAAAGCAAAAAGGAAAATCTGAAGTGCAAACTTGACAGCTAATAAGGAAAAGCGTGTGGGTGTGTGGGCGTGTGGACGTGCGAGAAGAAGCCAGCAGGAAAAACAGTTAGACAGCAAGACAGCGGGGCGGCAAGGCTTAATGCGTTGTATTTGGTTTCCGACAGCGAACTTCAAAAGCTGTCGATACAAATATGCCAATAAGGAAAACAACAATAACAACAGCAACAATAGCATAGAGAACACAGGAGCCAACAATTTTGCAACACTTTGACAGTCTTTGTGGCATATTATGCCAAAATGTGTGGAGAAACTTTTGCAAATTGCGCGTCATACACATTTTGTTATAATTTGCTAACAGAATGTGTTTTCTTGGCTTTAATTGCATTCTCATTTTCATTACAAAATCAGAAACTAGCCGCGGATTTTTACAATCAGCTTTAGGGGCCAACTTTGATCTCAGAACAGTAAAATGACAACGATGCAGTAAAAATGATACAACAAACAAATTGATAAACAGCGCAAAAAACATGCGATTAAAGCCAACCGGGAAAACCAGCAGAACAAAACTGACAATTATTAAACCTTTGTATGAGCTGAGAGTAAACCACAAGCTTTGAAATACAAAAATACATCAAAACATACTAGCTAATAAATGATCAGTTTAGCTTACACAGCGCCAGAAGCACGAATAAGCTTTCAGTTTTACTCCGCAGTGCACTGCATAAAGAAGTGCAACGCTTACAAATAAAAATTGAATGTAAAAACAAAAAAAATCTGAAATATATAATAGAAAGGAAAATGAAATTGTAGAAAGACAAAATATATTACTAAAAACAAATTAAAAATCGTTTTTTGTGTTGTCCTTAAGGTAGACAAAATTATTTTCACACATTTTGCTTATCAGCTGCGAAAGCGTCTAAGCATGTTTTGTAAGCGCTACAGCGTATGGCTTAGCCTCTGCCTTTTTTGCATAATCCTTATTAGATTTGTGCGCACGCAGGAGCAACCGCATATTCCGTGTCCACATTTGTTTCGCTATGAGCGACACGGCAATCAGTGGATGGGCATCATAACGCCAGGCACAACAGATTCAAATATTGCAGTCGAGGTGAATTTCTCGGCTAGAGGCAGAGATGTAAGTAACAAAAAAAAAAAAAAAAAAAAACAATTAAACAAAAAAGTAACAACGGGACAAAATTTAAATAAACAAAAATATTAAATAATTATAATAATGATAATAAACAAAAATACAAAAATATAAAATATAAATAAAAGAAATAAAATAAAAATAAATAAATAATTAAAACAAACAAAGAAAATAAGCGAAAAAAATTAAACAATAAAAATAAAATAAATATTAAAAGTTAAAAATATAAGCATAACAAATAAATAATTATATTAAATATTTGCTTTGCAGTTTAATGCGGTTGGCTCTTTGGAGAACAATTTCCAAAAAGGACAGGAAGTGAACTTTAAAATACCAATTAATGATTCAGGCGGCAGTTTACCTAAGTTAACCAAGCTCACGGTAAATGGTCGTGTCGTCTGTGAAGCACCGGGCTGTAAGTATTTAATATCCTTACTGCGAACAGGTTATAATATTAATATTAATATTATTTTTGCTATTGTGTACAGTTGGTCAAGGATCACAGTCGATTATGCGTTCGAAAAAGAGTTTCTCCAGCTTTTCAACGCATACAACAGGCACATTGGGCAACTTAGATCTGTCGAACTTGTTTGGAAATCATATCTCCTCTTTGGGCAATAGAGGTCCAAGTTACACGACCATCGATGCATGTGGACAGGAAGGACTGGTGCCGTTTCAGCATGGCGGCACTGAGCTGCAGCGTGGACGCTTCCCTTGGCTCGTGGCCATTTACATTAATGGGGATCAGAAATGCAGCGGCACGTTGGTCTCACAGCGCACCATTGTAACTGCGGCGCATTGTGTCTATGAGCTGCCGCTTGATAGCATTAAAGCGTATGTGGGTCGACATGATCTGCATGTTAATGGGGAATCGGGTGCCATTATGATGGACTTAGAGGCGTCAATGCCGCATCCAGAGTATAGGCATATTATACCAGAAGTTGACGTGGCCGTTTTACGTATGGCTTCGCCAGTGACGTAAGTGATCTGATTACGAAAACAGGCTGTGTATGTTATTTGAATTTTATTTGTTCAGTTATACACAATATATACGGCCAATATGCATTTGGCGCACATCGGACTACTTGGGCAGTGATAACGGCCAAGAGGGCACCGTTGCTGGTTGGGGTTTGGATGAGCACGGCAATTTGCCGCCACGTCCGAAGGTCGTCAATGTCCAAACGGTGAATCGAGTGACTTGCGTAACTAAAATGGCGACTGCCAGAGATTTCCTCACGGATCGCACCATCTGCGCGGGTAATCATTTGGCGCATGGTCCTTGCCTAGGAGATTCTGGTGGCGGTTTGACCATTAAACGTGACAACCGTTGGCTGCTGCGCGCTATTATATCAATAGGACCACGTGCTGGTAATCAATGCGATTTGAATCAATATGTCATATATTGTGATCTGGCCAAGCATATTAATTGGATACAAAATAATGTTGTCTAAGTTAGTTCTAAGTAAGTTTTTCAAGTTTCGGATTTTTTCTCCGGGTTTTTTATATATTATTTAAGTAGATATAGATATGATGACGAATACATGCCATTATGCGGTATTGGAATTACCAAGTATATCCATAGTAAAAACGTTATACAAATGCCATACTATAATTGTTATGAGTTAAATTTCTATAAAACCCTAATTAAATACTTTATGTGCTCATATAATTAAAAAAAAAAAAAAAAAAAAAAAAAAAAAAACTTGCTGCAGCTTTGATCAAAGCAACTGAAACTATAAAACTATTAAGAATTTAGCTTATCTTGCAAAGCAAAGCTCGAGCCCAGCTTTAGTTCATTCTCAGCTAGCTGAGAAGGTGTCTCTGGCTAATAATGTATCGCAGCTCAAAGTATTGCAATTGAATAAGTGTGGATGCCAACAAATAATCAACTAATGTGAAAATGCGCGATCTGTGATAGTGGTATAAAAATAATATATACGAGTTAGCTGATGTTGACTTTCGCCACTTTTGTTCAGGCAATTGTTGCGCATAAGTTAATTAAAAAGTATTAAATTAAATTCAATATCTAAAGAAAACAAAATCAGTGAAACAATTATTTGTAACGGATTACACTTTTTGTACATATATAAGCGTTTAATCTATCAAAAAGTATGTGGCAATCACCAAGCCAAGTTGTGATGCATCTTACTCAAAGTAGAGGACGACCTTGTGTCTTGCAAGAAAAATGAATTACCTGTCAATAACAGTGGAATGTGAAAAATTGCAGAAAATCGTGCTGCAGATCGCAAGTTAATAAGTTAGGCGCCAACTGCACAGATAAATATATATGCATAGTTATAGCACATGGGACTATATAGTTTTCCTAACGGCAATAAGTCAATTGGTTGTAAGGAATTTTTATAAGAGTTATGTCTGGTTCAAAAACCCAGACTTCAGGAATATTAGCTGGACAAGAAAGATTCATCAAAACTGCTATTGAATAAAAGTAAAAAAGTTATCCACACAAAAGTACATAATAATAATAATTAGGAATAAAGAATTTTTGATGTTTTATATTACAGCAAAAAGCCAAAAAATATTTTTGAAAATAAAAATAATATTACTTTTGAAAATATGACAAGTCATTAAGCAAACAAATTTCATACAATATACATTACAATGTTTTTCCCCAAAGTTAGAAACTTATATAAAAGTATGCATGCATATATATATTTGTTTTTTTTATTTTGTAAGCATCACTACAAGTAATTTGTGTTTTTTTTTTTTTATTTTGTAGTTCATCAGCTTTTCCGCAAAAGCTAAGCATAGCATTAGAAAGACTTGTCTGTGCAGTCAGCACAGCTGATATGTGTCGCCTGTCACTTGGCTTACTGTGACTAGCAATTCATTACACATACGTAGAACATGCTGAGCACTTGTGAATTGGAAACCGGCTATGGAAATTTGCATTGTTTGTATTAATTTTTAATTTGATGCATAGCTAACGTGTTAGTTGCTGTGCTATAGCTGCTGCTTGATTACACCAAACGATTGGCAGATAAAACAAATATGAATTATAATAGAGACTTAATGAAAACTTGAGTCTGCTGATGACTGCATGTAAACACTCAAGAGTAAAATCATTGAGCGCAATGCAGTTGACTTATAAAGTGCGCCAACGGATTCGAGCAGCTTTTGCGCAGTGTACGCCCTAGCAAACGGTAGCCGGGTTTTTAGTGGAAAAAAAAAAATAAATAACAATAAAAATAATTTATAGAAAATGAAAAAAAAAACAGAAAAAATAACTGAAACTAAAAATAAATAGAAAATACAAAACTAAATTGAATAAAAGTTAAAACGAAATGGGTGTAAATGGAAATTGTGCAGCTTTGCTGTCAATCGTTTTCGGTTTACTAGCCTTGCGATGTCAAGCGCAGAGTTTTCCCGAGAATGTTTGCAGAAATTATTTCAGCTATGTGCAGGAGCGGGGCATCTGGCATGGTGAATTCACATTGCCCAGCTTAGACCTGGGTACTCATCATATCGATGTGAGCTTCACACAGCGGGGACAACCGCCAGTAAGTAAGCTGTGATTTGCTGTGATTTATTTCTGCTGTTATTGTTGTCGTTGTCGTTTTTTTGTTATTGAAAATAAATAAAAATTCATGCGTATAATTCATAGTGGATATTATTGCAGAATAGTGACATTGGCGATTTGTTGCCATATCCGGATCTCGCAACGGCTCGTGACAGCATGGGCCGCAATAGACCCATTAAATTTCGTGTGAGCTTAAGGGACCATCGGGGCGTATTTCCAAAAGTAACGAAATTCGCGCTAAATGGACAGATTTTATGCCAAGGCTCAAAATGTGAGTATGCACGTTAGCCGGCATACAATTGCTGCTAAAATGGAAGACTTACTTCAGGGTGACACTTACAGATCCCGACTGGAATTGGCAACGTTTTTATGATATCACTGAAATACGTACACAAAGTGCTTATTTCGAAACGTCTGGATATAAATTCACAAGCCAAAATGCGGTGCGTTATTTCGATGAATGCTGCCAAACAATTAATCAGAACAATGTCTATAAGAATGCCAATGCATTTGGCCAGCAGCTGCCCAGTATTCGCACAGTGACTCAACGGCCTGACGTACAAATTATAAACCCTAGGCAGTTGCCGTGGTCACAGCGGCAACCATTGCCACCAAGTACAAGTCGAGATGTGACAGTCCCAAATCCACCAATAGCGATTCCAATTCCGTTACCGTTACCAACACCAACACTAACACCAAAACCAACAACAATTACTGCTGCGATACCACCCCCTCTTTCCACACGAGTAGAGTCGTCGAATGTGGATTGTGGCATTGAAGGTGTCACAGCTCAGTTTATATATAATGGTGATGATGTAAGAGAAGGACGTTTTCCTTGGCTGACGGCCATCTACCATAAAGAGGGCATAGAATTAAAGTACAAGTGTTCGGGTAGTTTGGTGTCCTCAACATTGGTCATCACTGCTGCGCATTGTGTAGTTCAAAAGTCGGCAAATCAGCTGTTGGCTTGGGTCGGAAAGCACAACCTGCAAGCGTATACTGAGCCAGGCGCACATGATATTGACAGCATTCAGATACATCCAGAATATAATGTAACCGCAATCGCAGATGCCGATGTCGTTGCATTATCATTAGTTAAAGAAGTTATGTAAGTTTAATTTGAAGTTAAATGTGAAACATCTGTGTTTAAGTTGTCCATTATATGCTTAAAGCTTTTCGTCGCTTGTTAGACCCATATGCATATGGGGTGCTAACGAACCGATCGCATTGATGAGCGATGAGAAGGGCTTTGTTGCCGGTTGGGGTCAAGACGAAAAAGGCAACAAAATGACCACAACTCCACAGGTGGTCGATGTTAAGCTCGTCTCGGAACAAGAATGCAATCAGGCAATCGCATATCCGGAATTCCTTTCAAGTCGTACGCTATGTGCTGGCGATCGAGATGGTAGCGGTCCCTGTAGGGGTGATTCAGGTGGTGGACTTATGATCAAACGCAACGGACGTTGGTTGCTTCGCGGCGTTGTGTCCTTTGGTCACTTAAAAATGGATAAGTGTGATCATTCTAAATATGTGCTCTATTGTGATCTGGCAAAGCACATCGATTGGCTGCAGCGCAAGTTGAAGTATTCATGACTCATGAGACATATCAGCGTACATTGCTATTTGCATTTAATTTTTCTTTTATTTTATGTATATTAAATGTACACGCCCATAACGATTTTATATTGTACAAGTATATTATCATTAAATTATACAGTGAACTTTCGAAAAAAGTGGACTAATTACTTTCGAACACCAACTTACATTACACTAACTTCTTATTAAAAAAAAAGGCAGTTATTAACGAACTATGCCCTTTCCAAACGTAATCTAAGATTGGCGGTTTTTCTATCAATTTTAGACAGTTAAGCCAATGTAAAAGCAAATTAAATTTCCTATCCTTATAAAATGCAAAAAGCTTAGCATATTTTCAGGTGAGCAACATACCCGATAAATATACAAACATGTAGCGTAATTAATTGTTTATGTTTTTGATAGAAAATGGAATAAAATTGCGTTGTATGTTTTGGAGTAGTACACGGAATCGAATAGTCACGTTTTCGAACGTTCACTGTATAAATATACATATGTAGAAATGTTTGGCTATTGTTAAATTAAGTGATGAGTTGCGTCACGGAATATGCAATTGGGGATTTCGTTTGTACAGCAGATTAGAAGTTCACATGAGATTGCGCGTTGAGCGATTTTTAGTATTTCAGAGAATCAGAAAGTCTTGATTCTGCTTAGTATTGTAAATTACTGAAAAACTTAAGTGACAACATGAACACAACAGAGCTACACGTTATATGTGGCTTGATGGTCTATTTTATAAAAGCTTGCTTGGGAAAACTCAGAAGAAAATAAATGCAAAATTAAAGAAACCTCGAAAGTAAAAACGTATCCATAATAAAATATACATACTAAGGAATTACGGCTGAATAGTACAGATATTTGTGTACTAATGCTGTATAATTTCAAGTTAAAGCAATTTAAGTTAGTCGAATATTTTTGTAAGATGTTTGATAGCCAGGTAATATCGTCTAGAATAAATGACAACAGTCTATAATTATTTAGCTATGCAAATAGACAAGTTAGTAAATTAAACTATGCACACGCTTAAGTCAGCACATTTTGAGCTGCAAAGAAAACCTCTTAATCAAGCATCGTACACTCGGCCATATTGTGTTATATAGTACGTTATACCGTTACAAAGGCGATTGCCTTAATTTATGTTTTCTCATCAAAGACTTGTTAAGCGAAAAGTCACGTACTTCCGTTAAAAAGTAAAACTTAATCAAATCAGTGAATGCCGATTGTTGTACCATGGCAGGCAATTCATTTTACATCCAGTCAGTGATGTCTATTTTACGTTGTGTTGGCTGTGATAACTCAATAAGCTTAAGAATAAGCGTCCTCGCAGATGCGCCAGCCAGCTGAATGTGCTGAGAATGATTAATGATAGAATACTCACAAATTTTTTTCTTTTTATACAAATAGAATACCTGAATTTGTAGCCATATACTTTGAACTAACCCAGCGCACTTATGCAGTGCATTCCTTAGCTACAGAAACTTGTTTAAGAAAGCTTAGTAATATGATTTGCATCAAAAACAAATTAAATAAATAATTATATAAACAAATACGCCTCTGTTAGATGCATCACAGTTAAATGCCTTGGAGGACAGGTTTAGCAGAAATTATCAATCGAAGCGGAAATCTAATGAGAATGCAGCACAAAAAATTGGTTTTGTATTATATAATATATAGACAATGGCTTGCGCACATTGGAAATCATGATAAAATCACAAATGTAAAATCAACTTTAATATAAAAAAAAACAACAACAAAACAAACAAGCTTTAGTAAAGTCATATTGATTAATTCATTTGTATACAAAATATCAACGAATACTCGTTCTCTAGTCAGCGTTTAGCCGCTTACATGCCTTCTGGCAGCTTACTCTCTGTGAGGTATGTGCCCTCTGTCCGCCGGCCTCTGCACTAACAATATACGCATTACTCTTATCAACATCGTGTTGCATTTTATATACATATGCACATATTCCCATGAAAACGTTGAGATTTTCTTTCCATATATTATTTTTTACGTTAAGAAATGCACAATTTTATAATTCATAACATAAAGATTATTATTTTTTGCACGGAACTTGAGTGAGAGTTTTGCATGAGAGCAACAAAACTCATTTCAGAGCTTATCACACACTTGCTCACAAGACGCTTTATGTTTATGAGTTCGTTGATTCTGAACGTCTCTAGAATGTTGACATATAATCACATCGATACAAATGACACGGTATCTTGTTTTGAAGTCATTTACTGCGGTTTCCAATATCAATATCCATGTCTGCTCGACTTCGATTTCGCTGCAGTGTTGAATGAATAGATTTCGAAAACCCACAAAATTTTAACTTAGGTTTACAAATTAATTGCGTTGATAATTGAAGTCGCATTATTTATTCTGCTTTGATGCATAATGCTTACTTTAAAGTTTCTTTTGAAATTATTAGAAAAAGTTATTTTTCGTTGCATGGATTTTGTGAGTTGTGACACAATTTAAACGAAATTTGAAGTTCAAACCAATATAAAGCAGAATCAAAAACAAATATTGTTATCATACATTTTTTATAAAGTAATAGTAAAACAGAAAAAAAATCCAGATATTTGTCTTAAATTAAACCTCACAAATTAATATGATAATGTCATGTACGAAATAAATATCTTATTATTCGAGGAAAATTTTTATTCATTATATAATTTGATTACGCAAGAATCTTAATTCGCTTAGCATTTAATTGTAATTTATCAAATAGGAAATCTTTGTATAGTAAAAGTCAGTAGTAGCCTGTAGAGGTCTAATTATTTGCATCCCAATTGAATACAGTACAAAAGATGACTACAAAATGGCGTAAAGTGCAAAAAAAAAGCGAACTGATTGACAATTAAAAAATATCCTATGGTTTATAAAATAGCAAAAGCTTAATAAATAAGTAAAATTTTATTTCAAAATAAAAAAATATATATTTATATATATTTTAAATTTTAGCTTCTTTATTTAGCGTTTGCTATATAAATATATAAATGTATTAAACCTTACCTAAACTATCCTTTTTTCCATTTACTTAACTTGGTATCGTAAATTACTGAAGTCAATTTTTTGATAAAATGTTTTCTGTTTTTACTTTGAGTATACATTTAAAAAAAAAAAATTTTAATACGAATCTAATACCAATGCCAAGGTGGAAATGATAGATTAGATAGACTAAATTGAAACTTGCAAAATATGTTATATGTAGCAGTCAAAGATTTAGAAAATCACTTATCGAGTAAACTGCTGCATACTTAACTTAGCTCAAAAATGGTCTTCAATCTATTACGAACTAACCATGCAGAGCTGAGCAAGTTCATTTACGCAAGCATTGACAGACGTCAATCAAATAGTTAGTTAGCAAATAAAAAAAAATAAAAAAAAAAGAATTAAGAAAAAAAGCAAGTTGAAATTTTGTCAAAAACAGATCTGTAGAGCAGTAAAATCCACATTGGCATGCATTGCATAACGTTGTCTTCTTGTATGCCCAAACTACTGCTTAAATGAAACCAACCAATGATGCAGCTCATGTGCAATGTGCGTTGGCGACATGCACCGAAACAAATCCAAATTCGAGTAGCAATAAGTATGCGTGCAATATGCGGGTGTGATGGCAACCACTCGTTACTTATACTTGGGCAGACTGCCTGGCATATGCACATGCATCCCGGCTGCTGTCCATTTATCAGAGGCAAGCGCAGAGTGCTGACCCAAAGTTCATTTGTGTTGCTTCGCTGCACTCGAAGTTGGCGTCATTAAGGCAGGATGGTGCACTAAGCTGACAAGATTGACATTGCATCGTGTCTCAATTTTCCGTCAGTCAGTATCTCAGCGACCAGAGTGCATTTGCATCAATATGCAGACAGTGGCCTGTGTTTGGCGTAAAAATGATTTTCATGTATTTGAAGTACTTTCTTCTTTTGCAGCTCTCAGCTAATCTATTATAGGAACCAGCATTAAGCCAATATACTAGACTAACCAATTGTTAGGCCGATTTGGTAATTAAAAACGGTGAAGTTTGCCAGCAAGTCGAGCATTGGCTGCTTCAATATGTGGTATAAATCTGCATTATCTAGCGCACTTTCAAATAGTAAGCGTTTTGCTTACTTTGTTTTATGCTATGCTATGCCATGTCCACGCTATTAACAATCATGACGTCAGCTGCACGTGCCGCTGCCTCTGGCTCTGCCGGATAGCGTCAAGTTGACGCATTTTAATTGCCGCAGAAACTCGCTTAGACAGTGTATCAAGGCATACTCCCAAGTTACTTGTATTTAATCATATACAGACTTGTATTTAAATGAGACAATTTGTTTTACAAAATATGTATGATTAACCTAAATACTTGTTTACCTCAGAGACTGCCTGCTGTCTTTCTTATATGAGTTTACTGTTTTGGAATTTTTTGCTACGCCTGGAAAAAATAGAAGCCCTTGTATATGGTTAGACTGTTGCTAAATTGACAGGCCATAAGTTATATGGACTATCCATTTTTCGCGGAAATTTTTATGCAGAAAACTATTGACTCATGGGTATTTTTTACTTGTCATGTGTAATATTTATATTGTATTAAAATTGTAAATGTATGTAACAGGCAAAAAGAGGCATGGCAGACTCCACAAAATCACTTTCTTGATCAGCATCGAAAGACGAGTCGATCTAACCAACTAACGGATCTCGGAAACGGTTAGACCTACAACTACCAACTTTGCCACGAAGATATTTGCTGTATGAGAGTTAGCCCAAAGCAAGCCAATGCGGAAAAGTATACGTGAAAATATGCTTAAGAGATAAGAGTTTTCCTCTGTGTTTAAGTCAAAATATTTTATTTCTTGCAGTAGACAAATATAAATGTAAATATCATTCAGATACTTATAGAAGCATACACAAATGTATATTACACACATGCACAGTGCCGGAAAAGGAGGTTATTTAATACCTAATAATTGTTGCTTCCATTTCAACATTTAATATATAATTTTGGGATTTTTAGGATGCAGTCAGCGTATAAACAAAGCAAAAGATACAAAAAAAAAAAAAATAAACGCAGCATAAAGTTATCGAAATAATTTAAGAATTTATGTTTTTCCGTGGATTTGAATTATTTTTTTAATATGCGCAAAATGCACGCAAATTTTATATACCGGACCAAAACAAGTTTTAGAACACAGCCGACAAAACGCAGAGAGCTTGAGTAAAAGTGTGGGAGAATGAGAAGAGTCGGCATAAACGAGCTGCTGACGCCGATCGTCTTTGAGTGAAAACAAAATCTCAGCTGGGACGCTTCATTTTTTTGAGCAGTTGTGGCTTATAAATCTTAAGATAGCAAAAGGATAGCGGTGGCTGCTAGGGACCTCGGCTATATACATAATATATTCATTAAATAACCGAAAAGTATATTTAAATATACAAGCTCAAGCTGATCCAACGTCAGCTGAAAAATTTATGCACCTTTTAATAGGACATATTTGGGTGCAATAGATGAATTAAATCGAATTATTTGTTACTTGTTTTTGCTTGCAAATAACTTCTGGTAGTTTAGATCTCTGGGATGACGACGATGAGCGCATAAACAAAAATCTAGAAAGCGGTTCGCCGATTACATATCGTTTGAAATTTTCATCACAAAATGAACTGCCTAAATTGGTGACCATTCATTTCAATGGTGACTTACTATATTCGGGCAGTACATGTAAGTATACAAAATCTGGATAAAGATGTTTAACACAATTTGTTCGAGTTTTTTTTTTTTTTTGCTTTTGCTGCAGATTCAGAACCAAGCAAGACAATAACTTTAAGTCACTCTCTACGCACACATGTTGTGTTTACCAAAAGCCCATCCATGTCAACAAAACAAATATCACAACAACCATAGCAGGCGCAACGACCCAATGACAGTCCCGGCATTGCTAATTCACCGACAAACACACAATCCTCCACAAATTAATTCTTGTAGATGGCGATTGCACAACATATGGACAATTTGATATAAACATTAAACTATTTGTATATATATTATTGCCTACACGTATGTCAATGTGCCAAAATATTAGAAAGACTAAACACGGAAAACACAAATTTACATAAACTTTGATTGCCAACGACTTGCTATTGTTTTAAACACCGATGTACATGTGTATGTGCAGTGCGCAATGTGTCAGTAAAGAGTTAAAGAGTTTAGCGTAAGAATTTTCTTAACAGTTAATAAATGCGCGTCTACGTTGCAGGTTCGAACACAAATGCAAATGTCATTAAAAAGAAGCCTGCAAAACCGCTACAAAGTCGCTAGGAATTTGTCAAACTGAACTACACTCCTGCGCCAAGCAGTGCGTGTGCGTGTGCGTTTGGGTGCGTGTGTGTGTTACTCGGTTTGTGTGTCGTGCTACCAACAGGTGACTGAAGCCATGCCATGACATAAACCGTTACATTAACGCATGTCGCCACTGTGCGCAGCAAGTATAGCGGATAATAGCTTATTGAAAAAAAAAACTTGTATTAAATATGCATAAAGGGTTTACTTTTTCGTTGTTTAACCTAGTTTAAAAAAGTTTGTTAACATTATTTGTTTTTTTTTTATTGGGACATAGTAAACGGTATTAATTAAAAATTAATATAAACAAATACGTTTTTATTGCTCGTAGAGGCGTCTGGACACTTTGCTTGAATCTGGTTTCGTAAAAAATGCTCAAACGGAAGTTAAACAGCACAAGCCACAAACAAGCGGAGCTGCTTAATTGGGTGTTGTCGCAGCTAATTTTATGGCAAATGATTTGTTGTCATAAATGCTTCTTAATCTGCCATGTCATATGCGTTTAAAAAAAAAAAAAACAATTAATTGTAAGCTTCGAATTCAATCAAATGGCGACGATGCTCAGCAAACAAAAACCCAGCCACAATATAAACAACTTGGTCAAATCGCATTAATGAAAAAAAAAAGTCTAAATTAAAAAAAAAAAGCAATAATGGTAATAAAAAACTGTAGTAGTTTAAACAAGTATTGTTATTCATATATGCATATATATATATATATATATATATAAATGTAAATATTTACTGTATATAGCATATATTTATACGCTGTGTATACTCGTATAAACGCCGCCGTAGGTAATGCGACAGCTGAGCGCGCTTGCCGCGGCTGGGAGCAGAGCCAGTAGCCAACGGCGAGTACTGATCATTCGTTTGGCGGCGCTCGTGGAGTTTGGTTTGGGTTACGTTGTGATTTACGGCACTTGCGTTGATAGTTTGTTGTGTTGCTCGGTTATTGTTGTTGTTGTTGTTGGCGCTTTGTGAATTCCCTTAACATTGGGCGTAGTGTTAATTTTTATACGTAGTTTTTTTTACGCGCCTACTGCTGCTGTTCTAGTGTTGTTCTCTCTGTGTTTTTGGTGTCGTTTGTGTCAGTTACTGCTTAGCATTTAATCAATATTTATAGAAGCAAAACAAATATTAGCAAATTAATTGTGTGAATATAAATCACACGTGCTAAGCATTATAAAAAGCAAAATTACAATCGATTAAATAAAAAAAGTGTTCATATAAATAAAGAAAATGCTGACAGACCTGCGCTTTGACTGCGCTCTTGTCTATTTGCTTAGTCAACTTGTCTGCGCGGCTGTTGCACAGAATGTGCCGCACATTGCATGTCCACAATATTTTCAATATATGCGCGATGGCGATCAAGTGTTTGGCAAGATTGAGCTGCAACTGCAGCAGAGCACCAATGAGCTGCAAGTGCAGTTCTCGCAGCGTACGCCAATTACCACGGTAAGTATGAGTAAGCAGCAAGTTCGAAGACGTACATAAAACCAAAAATAAACGTGCCAAAAATAAGAGCAAAAAAGTTCAAAGAAGGCATAAAAAAAAGAAAAGAAAAAAGGTGCTGAAACTTGTTCTGAAACACTTTTTTCTTTCTTTTTTTTTTTGCGTCTGCGCTGATGACTTGTCTTCAATAATGACAGCAATTTTTGTAGCTGGGATTTTACGCGGCTGTAGAAACGTCATTAAAAGCAAACAAACTTACATACTTACATACATAGAAATGTACAATATGCTCACATCTACGAGCATTTGAATTAATCTCATTGCGAAGGAACCCGGGTTTCATGTCATTTGTAGCTGTCAAAGCGACGCTTACCTCAGTCGTGCTATTTTTTTTGCTTCCTATATTATACAATTTTTGTTTTTTTGTTGCTAATAATGTTCTTTAAAAATTAATAGGAATAGTGTAATCTCGCACAAGACATGAACATTATTTCTAAGAATTTTACTAATAATCAACTCTTCTTTATGTATGCTCTAAAACATCATTTAATGGTCAAGAGAAAAATATGCAAAATTTTGTATATCACTATTCTTAATTAGTTGTTATTGCATAAATGATAGCTATAATAGCTAAAACCTTATGATAAAATAAAATAGTCAACTCCAACTATTAACTGGAAGTGTATTATAATAGATGTTTAGTAAAGTGAGTCATATGAAATGTAAGGAAAGTCATATAAAAGAAGAAAAGCCGCATTTCACAAAAAAAACCCACAAACTCAAAGTTTTAGAAAACATTGACTACAAATCTTACGCACCAATTACAGTAGCACTAAATATTCACGGGAATTAACAGAATTGAATTTTTGATAAAAAAAATTTTATTTTGGTCATAATATTTGTAAGCGCTACTGTTTACGTTAGGACCTGCACTACGAGTATTAACTAAACAGTTAGTTGAGTATAAATCGTACACAAAGCTACAAAAGTGAAGTAATTTAATATACAGGTTTGACTTTGTAATTATTAATGAAATTACTTTTATGGAAATTTATTACCTAAGTCACTATAGAAATTTATTATTTATTTTCTGTTTATTTATTTACTTTTATGAGATCTTTTTACACATCTCAATGCAGAAATCGTTCAGTAATCATTATTGGCAAAGTAAATTGCGTCTCATGTGACCTACTTTAATATTCAATCACTGATTGTGGCAATATTAGGCACTTATTCAATTATAACTTGAAGAACAATCGTTGAGTAACTTTATAGTAAACAACTTATAACCAAAAAGCAATGAATTAAATTGTGGATTTTTTAATTGCTCTGTTAGCAACATTATTAAACAAAGAGAGTAAACAAAAAATGAAAAATGGGAAAAAAAGACGCAATTAGTCGTATCACATTCGCTAAATACTATAAATCAGATTTTGCTGTATGAGAGTTAGCCCAAATGAGAAAATGCGCTGTTGAGTATACGGGAAAATATGTTTAAGGTCGGTGCAATGTAGATAAGAGTTTTCCTATGTGTTTAAGTAAAAATAGTTTAGTTCCTGCAGTAGGCAAATATAAATGTAAATATCAAAAAATGTATGTTACACACATGCAAAGTGCCAAAAAGATAGGTTATTTTATATCTAATAATTGTTGCTTTCATTTCAATATCTCATATCTAATATAGCTTCTTAGAATTCTAGTATGCAGTCAGCATGTAAACAAAAAAAAAAAAAAACAGAAAAAAAAAAAACAAAAAAATTAATAAATAAACGCAGCATAATGTTATCGTCATAATTTAATATTTAATGTTTTTCCGTGATAACACGTTCGATTTTTATTTATTTTTTTAATATGCGTTAAATGTGCGCAAATTTTAAATACCGGACCAAAACAAGTTTCAGAACAAAGCCGACAAAATGCAGAGAGCTTGAGTAAAAGTGTGGGAGAATGAGAAGAGTCGGCATAAACGAGCTGCTGACGCCGATCGTCTTTGAGTGAAAACAAAAGCTCAGCTGGGGTGGTTCGGTTTTTTGAGCGCTTTACGATAGCGTTGATGACAATAACAAAACAACAACAGCAACACAACACAAAAAAAACAGGAAAAATATGTATAAAAAATTTATTATTTGTTTACAAACGATGCCGTTGAGGTTAATGCTGAGGGAACCTGCTGTGCACTGTTTGAGTAGCTGCTGCAGCCATGCGAAAATTGTCAATTGCTCCGCTAATGAAATGCATAAAGACCGCATATGTACGGTTTGGGATTTACCGCGCCTCTTAAATGATTGTGCGGATTTTTCGCATTTTCACGTATTAATTGAATAAGTGACATTTAGCACGCGAATATAATTCTTATTTGTTTTTGCTTGCAGGGATTTTCCGGCAGCCTGAATCTCTTAGACGGCGAAGAGCGCACCAAGCAAAATCTGCGAAATGGCAGGCCGATTGCATATCGTGTGGACTTCCCAACACCATATGAACTGCCCAAATTGGTAGCCATTTATTTGAATGGTGAATTACTATGTTCGGGCAATGGCTGTAAGTATAAAAAATCTGCAGAAAATTGTTTTGCACAACTTGTTCATACTGTTTTCTTTTTTGTTTGCTTTGGCTGCAGATTCACCACCAAGTGTGACCATAAATTTAAAACACAATCTAAGCGCATCTACCGTTGTGTTCTATCCATTCAGAAGCCCATCCATGTTTCCAGAGCAGAATTCTTTCGTCTATGACGGCTTCATTGGTCCAGTATCCGCTACTGCAACGCCACAAAGATCACAAGAACCTCAACAGGCACAACGACCCAATGGCAGTCCCAGCTTTGCTAACCCATCATCAAATACGCAATTCTCCAAAAATCCATTCTTCACACAGAATACACGCTTGCGTCCAGCCCCAACGAACCGCCCAGTGGCACAACAAGTTACACAGTCAACGACGCAGCTGTTACCCAGCGTGCCCTCACGCAGTGATGCCGGTGCCATTGGCAGCAATGACAATGCGCAGGCAGCGTGCGGCATTGAGGGCAACAGCATAACGCCGTTTATACACTTGGGCGCGACGGTGGCGCAGGGCCAATTTCCCTGGCTGACGACGATCTATCAGAAGCTGCCGGGTGGTGCCACCAAATTTATTTGTGGCGGTTCATTGCTCTCCCGTCGCACTATAATAACGGCAGCACATTGTGTCAAGCGTTCCGGTGTGACAGCTGATCGCATCTTGATCTATCTGGGCCGCCATAATCTCGATGACTACAAGGGAATCGTGCCACTCGATGTGGAAGAAATGATGCCACATCCGCAATACAATACAGAAAGAATAGCCGATGCGGATATTGCGTTAGTCTATCTACAGGCAGCAATTGTGTAAGTCAACGATATCTGACACAAAATTTCGTAAGCTTCATGGAGCATTTTCCTTTTCTTGCAGTTACACTCGTACCATACGTCCGATTTGCCTGTGGCATGAGCGCTATGGCTTGGACATTCCGCCTGGCAAGAAAGGCGCCGTCGCCGGTTGGGGTCGTGACGAGAATGGCCATGAGATCACGAATCTACCCAAAATAGCCGATGCTGAGATTGTCAGCGAAAACGAATGTCTGCGCTCGCTTAACCTACCCGAATACACATCAAATCGCACACTCTGCGCTGGCAATCGGGATGGCTCGGGACCTTGCATGGGCGACTCTGGCGGCGGTCTGATGATTAACTATCAGAATGTGTGGGTCTTGCGTGCCATTGTCTCCGTGGGCCAAGTGAAGAACCAGAATTGTAATTTAAGTGAATATGTGATCTATTGCGATGTGGCGAAGCACATCGATTGGGTGCGCGCGAATATCAGGGACTAATAGTGAGATTATCTAATTTGTGTAAGTTTGTATGCACATTCGATGGTGTGTGCTGCTGCTGCTGCTGCTTTATAGGCTTAGGAATTTGTTATAAACATTAAACTATATGTATATATATTATTGCCTACACTTATGTCAATGTGCCAAAATAATAGAAAGACTAAACACGGAAAACAAAAATTTACATAAACTTTGGTTGCCAACGACTTGCTATTGTTTTATACACCGATGTACATGTGTCAATTGCCGCTTGCTTGTTTTAATATTTTTGTCATGGCCGTCGCCACAGTTTAATCAATTGTGCAATGCGCAATTTGTCAGTATGCTTAAATTGCATTTCAACGGTCTAAAGAGTTCAGCGTACGAATTTTCTTAATAGTTAGTAAATGCGCGTCTACGTTGCAGGTTACACATTTCACAAGTGAAAATGTCGCGCAAAAGACGCCTATAAGTCGCTTGAAAGACGCCGCTGCAAAATCGCTAGAAATTTTGCCACACTGAACTACATTTGGGCGCCAAGCAGTGCGTGTGCGTGTGCGTTTGGGTGCGCGTGTGTGTTACTCGGTTTGTGTGTCGTGCTACCAACAGGTGACTGAGGCCATGCCATGCCATAAACCGCTACATTAACGCATCTCGCCACTGAGCGCAGCCAGTGCAGAGCGAGAGTTCGTAGAGCGTGCGAGAGCTTTCGTGAGCTGCGCTGCGCACATATTTCGCCTGCGACTGGCGAACATCCTGTTGAATTGTCGAACACGATTACTGAGGAGCCGTGACGGTCGCTGGTGCTGTCAGTCAGTTAATGTGTTAGGTCGCGTTTGGTTATTGGGCCAACAAGAAATTTGTTGCATACTTTGAGGCTGACGCAAAACGCTCGCAAACATCGTCAACGTCGTGAAAGTCGTGAACTTCGTGCCTGCTAAACATAGCACAGACTCGCTGCCTGTTTTCGTTTGCTTGTCGTTTGCTTGACAGTAGGGTAGCCTGCTTGGCCGCACTGTGCCATGCTATGCTGTACTGTGGTGTGTGATTTTTATGACTACAAATCGCGACGAATTGCTTTTGCTGCTGAACGGTTTCGTATGCCAATAGCCAATACGCGCAGTTTAGTCATCTTAAAGCTTTCTACGCGTACACACAACACGGTGCATTAACATAAGTAAACGCTTAAATGACATTTTCATGATCGTTTCTTTCACAAATAAAAAATTAATAAATAAATAAAAATAATAATTAAATAATCAAAATTTGTGTGAAAAACAGAAAAATTATTAAATTATATTGAAGAAAAATTGAAAAACAGTGCGAATGCGTGTTATTAATATTTCATTTGCCTGCTAGGCAAAACGATCCTCAGCCAAGTGTTGAACTGTCCAACAATCCAAAGCCAGATAAAAAAAATCAAATCCAATAAAATTAAAGTAAATTACGTAAAATAAAAAAGCAAGCGTCACGCTTGAACACGATTACTACACGGCTAGAAAATTATTGCTATATTAAGTTAATAAAATAAAACACATTAAAAAATGTATATAAAAAAAAATATATAAAAATAAATAAAAGGAAGCTTAAATCTTAAAATAACACAACAGTAAAAAACAAAAACGCGTAATAAAATGCATTATATACAAAACGCTGTGCTACGCGTCTGGCTTAAGCATACAAAAAATGCAATAAGAAAATGAAAAGAAAAAGCAAAGATAAAATATGAAAAATAACATGCGCATAAATTGTCATAAAACACGCAGAAATATACAACAAAGCATTTTAAGGATGTGCAAAGATGTCACTTAAATTTAAATGTACGCAAGCTGCGACATAATTATAATAATTGCGTAAAGTTTTGCAAATTAACAGGAAACAAAAAAACAAAAGAAAAGTAGAAAAAAAAAAAAAAAAAAAACCAACCATAAAAGACCTAAACATACATAAATAAAAAATAAAAGAAAAAAATAAATATTCTTCTTTTGTCTACATACATGTACTTGATTGTTGCGCATATCCCTGCACGTTTATCCTTACGCAATTCCGCTAGCGGCCAAAACGAACAAAAATATGACACGCACGAATTTAAGCGAACGCGGCGCGGCCAACCACAACAGCACGAGCATAGCACGCACAGCATTTACATTAGGCACAACAACAACAAAATTAGCCGCACTGGCAGCAGCAATTGCCGCAACAACAACAACAACCGTTGGCGCTGCTGGTGCTGCCATCAACACGAGCACCATCGGCAGCCTCGGCAGCAGCAACAGTCACAGCGTATTAGAACAACTCATTGGCAACAGTCACATTGCCAGCAACAGCAGCGGCCTCAGCAGCAGCAACATCAGCAGCATCACCAGCGGCGACAGCAGCAGCAGCAGGACAAACAATCACAGCCACAGCCATAGCAATGCCACGGGTCTCCTGCTGGCCGATCATCTGCCATTGCAGTTCACCACCACAAAGGTCGATCTGGATATTGAAATCGATATACAGTTGCTGACAAATGGCTACGATGGCACGACGGTAAGTCTGTCTGTCTGTCTGTCTTCATCCATTGTTTCTCTGTCCCTTTTTCCCTGTTTCTGTGTATGTTTATGACAATTGGTATACTAACAACAAGAACAACAACAAACACTATATACGCTATAAAGCTTAAAATGTTGGCGGCAGTGCAGGACTGCTGCCAGGCAGATGGGTTGGCAGACAGGCGTATTGGGGGGCAGGCATGAAGGCAGGTGGGCAGCCATACTTTATTGTCTTTCTATTATGCTGCGCTGCCTGTTGGCCTGTTGCTGGTCCTTTAGCCTGTTGGCCTGTTGTCAGTCTGCGCTGCCATTGGCATTGGCTTTGATTGGTGTTAGCGTATTAAATATAATGTAGCATATCACAAGGCGCGCGCTACCTTTACGACTTGTTTCCGCTCGTAAATATGCTATTATTAATATGCTGCTGTCGCCGCCGCCAATTCAGCTCAAGCTAGTGTTTTTTCTTTACAGGTATTTTTGTATATACTGTTGTTGTTTTTTTTTTTCTTTTTTATGTTTTTTGGTTTTGTGGATATGTTTTTTGTTTGGTTCTTATTTTTTATTTTTTTTTTTGTTTGTTTTACTTTCCCTGCTTCGATTTACGTTTAGGCTTTCTTTGCGCTTTTATTGCATTTTTATAGCTGTGCCGCTATTGTGCAGCGGCTATACATGGCGTATGCGCAACATAAAAAAGGCAGCACAGCGTACTTTCGGTTTTTGTTTACATTTCTTTATGTTGCAAGGTACATAAAATGTCAAAGCTGTGTAAGTTGTGTACATGCATTAAATAAATTTCATGCATGACAGTTTTATAGTTCAAGTGTGCGACACTGGCTGCGGCTTACCTTATATTTTAATATTAAAGTAAAGTTTTGCTTTTTGTATTTCTTCCTTTTTTTTTTTTTGTTTTTAAATGTGCAACATGATATAAGCGCTACAGCATATAATGTAAATTAATGTGCAACTCATTAGTGGCATAAAAACACGTAGCTGGCGCACAAACGTGCAAAGGCACACGCACGCACACAGGACCCGCCTGCCTGCCTGTGTGCAAACAAAATATACAAAATGAAAAAAAATAAAAATAAATAAATAAATAACCAAGAAAACCAAAAATAAAAACAGAAAAAAAAAGATTCCATAAAAAAAGGGTGAATAAATATGTGCCATGCTAGAAGGCAAACAAAACAATGGCAAAAAAAAAAACTTTTGGGGCAACTAATACAAAAATATCGATGCATAATCCACTTTTGACTACGTTTAAAACGAAAATAAATGTACGCCACATACTCGAACATAGGCGAAACTTTATCCTTTGGCTTACTTACGTGTCAGTTGGCTGCCAGGCTGCCAAGCTGCCAGCTGCATATACAATGCGTACCTGTAAATACAGCAAAGTGTATATGTGTATATATATATATATATTTATATATATAATATATACATGTGTTAGCTGTTATTAATATATATTTAACAGGGATCTAGAAGGATATCAGCTTGTTTGCGCATTTGAGCTTAGTTGTTCGCTATTCGCACGTTTAACTTTCAATCGAATGTAAATAATGAGGCAGCCTGGCAGTTTGCGTGCAGCCGCGTGCCACAGTAGACCAAAGGCAAACGTGTCACCCGTGCCACCTGCCGCACACACGTACACACGCGCTCGTACGTGGCTAAGTGTGTGCACATACTTGTACACACACACTCACACACACACACACACACATACATGCAAGTGTTCTACGTCTATGCCCGCCGCTATTAGCGGTTGAGCTAAGCACATAAATTTTCCACATAAATAGATTTTTAACTAATTTATTATGCATGCATATATTTTATATATATATAAATATGCATATTGATATATAAACAAATATATACATATATACAAACGTGTATAGTTAATGTATAAAAAGCTAGGCATTTACATGTATGTGGTGCGGGGCGCTGGCATGACTGCTTGGCACCACTTTTGCCGCCGCATGTATAAATAAATTGGTTTGGTCGCGTTGCAGGCAACATCGGCAATTGGTCGCTTGCGTTTGCGTTTTTCCCGCGCTTTGTTTATTCTGGCATGGTTAATTATGAAAATCTAAAATACGCGCGTTTTAAAGAAAATTCATTTCATCATTATAATATGTCATTAAAATGCGTTTAATGGCATTATGCGCGGATCAGTTTGCAAATTGCTGGTATTTATAACAGCTGAGTGCATTCGAAATGAAATTATTCAGGCTCAATAAGCTTTAAAAAATAAATATTTTTTATTTTGTTTTCCATTTGTTGCTGGTATCTGTATTTGTGTGTGAGTGTGTATCAGCGCGCTGTCAATGCCATAAATACGCGCCATTTGAACCTTGACTGTTGACAGTTGACAGTTGCTAGGCACAATTAAACTTGTGGCTCTGATTTTCGAACTTCTGCCACCAAATATTAAAAAGTAATCAAAATCAAATTACAAAAAAAAAAATCAACAACAACAAATCAAGAAGAAAACTTGTGCATACATTTATTAATAAGAATATAGAAAAAAAATTAAAAATATAAAAGCTTGTTCAAAACTCAATAGCAAAACTTTGCACTAAACTTTTGCCAAAAGCCAAAGAGCACGCACCCAAATCTGTTCGGCTGTCGCATTGCCTTGGTAATTTATACTGTGGCTTTGCAGTAAGTCCAACTGTGCAAAGTTTTGCGAAAGCAAATTGTCGCTGCTCTGCATTTGAAGTAAAAGCAAGAAAATCAAAAGGAAAACGCACATAAGTGTTTATAAATAGTCTTGGCATTTGTACCAGCTAAGGCGCGTCTGTGTTAATGGTTTTCTTGACTTATTGCTGACATAAAAAACGAAAAATATTATAATAAAATAAAAAATGAATAAAATTCTTTAGAATATTCATGCAAAAGCGTATTTGCCAAATTAGCTGCAAATTTATGCAAGTCAAATTTAACCAATTGTGAATTTTCTATTTGCATTTCTCTGCATTTTAACACCCGCGATACGCTAAACTTTTTTTTTCCAATTCAAATACGCTGTCACACTTGCAATATTTTTTCGAATTGCCGGCACTCGTTCATATAAAATCAAAGTTCTTCACCAAATGCAGTTGGTAACAAATTTGCAACGATTCTTTTAGTTAATTTTAATAAAAGATTTGCTAAGGCACAGCTAAATTTGTGAGTCTCTTTATAAGCAGACTTTGTAAATATTAGTAAGTTAATAGTAATAATAAAAAAAAAATGCAGCTTTGAATTGAAACCCGACTTATTGCGTAAGTATGCAGTTTCTATTGACGAAAGGCAATCAACTTTGAAACTTTGTATATTTTAAGTGCAATGCGAATTAAATGCGTATATGAGATATGAGATTGTTCTCAAATCTTTAAAGCAGTTAATGTTTTACACGAATAATTAATATATTCCATTCATTAATTTAACTAAGAAGCATAAAGATATTTCTTGCTTCTTTCTTCTTCCATCCTAGTTGACTGCTTTAGAATGTTGCACTGTACACAAAACACAAATATTCTATAGACGCAGAAAGTGACTAACAAACATTAATCTCCTCAAATGGCATAACTGTAGTTTAAGTTATTACTATTAGAGAGCTTAAGTACAAATCACTATCAAGGCTGCTAAGCAGACACTGACAATTTTCCAATTATCGAACTATGCAAGTGAAATGTGGTCAATACCAAAGGTATAACAAACTGGCTCGAGGCGCTCTTTGCTCCTTCATAAATGAAATAAGTGATGCAAGACAGCAGCCAACAAAAGTCATAGAAGTTGCAAAAGGTTAAATAGATTTTACACTGTCGACTGCATAGCAAAGAAAAGGCAATTATATCAGCTACACTCGCAAGTAAGCAGCAAACAAATGTTGACCCCGATTGTAGCCAATTGCCATATTTGCAGTCATTTGTCATATGGCTTTGATAACTATTGCCGACGAAGACGCAAAGCACATAAGTTTGTTAATTAACAATTTCAAGTGGATTGAAAAGTTAAACTTAGTTTCGAAGCAACTGCGCCTACGAACTGCTTTGGACGATGTCGCTGCCGTTGCTGACTTGAGCTCAGCTTAGTATGCCAGCGCAGGTGCCACTCATATGTGACCGGTCAATGTTTATCTTAGACAACAACAGGCAGACAATACAGTAGAGTAAAGAGCAGACTTGCCTGGTCGAAATTAATTAAAGACTAATACTCGCATAGACAACTCAGAGCCTCGCAGTGTGCTGACATAGGGATCTACATTCATATCCTTGGCTAGCAATCCGATGCTCATTAAAAAGTTTTTGTCAACAATACTCGCTCGGTTTTTCACAACTGATCAACTTTCGTCTGCTTGTGTGTGTGTGAGTGTGTGTGCTTTGTTGTTGTGCTTGTACTTTTTTTTTACTTCTGTTGCTTCTTGTTCGCTCTGTTGTGTGCTTTATCTTTCGTTTTGGTAAACAGACAGCATTTGTAAATCGAAATTGCTAACTGCTGATGCCGCTAATAGCAGGCAACAAATACACATACATACACACACACACACACACACACACAGACACAGCCAGAGATACAGTTACAGTTAAACGCATACACTTACGTGCATATATAAAATATATGTTATTTACACGTGTGTAGGCGTAGGGGCGTGGTGGCCCAGTATCTGTGTGTTAGATACATTCATTTCCGCTTCACTTTTTGCAACAATTTCAGCCATTAATTTCTTTCATATACGGAAAGTTTTCGTTTCCGCTTTGCACTTCAATTACGAGATATCAATGTGTAGACTAGCACACATCACCGACAAACCTACACTCATACCTATGCATCCATAGACATAAAACATATATACACCTAACATACAGTTATGTACTCACACACATATATACATACATATATATAGTACATTTATATTTGGCAGCACACATTCGCACGTGTATTTCTTTAATTTCCTTTTGAGTTGCCACTGTTTGACTTTGCAACAGTTTAAAAAACTTTTAAATAAAGTTTTTTTTTTTTGTAAATTTTTTTCTCTTTCTTCTTTTTTTTTAGTTTGTGTACTTCACAGAATGTACATTGCGCATTTTAGTTAAAACTACGCACATGTATTTTCCATTTGCTATATCCGCTGCGCTACATTTTGCTAAAATGTTTTGCCATTCGATTTTCATTTTTTTTTTTTTTTGTCTATCACTATTGCTGGGAGGTGGTATGCATACAAGTGTGCGAAATATATGCAAATTGTGTCTATTTGTTAAATATTTAACTTTCGCTGTGGAAAGTTAACTATTCAATTCATCTTATCCTTATCCTATTTATCGTCAATGATTGCAGAGTATCGAAAAAATCGTAGCATTTGCATAAAAATCATTTGTATAATTGGTTGTAGCGAAATGCTTTTAACTTAATTTAATCGAATAGATACAAAAAAAATATATTTACAAATAAAAAAAGAAGAAAAAAAAACCAATTTTAAAAATAAAATCTACGTGCTTTAACATAAACATCTGCGAATTAGCTCACATTGCAGACGAGCAATCGTCAACAGCTCCAAAAAAAAAAAAAAACAAAAATACATTTTTCATTAAAGTGATAAACATTTGCCCATGTCTGGTGAATCTAAATGATTTTAGATAATTAAATAGCAAGGACATTGCTGTGCTATTTTTAATCATCAGATTAACCAGAAAAAAGTATTTTTAAAATAGCAAATCTCCTTATTCAGTTTTAATGGTCTTAGTTTAAACAACAAATTCAACAATCTTAATGTGTCCTTTCATCACTCCCTTCTTATCCTGCCATCATATTCAGCAGTAATTCACATTTCGTTTGCCATATAGGCAATAATCATAGAAACCAATTAACCAGAAATTAGAAGAATAAAAATCGATACATTCGATAAAACTTGACTCCATGCCCAGCTGTCTTCATCAGTTCAGCGTTTATTAAAATAAATGTAATATAAAATCTGCTTCTCACTTTCTATGCTTCACAGTATTTGCTTACTTTTTCTAATAGAATAATTCAAATTATGTGCAATTAGTTCATAATTATTTTTCTACTGAGACATTTAATCATTTCATAAACAGAAATAGTAACAAATATTTAATTCAAATGCAATTAGGCATGAAAACATATTTCTACATACAATGCAGGGATTCAATTCTGGCAACAATAAATTGTATATAAAACAATCAACCGTCAAATACCTTGCGGAAATGTAGCTGCAATAAATTGTGCACACCACATGTGTATATAAATACACACTTCCAAATATATACTAATGCAAATTCACACAAACATGAGCTTTGTTTTTGCTTTATAAATAATCAACATTGTTCATAATTTATTTTAAATCAATTGTTAAAAGCATAACTAAACATTTTATGCGGCAGCTTCCGGGTAAAAACAACAATGATTTCAATTAAATATATACGAATGCAAGTCTATGTGCATATTTATATCTAAAACAATGCAAAATTGTACTTACCAGGGTGTGATAAATGCAAAACGCTGGCAGCAAGCTTAGATAAATATCGCACATTTAATCTTTTTGATTTGAAATTTTAGTTAAGCATAAAATATATTTCTGAAACGAGAATAAGTTTTAATATTTTTAATAGAACTTATGATTAAAATTATAAGTAGTTCAGAAAACAAACTTTAGGCGCATCTGCGATATAAGATTTGATATTCAAGACTGTCATTTGGAAAAGCAAAGAAGGTCCATTTAGATAAAAATTTTATGAGTATAAAAACTTTGGTAAAAAAAAAATTGATAAACAATATAGCAAAATCTTCTATAACCTTTCAACGACGTTCGACATGTTTTTATCCGATTATGAAAGCTAGCTTGCTATGAATATTCATTTCGTTTAAAAAAATTATGAAAAGCTTGCGAAATTTTTCCGATTATAAGATCTGTCCATTTTGGAAGATTTCGCTGTATTCAGATAAAGATTGGCATAGAGTCCGTTTAAACGCAAGAAGAATGTGAACAGTTTTAAAAAAATAGTAAAGATTTTAAATTCAATAATTATGATATTCCTATTCCAGACGTTGGTAATTTTTAGACACAATATGCAGTTGATATCCCAATTAATTCAATAAAAAAAAAAAATTCAATTAAAAATCAATTTTGACTTTACGAAACTAGCAGAGGTAAATGTTTTTAATGGAATTCTTTCGACACAAAAGCTTCGTTCTAAAGCATAGGTATTCAATGAAAAATAAAAAGAAGAAAAGGCCAAAAACTGAAAAGTGAATTTCGATATGGCCAGAATCGAATAAATAAAAAAGCCAGAGTAGTCCCTAAGGCCACATGCATTTTGATGCTGCCAAGCCCTGGCGCATGCATGAGCGTTGTAACGAGTGAATAGACACATTTGCCTGTTACGCAACGATAACAATAGAATGAAAGCAACCAAACTAAGCGAGAGCAAGAACAATTGCAAAAATATCATTTGAAAAGCGACACAAGACAAATGCTGCAAACCAAACGACTTCGAGTTAAATAATTCAATTACTTTTACGCTAATATTTGCACTGCCGGAAAAGCCGCACATGGACGCAACATGGGGCGCATATGCAATAAACGACACACACTACACACAAAATCAACAACACACACGAGCACAATGGACATTAAAACGCATAAATCGTGATACGTTACAAAAATGTGCATGAAATATGTTTCATTTTTTTTTAAAGCAATACTCATTCATATGCTTAAATGAGAATTTATGAGTTTGTTTTGTAAATACATAATGGTTGGCAAAGAAGCCAAAGAAAGGATTAATTTGGCCATTGTGTGCGTGCCGGCATGCGAAGCCATGCAATGTTGGTATGTCGCCAAGTGACGCTTACATGTAAATTATGATATACATCAGCAACAAGAGCAGCAAAAAAAAAAAAAAAAAAATGATACAGAGTCAGATACGGATTCGGATACAATGATGCAAAAGCATGCCAAGCTGTTAGGTTATCAACAAACTTCAATGCAAATTTACATGTACAAGGCGATGACGATGATGATGATGTGTGATGATGATAAGTGTTAAAAGCGCTCTTGAGTAATTCCCAAGGATAACAAATATAACAGCAAAAGCAGCAATAACACTTAGGTAACAACAACAACAACAACTACAACAACAACAACAACTACAACAACAACATCACGTGTGGCAAGCCAAGGCGCGCAGCATTTTATTTAGTTTTCCTTTTCTTCCTCAGTATTCTAAATACGTAAATTCCCTTTTTGCCTTTGGCTAACGAAGAAAACTGCGCTGTGCCTTGGCATTCGCACTGGCATTCACAGTCGGAGTGGTATACGGATTCAGATTCGTTTTGAAGTGATGAATGACTCGACGTTTGCTCGTGTCTCGTTAGTGTACTCAAGCTAAAGACGAAAAACTGTCGGAGGCTTAAGTCGATGATGTCGGTGTGGCTGAAGCCACTCAAGGGAATTGTCAATTAAAGTTCAGCCCAAAAAGCCAACAGTATTCCAAAAAAAAAAAAACAAATCTTCACAAAAAAAAAAAAAAAAAAAAAAACAAAATAAAAAACAATCTAACGTCGGTAAAAAAGTAACACAACTCACATTGAACGACTTTTCAAACTTTTTGATGGATTCTGTGCACAGACGTGTAACCAAAACGAACAAGCATTAAAAAGAAAAAATAAATAAAAATAAATTCACAGGAAGTCGATTGCTGAAATTAAAACTGTTTAAGTGCGAATTAAGCGTTACTCAAGGGCAATAAAGCGATTTCCGTCAACAATGGCAAAGCAAAAATTAAAATAAAAAAAACCGAAAAAGGAAAATCAAAAAAAAAAAAAAAAGGAGGAAAAACTGCCGGTTAAGCACACTTAAATGAGCGTTTGTGCAGTCAACAGATCGCATGAACTTTTGTTGCTTCAAGTATAATTTTCGCACGTTTTTGCATTGAATTTAACGCACAAATTGACAAATAATTCGCAGGTTGCCCCAAAAGTTTTCGCCAGCTGATACCTACAATGCGGCACGCATTGAACTGTGAATGACATATGCGTATTATGCAAAGTTTTTAATTTCAATTTGCTTTGCGCAAATTAAAAAGTCATCATAAACATTTTTTTTCTTTAATCAAATTAATGTGAAATCAATTGTGAAGAATTGCAATTCCAAATTTTGTTGCTTGGATTTTTAGCGATTTTAAATGAGTGTTCACCGTCGTCGCTGTAATTTTTATGTTCTCGTTCCAATCTGAGAACTTTGATTTGTTAATTTGTAAATTGGCAGCTTGTTAAACTTTTCTTTTGTTTTGATTTGAAACTTTTTATTCATTACTCTGATTCGAGTATAAAAAGCGAATGTGCAAAAAATTTCCAAAGTCCACAAGGCCAATGATGTATTGTCTTTTTTTTTTGTTTTTTTTTTTAGTTGTAATAAAAAATATATAAAAAGAAAAAAAAAATCAAAATTTATGAGTAAATAGGTTTTCTTTTTTTAACATTTATAATCTGTGATTATCTAATAAAAAGAGAATAACGAAAACTAATAATAAAAATTTCAAATAAAGTTAGACTGGACTGCGAACTCATATGAGTTATAGAATTAGGCAAGAAAAAAAGAAAAACATTTTTTAACTTTTACAGCATAATTTATTCTATCAGAAGTTAGCGATGCACCAAGTAAAATAAGCTGAAGGTCATCCAACAGCAGTTAAAGTGACAAATTGACTTATTAAATAGTATATGCTGCGCTTATTTCTTCACTTCTTTGTAAAAATATGTAAAAATCAGAAAGTTTGAAAATAATAAATATTATTGCCTGAAGCTTGGTCTGTATTAACTCCATATATAATATATACATACATAGGTTCTGAGTTAAGTTTATACTTTCTATACTTTTTTTTAACATGCCGCTGGCTAAAAAGTTACAAATACTGCTGTAATCTTAATAAATTCTATTCAACGTTTCATTGACTGATATTATGTACCAAACGAATTTTATCAACTTTTTCTTGCATTTTCGTTAATTTTGTGAAAACTTATAGGACAGCCCATTTTTACATTTATACACGTTTGTACGTATGTATCTATAAATTTGGTTATGTAAATTTTTTATGCTGTCTGTCAGCCACAGCTGGGATTTTTTCCTTTTTTTGATTTCTTTTTGTGCCTCTTCATGCGTTTTACATGCGCATATGATATTTTCAATTCATATTCAGTGCTTTAGTGGCAAACATCCAGAAACGCACATACATATGTAACTTATATTCAAAACAAAAACAAAAACAAAAAAAAACTCGAAAGGCAGGGCTATAGTCGGGCGTAACCGACTATAGAATACCCTGTACCCAATCCAAAAAAAAAAAAAAAGAAGCCATTTTTCGGCTGATCGTTCCTATGGCAGCTATATGTTATACTTAAGTGATATTTATCATATTCAGGAATATGATTTCATATTGCCTGAAACTGTCAAATCCAAAATTTGGTAACGATATCTTAATAAACAAAAAAGTTTTTCTCATTAAATGTTGTTTTTCGGCCGATCGTTCCTATGACAGCTATATAATATAGTGAACCGATATACATAATATTTAGATATGTGATTGGGTATTAGCTAGAACGATTAAATCAAAAATTTGGTGAATATATCTTAAAAAACAAAAGGGTTTTGGTTAGGAAATATTGTTTTTCGGCCGATCGTTCCTATGGCAGCTATATGTTATAGGTTGAATATCGATAAAAAAAAAACTTGTTATGCCTATGGCTTAGGAGACTCTTCGTGCCAAATTTGGTAATTGCAGGGGTTACCGTTTCCGAGATCCGTGCGTTCATACGGACAGACGGACATGACTAAATCGACTCGCCTTTCGATGCGGATCAAGAATATATATACTTTATGGGGTCTGCCACGCCTCCTTATGCCTGTTACATACATTTGCACAACTTTAATATACCCTTTACGATTTTTTGGTACAGGGTATAAAAACATAAAAAATAATAGAGAGATTCATTATTTATTATGCACTTGCTGCAAATGAAATAAATTTTAATGCAACAGTGGAATTAAAAAAAAAATCAAAAATGGTCGACAATAAAACTCAATAAAGTTTAATATGTAAACACACAAACCATCACGAAAACGTTTATATTCAATTATTTCTTTGAAAAATTGCTTTTTATTTCGCCATAATTGGATAATTGCTATCGAAAAAAATTCCTCTTGCAAATATTTACTAATTTATTAAATATGTAGAAATGCAGCATTAACTAAAAAAATTAATCATTGTGCAGCGAAACGGAATTACATGGAAAACTAAAGGACAAAGAACGAAAGTTGAATAAAAAAAGAAAGCACTGAAAAATGTATACATGCACATACATATATAGGGAGGAAGAAATTTATGATGTGTTATTAAATTGTGTAAATTTTTATGCCATTGCCACAATTAACACCAATTAAGCTTTAATTAGTCATTACAATGTGGCATATTTTTTATATGTTTAAATGCTGTGAGAGCAAACGCCAAGGATGTTACTTGCGTCCTCATCGCTTTTTATTGTTAATAAAATCATTTGATAGCGAAAAACTGTGTCAAGCAGTCGCTTAAAATTTATAGTGAAAACATTATGAAACGTCATCAACTTCTATTTAGGTATTTTACTCAGCTGAAACAAATGTTGGCTAGGATAACGTAAAATATGATTCTGTAGTATGTAGAGTATTAATCTGCAGCAGCGTTGAGTAAGTAACTTGGCTTAAATGACACTAGCGAATGGCCTTCCACGACAGGACTAAAACGAGATCAGAAATGATGCATATACTTAGTAATAAAATCATCAGCATGGTCATAAACATTTGTACATTTTTATTTTTCATACTATAACATTGTTTTTCTTTAATTTTCATGATAACCAATTTCCACATTGTCTTACCAGCTTAAGGCAAAAGGCTAGCACATGCACTTTGCAGTCACTTCAATTAAGTAGTTCAATTTAAAAAAGAGAATTTGCTCTTCAATTTCCACTTTCAACTTTAACTAGAACTGAAGTATCTCACTTGGTAGATAAGCTCAGTGAAAGAATAGAGGACTAAGGATCTCTTGGCGAGTATGCAACACCTTGACTAAAATTAATTTTTGTCAACATAAACCGTATTCAGCTTATATTAACTAAGTCACTACCCGCTTAGACAGTTTACTTTCTTTTAACTAAATGAGATTTCACTTCCCTGCATAATTGCTATACCGAGACTTAAGTGTACCAAGAATCTCTAAAGTAATTTGCGCTTTAGTATTTCCCTACACCTTTTCTATTTTTATTGTACAAGTCACCCTACTTTTAAAAATATTCTTTTCAACCGTTATCCCTTAGACAGTCAAGCACTTGGCACATAACACACAAAACTTAACTTGAATCATTTTTATCTCTTAGTTAGTTTAAAAGCAGCGAAGCAAGTGTGTACCCGGCTATATTTCCGGTATGATTGTGCAGCGAGTTATTAATATTCCTACCATGACTGTTGACTTTTGATAACAATTCAATTTGTAGATAAGTTACTAAGCCGGCTGTGCCCGTTAATGAAACTCTAGTGACCTACATGAGGGAATCCTGCAGCAATTTATCGTTTTCAGGTTAAAAATACATTTATATAATTGAAAGAGTAAGCCGCAATATGCTTTAAATCATACAAACGTATTTAAAAAGGAAATGCTTCTTATTCGTTAAATATTTATACAATATTTCTGTACATTATTCACACGAAAAATGAATATAAAAAGAGTCGTGCCTTTTAAAAAAAAATATTAAAAATGTTTGCTGTCATCAGCTTATAAATAATAGATATACTGCTATTAGCACGTTGGCCTGGCAGCCGACTGCAGCCATATCAAAATGAATATGAGAAACGCCAAAATTTGCTTTAATAAATTCTTGCTTTGCATTTTTGCTGCTGTTGCCTAAAAGTATGCAATACTTTTCGGCACGTCATATGTATGTATCACTTGCGCATCGTTGTACGATTCTGACTGCAGTAGTAATCAAACAAAATAACAGACAAAGAGACAGACACTACTAAAGACTAATGGTCGCACGCCAACGAAGCCGTGAACGCACGTAGCTGGCGTTGACTTTGTTGTTAGCCGCATGGTCGAACGAACGAACGAATGAACGAACGAACGAATGGACGAATGGAGGGACTATCATGCGGAGTGTGCTGTTGCGCTCTTGCATATTAGCACGCATGGTCGTAAATATTTCACACTGACTTATTTTTCGTTTTCTCGCTTGTTGTTGTTATTGTTATTACTGTTGCCGTTGCGCTTATTGTTATTGTCGTTTATGTTGCTGCTCTTATTTTTAGTTCTCTCTATGTACGCTTGCTTGTTGTCTTTTTTTTTTTGTTTTTGTTATTTGCACGTGTTAAATCGTATTGCTCATTGCTAAGTACGTGCGACTTTGTGTGATTGCGTGTTTGTAGCTCTTGCTGCTGCCACTGCTCATATTATTATTGTTGTTACTTTAGTTTTGTTATACTTGCTACTTTTCTCTTTATTATTTCTGCAACGGTGCTGTTCTTTTTTTTGTATTTTATATTTGTAGTCTTTTTGTTTTTTTTTAGTTATTTGTTTCATTCTTTTTGGTTTTTTTAGTTTGCGTTCCGTGTCGAAATATTTTGCCATTGTATTTCGTGTGCAATAACAATGCCAGCCACTATTTATTTCATTATTTGTGCTGACTTTTTTATGCAGTGTTTTTTATTTGATTTTTTTTTTGTGTTGTATAATTTTTTCTTGTGCATTATTATGATATGTATTTGTTGTATTCTGGAAAATTTTTTTTTTTTTTGGTTGTATTTGCTGCTACTTAAAATACGTGGCGCATAAAACAAAAAAATCCATTGTAGCGCATATTTATGTGAATTTTTATTAAAAAGAAATAAAACCAACAACAACAGCTACAACACGATCAAGAAACAACGCCATTTTGTTCCTGCTACTGTCTTTTTTTTCGTTTTTTTTTTTTGGTTTTTTGTGTTGTATGAAACTTTTTCATATCGCATTTCGGCAGCAAAGTTTTGCCTATATATCACATTTTGCTTATTTCTTTCATTTGTTTTTGTTTAATTAGTTTTCTTTTGTGAGTTTCGTTTTTATTATCATTATTATTATTATTAAACCTAACGGCACAGTCGACCTTAATTAAAATTTATTTAGCCAACGTAATGAAATTTAAGAAGTGCCAGCATATGTACAACATAAAAAGAACAAAGCCAAGGCGCATGAGAGAGTACAAGAACATGACAGAACAGGCCCAGAGCCAACTGTGCAAATTAATTCTCATACGCGAAATTTGCCTTGCAACAAATGACATAATTGAGATTTTGTGCGCCAAGCAAAGCAAAAACAGATTCTTCGCATAACATGCGACATGACATTGTGAGAACAACAACAACGACGACAAGAGCCAACAACAGCAAATGCCAGCACGCATGTATTTGTCATATAGGAATATGCTGGGCATATGCACACGCAGACAGATGCAGGAGGAACATATTGCGTTAAGTTGTTAAACCACAAAAGAGTAGAACTGCTCTATGTGTGTGTGTGTGTGAGTGTGTGTGTGTGTGGGTGTATATGAGCTTACAGAGCAAGTGTCGCCAAGTCGCAAAAAACCACAAAATTCATGTGCATGGCACAGCAACTCGTACCTGGCTGGCACGTTTGCAACAAGAAGGCATTTACACGTTTGCTTGCTGCTGTTATTGCTGCTGATGCTGCTGCTGAGTATGCTGTCAGGCATGCATATGTACGCATGGCGTTTCCGTTTCCGTTTTAAATAAGTCAGTGCGTATACAAAACACGTAACAAAACGTTCATTTGCGGCTGCAGCAGCCAGTCAGCAGCTGAACTGACTAGCCACTCACTCACTCACTCAGTCAGTCATTCGGTGAGTCAGTTAAGCAACTGCCAGTTGTGCAGTTGACTGCAACCAGCGCATGAGCAGCACACACACACACACTCACACACATGCATGACTTGTACTAAACAGCAGCAGCACAAGCAGAAAAAAGAAAAACAAAAAAGTAGTTGGGTCAAATTGGAGCACAGCGCTGTGGCATCTACTGCCAACTGCAAAGCAGGTTGCCATAGCGTAGATTTTTGCTATTTTGAAAGCGCATGTTAAGGACTTAGCCTGCTTAGTCTTATATTTGAGCTGATTTACTTGTGTACACAAGCACAACACACAACTCACGGCACAAAGCGTCTGTGCATGGGCAAGGTGTGTGAAAGGGGTGTGTTACATTATGCATTGGCAAATCAAAAACAACAATAAAAGCATAAAGTTGCTTGTTGTCGCATGCGCTCGAGGCAAGTGTAAATCCATAAAAAGCATTAAACTATAATGCAACAATCTATTGCAATTGTGCTTTGTTTTACACACAGTTGCTTTTGTCGTTGTTTCTGTCGTTGTTGTTATTGTTATGCTTGTTATTCTTTTTTGCAGGCGCTGGTAAGTATGCAATGGTAAATAAGCAACTGCTGCATAAATTCCAAGCTAAGACACAAGTTTTGCCATAAGCAATGCGCAAAGCGTAACGTTGCCTTGCAAATAGTCACTGTAACTAAACTAGCACTACACTGCCTGAAAATAGTCAGCAACACTCGCACATGTAGTCACAGCAGCCGCCAAGCAGTCGCATATGTGTTTGTCATTGATTTACAGTCAGATATCGATTGGTTTTTGCTTTTGCTTTCAGACAGCAGCTGCGGCAGAAGCAGCCGCTTAGCTTATTCCTGCCAAGTGCACCTTTCCTTTGTTATTGCTGTATATGTATGCATGTGTGTGCGTGTGTTTGCCACACGTTGTGTCTCGTTTTCGATTTACCCTATAGCAAACGCATTCAGGCGGCAAGGCGCATCCGCATTCGCATCCGCTGCAATCTGGCTGCAATGCTGTAAATGCTTGCATACCATTTGACTGTTGACTGTCAGTGTGTCAGCACAGTTTGCCCTGCCTCACTTTCTCTGGCTCTCTTCCTGCCACGCAGCCTCTCTGCGCTCTAGATTAAACTGTTCTAAGCCGTGCTGTGCGTCTACTTGCTCGCTTCGTTGCATTGCATTGGGTTTTTAAGCTTGATTTCATTTGGTATACACACATACTCCCACACACAGACGAGTACGAGAGTACGCATAGCAAAATTGACATTTTGCACATGTTGTTGCCACTATGTTGCTGTTGTAGCTGTTTGACATAAACCGTCTCAAGTGACATAAGCTTGCAATGGGTATTTAATAACTGAATATGTTATGTATGTACGTAATATTCTGATAGCTACTCAAACAATTGCCAATGATCAAAACATGAACAACAACAGCAACAACAACCAGAGCAAGTGACCAAATAAACATGGTGTTGTGCATACACAAATCTCGACCGCACATTATTAGCATTGCGTATACGTCGTGTTGCGCCTGTAATGGGTGATTTGCGCAAGCAATTAAAAGTTTTTCGATTTGAAAATACATGCAAATTGATATATGAAAAAACAAATTAAAATTGCATAAATATCCATAGATGCAGCTGCTTATCTGTTAAAAAAAAAAAAGTTGATTATAATTTAAAGATTACGTCAACTTTTGGCTAAACTTAATTTGAAGTTTTCAATAAACCAGAAAATGCATAACATTTTGTGTATTTCTTTTTTTTTTTGTATTTGTTAGAACTTGCTATACACGTAGCAACAAATGTATTTATGAACTTAAAAATGCCATACAAAGATGCTTAACCTTTTCTTTGAATTAGCAGTAAACATTGTAAAAAACAAAAATACCATAATTTGAAATTTTTGCGATTGCTGCGAAGACAGCTTAAAAAAGGCCCTCAAGGTCAACATAAAGGATTTCGACGTAAGCAGCCCATCATTCACAGCCGGGGACAAAAACTGCAGATTTGAAGTCTAGATTGTAATTTCTATTTTTAAAGGCAAGCAGAATCCACATGGATTCATGGAATCAAGTTTATCTTTGCAGCATTTATACTTTAAGAGTGTCTCCGAACTTTGAACTTTTAGATATTGTATTAACAGTTCGGTGGCTGCCCGAGACGACATTTGTTGTTGTTTCTACCGAAATGCTAACCTAGCAACTAGTTTTTGAAAAAAGCATATTTATTTTATATACCTTCAAATGCTTGCTGCAAATCAGAATACGGTATCAATAATCTATTACTATGACAGTGGCTTGAATCCCTGAAGTAGTGACAATCGATTTGTTTTCTTATTTGCAATTTAATTAATTGAAATTATGAATAGCTCTTATATAAGCAATATGCCGATATATGCTTTTAATAAAGCCAACATTAAAATCACCCTTTGACAATTTTGTGCTGAAGCTGATTTACAGACAGCAATCAAGGTTGGCATGAGCGTTGCATCCTGTACGCTACACAGAATTGCTTTCATAATGAGATTATTGCTTATGCTTACTAATTAGCATGGAAATCATTATCATGCTAATAAAGCCCAGAACGAGTAATGATGCAGCCAGCGATATTATAATTGCCTTAGCAGTTACAAAATGTGAGTCTGCCACTAGCAACAGATACATACTTACAGAGAGATATACTTACATAAATATTTAAGCTGTAATGCCATATTGGCTGCATAAACTGGACAAGTGCGAAACTGGCGCCCAGGGAATTTTTATGTAAATTTCAACCAAAAATCTAATTAGGCCAAGTAAGTGCATAAATAATTAAAATGGTATGCTATTGATATAGTGAGTGTAGTGTGTGTGGAAATCGATTTCACACTTGCACATATTTAACTTACGGTTTAGTGATTTTAAATATTTACAAGAAAACCAAACGACCAATACAGACACTGTCTCAGCCTGCTGCCAGTTGCCTGCCGCTGCTAGTTTGCCACTTTGTTAGTTTGCTAGTTGGCCAGTTTGTGTTGCAATAAATTTTGTCATTAAATGTTTATATGCTGAAATAGCACAACTCGTCAGCAAAGTCAGCACAGCAGCAGCTTGGCAAGTTAGTTGCAATTTAGGCAAAATTAATTATTAATAGCAATGCTTTGGCGCTAGAATAGATTTTCTGTGCATATATGTGCTTAAATGGTTGCCAAATCAGAGTCAAATAAAGTCCAAGTAAAGCAAAAAGCCAACAGTTGAGTTGGAAATCAATGGGGCTACAAATTTAAAGCATACTTTCGTGCGCATTGAAACAACATCCGTTTGCCGGCGTTTGCTAAACGCATATATACTCATATACAAGACGGCATGTTGGCACAGTCATTATGCGCAAAGGCTTATCTTTATCTACATACAACAACAACAACAAACAACAACAACAAGTAGCAACAGAAGTAGTCATTTCCTGCTTATGTCTGAGTCATTGTGTTAGCTAAAAAATTGTATGTGCATATATATTTTAAGGCTTTGTGTGGCAACTCTTTGCCTTTGAATACTTGTAAGCAGCAACGACCACAACAATAACAACAACAAAAACAAGGACTACATGTATTGAAGTTGACTTGTATGAATTTAAATTTATGCAAATAACTGCGCAACACATGAAAATGATCCACATAAATCGATTGTTTAGCACATCGAAGCCAATATCTGCGTGGGCGAGGGTCTGGGCATCTGTGTAAAGGCGCTAACTTTGGAAAAATTCGGACACGGTCGACACGGCCAATGGCAGTGACTGTAATGCAAAAATATTTTTTCATGCTGTCGTGCTTGTGTAGCCATAGCATGCCCACACAATTAACAAATTCCTTGCCACATTTTATCGCCTGCTTGCGACAACAACTGACAGCACGTGGCATAAAGTGATTACAAAGAAAATGTCAAAGCGATAATAAAAGAAAAAAAAAAAAAGGAAAAACGAAAACCTAAAACAAAAACAAAACACGAAAAAGGAACAAAAAAAAAACCAATAAAGCAGCTGCCAATAAAATCAAACGCAAAGGCAAGGAGCCAAAAAACCAAAAACCTGCTTATATATGTATGCTCATATATACAAAGAGGAAATAGCTTATAAAGCGTAAAAGTATTCGCCCAATGAACTTTTTGCAATGTAGCACGCGTTTGCGCTGTTTGCGCATAGCAGTCAATTTGTGCACGAAAATCTCGTGCCAAACCCATAATGTGCGGAGACGGACAGCTGTCGTTTGAAGTTGCGCCAGCAGCAGAGTCACAGCAAAGCAAGCGATGAAGCAGACGTTGACATCAGCGGCTACGGCTTCGGCTACAGCTGTGGCTACGAGTGCGCAACGAGTTCAAGTCAAACAGCATTCAAACGCAAAGTTTTCACTTTATTAAATTATATAGAAGCAGTATTGTACATATATATTTATGATTTTATTGCTATACTGGAAAAAATGTCAATGACAGCAGAATTCGATCAAATGCAACCTTCTGCTGGCAGCTACAGAAATTTTTTTCTTCATTTTTATTTTGTTTTTTATTTCATTATTATTTAATTTCTTTTGTTGATTTATCGTTTTCAATTTTTTGTTATCCAATTCAATTGTAACGCTTTATGCCATCATGGATTTGTGTAGTTGTGTCATTTCATTTTAAGTTTAAAAGGATTTTAATGAACGCAATGAGCAACAGCAAAAGGAATTCCTTACACTTCTGCGCACACATTGCTGTCCGGCTGTCTGTTTGTCCATTTGTACATTGGTCTGTGTGCTCGATTGTGTGACAGTTCAAAGCCTTTTGTTGCACAATAAAAGAGACAATGTACGGACAAGAAAATTGTGACAAAGCTGTTGACGTTGCTGCCGCAAGCGTTAAAGTGACACCTTGAAGTGTAAAAGTCGCTGGCTTATACATTCGCAATGCTGCCCAGCAGCTAGTCTGCTTGTCTCTTTTTCTTGTTACTTGTATGTGTATGTGTGTGTGTGTGCGTGTGTGTATGTGTGTGCACAACAACTTATTGCTTTAATTTCAAATGGCATGTATAACATTGCTTGCGCTTGTTCTTCTGGGTGTGCGAATGCGTACGTGCGTGCGAGTGTGCGGGTGTGATGGCCAGAAGTAGGTCAAGCTGTGTAAACCTGTTGAAAGCGCAAGGCGTCATAAGCATAAGCCAGCACACGTCATCTACGTTTATATGGCAAATATATTAAATGAAAAACATGCAGCATGCTTTTGTGCGCGCCGATGTTATTTGTTAAATGTCATAAAGGCACAAGGCAAATGCATTGAAATTAATTTTAAAAAAAAGCATAGCATACTGCTGTGCGCGTAGATTTAATTTGCTTAATGCTGCAAGTCATGTTCATATCAATTACATTGACATATTCAATTTGCAATTAATTAATGTTTTGACTGCGGTTTTGCATTTCAATTTAATAATCATTAGCTGCAGTCTTAGGCAAGTCTCACATGTATATGAAAGCTTTTGTAGTTTCTTAATGCCTTTCGTTTCATGTTCCAATTCTTGTCATATACATTACAAGACTCTTATCCTTTCTCCTTAATTACGTTTAGTTTCATTTGCAGACAAATCGCAATTTAATATCAAATTATCAAAAGGCATTTAAGTTAATCTTTAAAACCGCAAAACATGCGAAAAAAAGACAAATGTTCGCATGTTTGTTATATGCAGTTATATTTAATTAGTTTTCACTTTACACTAACACGATTTACATATATGCGTAGATAAATTTACCTCATTTTATTTAAAATTAATTAATTATATGTGTCAGCTACAAGTTTTTGTTAAAAATTTTCATTTTGTTGTTTTTCTGTTGTTTGGTATTTATTATTATTATAATTATTATTATTTTTGTTGGCTCGTGTTATTCGTGTGGCTTTTATGCATGTGTAGCTGTGGTAAATTTTATAAATGTTACGTATACGCGGCGTGTGCCACATGTAATTGAAAACCTACATTTTCGGTATTTTGGGGCCGCCAACTGTGCACATGACGCCTTTGTTTGCATATGCGAAGTGTAATTTTAACAATGTCGTATATATGTAAATATCATGTGCACACACACTCACACACATGCGCACATATGTATGTGCTGTAAAACCTCGTGTAACGGGTTAGCAGCAGTTTGAAAAAAGGGCAACAGAATGTCTAATGTTATGAATATCAGATTAAAAAAATACATAGGCACATAAGTAAAAATTTATTACTTTCGGAAATTCTTGGAATTGATTTATATTTATTTCAATTTCTCACTGGCATACGTTATTATGCGCAAATATAACAAGGCATAAATTTCGCTGTTCAAGGAAATTGCTTTTGTAGCACATGCGCGCGTTTTTACTTGGCTGCTCGCTTAGCTGGAAGCAAATAGGCAATTGTCGGCAATCCGCGACACCTCATCGTCAGCACACTTCTGGCAATTTCAGTTACATTTTATTATGCGCTGCATCCGCATTTTAAAAGGCTGTTCCATTTATTTAGTACTTAGCAGCGGCTTTAAGCTGTAACTGATTTTTATGACAAACATTATGCACATCGACGCATTTTTTAAATATTCTGCAGATATTTTTAACCTTGTATTTCATAGAGATAAAATGCTATATCAAAGAAATATTTTTTGCAAAAAGACATTAAGTAATTTATTTATTTGGCCAAAATTCTTTTACGCATATCTCAAAAAAATTTTTTTTTTAGGTATACACCACATTTTTGCTTTAAACAGCATTTAAACATATACAATATTTAATTTTTTCATGAATTTTATAAATAGACAAAAACCAATGTTTCTTGGTAAACCTTGGCTTATGACAAAAAGGAATCGGAGTCAAAAAACTTTTTTTTACATTTTATAAGCTGCAGCTTATTACCAAATATGGCATAATTTAACATGTACCAAACCGACAAATATATACGCCAAATAGTAGGAAAGGAAAATCGATTGATTGAATCTGGTATTTTCTTTTTTTATTGATTGAATGCACAATTCATTTCATTCGAATGTATATGTATGTAAGTAAAAAAAAAATAACAGTAATAAATGAAAAGTATTTACGCTTGCTAAGCTATAATGACATACATCTGGCACCGCCCACTTAATTAAAATTCTTAAGCGAAGGTCTCTATAGGAAGGGCTATTCGTATTTTTTTATGTACAAAATATAAAGCAGAATACAATCAATTTCTTGTCTCTCATTTAATATAATATTTATTTAAATGATTATTTATAAAGATTTATTTAGTTGAGTAAATCAACTAACAAAAGAGAATTTTGAGAACATTATTAAGTATATTCGAATAACTTAGGGAAAGCAAGCAAGCCAGCAAAAAAAAAGAGAAAAAAATATGCTCCCAATCATCAAACGTATAAATTGCACTTCATTATGCCTTTAATATGAACACAGCACGCCAGAGGCAATAGCCAAGAAATCTGCACTTAAGTATCTGTTATATACTTACAAATGTATGTAATTTGCAATTTCTCATGTCCTTTGAACATCTTTTATTTGCACCATTTTGATTGGCGTTTTTGTGCTTCAAGGTTTTCATCGCTGTTTTCCTAGAAGAATTTTTGATTGCTGTTTTATTGAAACAACTTTTCTTTCATTTTTTGTTGAATTCTCTGCATTTATGTATTGCACTTATAACCTTCAGAGTTAATTAATTGACGCAGCACTTTATAGCTTCATGGCTTTCCGCTTAAATAACTGCATAATTTGCAGTAAGCCAATCAGATCGGATTTTTTATTTTTAACATGTACAATGTTAACGTAAACTTTGATGTTCCTTTAGATAAAAATAAGTTAATGAGATACAATTTATAATAATTCAAAGCTAAAATTAGTCTATAAAATATATAAATTATTCATGTATTAAAGTTTCTTAAAGCTGTTAACTATGTTACCCCAATTTGCTTTATTTTGTGCGCAATGTCCTTAGGCAGCTTGTTAACGATAGATAGAACAAGCGAAATATAATTTAATTGCTTGCCTACCATAAAGGATCAATCAGGCTTAACTACGAACATGTACATTGAATGGTTAATGGTAATTAGGCTGTTACCCACGCCACCGAAGCGCTGACAACTGCCTTAGCCAGTTGGCATTAAATTGTCATTTCCCTCGGCATACCATAAACAACTGCTGTCAACGGCTGGGGGGCCACTTCGAACAGCATTTTTATTAGCTTAGAAAAATGTCCAAAACAGGAACTGTTATGCCAAGTAGTTGACAGACGTGATGGCATTTTTAATTTATGTTACACAAAGGATCAATTGGTAGCGCATATAGACACTGCGTCCAAAGAGTCAATGTATTGCCTATTAGGGAAACTGAATGTACTACAATTACATACAGATTTCATTTAATTTACTTTTATATTGTATGAATCTATTTAAAAACAACATAATTTAGTTCTTCTTCAAAAGCATAAATCACGCTTAAGCATGTTTGCTTTTAAAAAACATACAACATCACGAATTGGATTTTACACAGAACTTTCTAGTCAGCTAAGAAAATAAAACTTGCAAAGTTCTAAAAACGTCGTCCCCAAGCAACATTTGTCGTTCACCAATTCTTTAGCAAACTTTCGCTCTGCTTTTACTTTGCACTTTAACACACAGAAACGTGAATGTGAATCAAGGCCGGACGTATAAGAGCAAGGCAAACAGTCATACTTATAGTTGCTGTTCATCTTTGCTGGCTACACTGTACTTATATACATATGCAAAGTAGCTTATACATGTATAAATTTGCATATGCATATATTTTCCATTTATGCAACAGCCAATAAGCTGCAATAACTGCACACACTTTGAAGTGGTCTGCTTCATATATTTTTTTCCCCATTAGTTTTTGTTCTGTGCGCCTTAAAGTCTGCTAAGCTTTTCTAAACAGCAAAAGCAAATACAGCCACAAATCGATTATTGGATGCCTAATAAATATAGATTATCAAGGCTTCGACACCTTCAATGCCAATGCGCTTTATGCATTAATGCACCTTGCCAATATCCTGCTTAGTTTGCTGTCCTTGTGCTTAACTTATTTATTTTGTAATTTTTGCCATTTTCACTTAGTGCGGTTCTCCGATTTTAATTGAGTTCATTCGACCATGCAACTAATGCAGTTGTTGTGGTTGTTGTTGCTGCTGCTGCTGCTGCTGCTTTTGTTGTTGTGGCTACTGCTATTGGCAGTCAAGCTGCTGCAGCTTTAGTATTTGCTTTGCGTAAAAGTCAAAGTTGAAATCGATGGCTATTGCAGATAAAACTAAGTGCACAGCAAATGAAACCAACGCAACTAATCAAAAGCGCAGACGCTGGCAGCGCTTAGCAGATACATAAACCACAAGACGAACACTCAGCCCTCTTTCACAGCAGACCACACTACACCACACCCTGGGCATTAGTCAGTAAGTCAGCTTAAAGCTGAAAAGCAGCAGCAAAGCAGAATTCATATTAAACATGACATTCACGATTAATGTTGCTACTCAAATTAATGTGCGCTCTAATTTGATTGCTATACATGTGCGTATCGCGGTTGCCCTTTGTTTGCGTGTATCTGGCTGCGTGTCTCATTGTGGCACACTTTTCGACCGCCACTCGGCGCCGCCAGCGTTGTCAAACTCATTGTCATACTGGATGATTGATAATTCTTGTGTAAGCAGGACAACAGATGTCGTCGCTGTTCGCTGCTCGCTGCTGGTCCTTTGCCATATTCCACACGTATAATGCCAAAGGCATGTCTTACATTTTGACTTAATGCTCTTGCTATGGTTGTTGTTGTTATCGGAACCACACCTTAAGCAGCTTTGTCAGAGTTCAAAAGGGTTCAATCTAATACGCATTGAAATGTGCCAAATAACTGCTCCGATCATCTTACATAGCATGGCAAAATATTATTTACTAATGATGTTCAATTTGTGTGAAATTTGTTTATATTTGCGATTGCCAGTAAACGCCTTCGTCTGCTATCTCGTGCATCTTAATCACCTTCATCTTCATCTTCAACTTCATCTTGGCCACCTTTGCCTTTGCCATTGCCTAATTATTTACGTTAATACGTTGCCTGCGGCTGAATCGCAATTGCGTGTAGCTCCTGTGTGCGCTTAAGTGGATTTTTTATAGGCTTAAGCATTTCCCATTTGGCTTTAATTGCACTTCATTTATTTAACGGCATTCAGATGATCACATTTGATATCTTTATGTGTGCCTTACACACTGCTAATGTGCTAAGGCTAAGCTGAGTGGCAGAGCGGTGTGAGATGTCTGCTGTTTAAGTCAGCATAGCAATGAGTTGCTGGCAGACATTGACTGTGGCTGTGTTACACGTTGGTTAAGTCTGTGCACAGCTTGCGCTTAACTTTGGCAATATGTGTTAAGATGCTTTATAATGATTAACAAATTATGCACATTAGTCAGCGGCGTTCGGAGAATCTTAATAGCTCTGGGGAAGTCTAAAACCGGCGCCAAGAAATCAAGAATAATGCAACTATTAAAACCAGTTCCCTGTCTCTGAGAAAGCTTGTTGACATGCGTTTATCATGCACTGCAATGGATGTGGCTTCACTCGTCAAAATACTAAACATCAGCATAGGCAAGTCTACTTATGACAAAACTTTCTTCTGAGAGTAACTTTGCGAAGTAGCTCAAAGTTGATCATTACTGTAGCTAACTAAACCTTATCGGAAGAAATTGAATAGAAATAAAAATCATAATTATCGAAACGACTGTAGCCAACAATAAGAAATTTAAATTTTGGCATACTACATTTGAGTTATTTCCAGATGAATGTGTCTCATATGCTATATGCAGCATATGACTAAACACATTTTCCATATGAAAAATTGTATTCAAATTTCCGAAACAAGTGTCAACTTGCTGCGCTGACTCAGAGAGTCAAAGAATTTCAAATGACAACACATAATGATATATTTTTAATAATACTTCACTTGAATTTTTTATATATATTATGCTAAATAAATATAACACAACTTAAATTTTTTACTTTGCTTTTTATTTGCAGCTGACGACATTCTACAATGAGACAGGCCTGTTCAACATTTCCTCAAATACGGATACGATAGTCGGTGAGGATCCGGATGCGCCGTCACTTGTGTCAATTTTAGTTGTTGGTAAAGTAAATGTCGTTGAATGTCGAACCAAGAAAGCCAAATGCATGTCACACAATCCGAGCAAGCAAGCCACCAACCAACCAATCAACCAATAGTCAAGCATGCAACCCAATCTGCCACACACACCGCCAACATCCAAAGCACCCAACCGCCATTCGCCAACAATCCAAGCCAGTCTGCCAGCCAAGCATGGATAAATTCCCGCATGCATATGCTGTTTGTGGGGGAAGCCAATATAAATTTTGGCATATTTCATACATATGTAACACAATACATTTCATTGCCAATTAGGCGTCAAATGGCACATGCCCGCAATATCACGTTTATCAATATCATCGTCATCATCATCATCATTGTCAATATCATTATCTGCTAGAACATCAGCGTTATCAACATCATCATCTTCATTCTCAACATCATTATGATCGTCAGCGTCGTAGTCAGCGTCATCGCATACTTGGCATGTTGCATGATTTCGTGTGTGTGTGTGCACGAAAATTTCATGATTTATGTCTCGTAACGTAACCAATCGTGCCTTAGTATAGCAAACGAATGTGGCATGGTGTGCTGTAGCTTATTGTAGTGTAGTGTAGTGTAACGAAGTGTACGATTGACAGTTTTCAATCTAAAAAGTTATACATACATATATGCAGTTTTATCTATGTATGCGTGTGTGTATGTATATACTCGCATGTGTTTAGCATGTTTGCATTTTGGTATATTATTTTATTTTATTTTTTGTTTTAAATTTTTGTTTTAGATTTTATTTTATTTTTTTTAATTTTTCGTTTTGTGGCCTTAATAGCCTTTCATACTTATACGTTTATATGTATTACGTATTTTGCAGGCATTTTTCTGTCAGTGCTAATTTTCCTCTCCGTTGCGGGCAACATACTCGTCTGTCTCGCCATTTACACTGAGCGTAGTCTGCGTCGCATTGGGAATCTTTTTCTCGCATCGCTGGCCATAGCAGATCTTTTTGTGGCCTCGCTGGTGATGACATTCGCGGGTGTCAACGATTTGTTGGGTAAGTACGCTCCTCTACGCTGCTAACCAAAGCGCATTTTCGTGTCTTTTAATTTTTACTCTTTTTTGTTTTAATACATGCGAAATTCGCGCTTAAGCATAAACTCATTAAAACTGCAATAATTAAAATTTTTCAACTTTTTCCGTCTAAACATAAGCGCTGAAACAAAAACAACCAAAAGAACGTCGACGACGACGAAATAACAAAATTTAAGGCATTTGCTGTTGTGTACAAAAAAAAAAAAAAACAAGAAAGAGTAAAAACAAAAAAAATAATAATACTCGTAATAATAAAAACCGTTGATCCTTTAGGCAAGCTACGGAGACTTATTTGCTGGCTGGCTGCCTGCCTGCCTAGCTTGCTCACTTACTTGCCTGTCTGCCTGGCTGCGTGTCCTGGCAGTGTTGTTGTCACTGTGTGGTGCAAAATTTTGCATGAAAAATCACTTTCATTGTTGGTTTTGTTGTTGTTGTTGTCGGTTGTTGTTAATGTTGTTGCTGTTGCTGTTGCTGTGCATAGTACAAGCTTGCAAACCGCAACAACGGATCTTTGCGTTGATGCAGAAAACAGCAGTGACAGAGGCACACTCACAACCCAGCATACACCACATACCCACACACACACACCCACACTCACACACACACATACTCACTCACTCAGTCAGTCTTAGCAGCATATAAGATTTGGTATATGGGAAATCAGCCAAGCATTCACATGTAATATACATATTTCATTATATGCATTCGGGCGTGCACAAGCAGCCAACAACAACAGCAACAACAACAACGAAAAAAACGTTCTGCAATGCCAGTGAGGTCAGAGCCAAATGGCTTGACAGACTTGACGTCTTTCGCCTGCATTCAGTTACACTCATGTACACCCACTTGGCAAGCACACACACACATACACTGTCTCACATACATCCTTGCGCAGTCAGCAAGTGACACCCAATCTGTGTGCATGTGTGTGTGTGTGAAGTGTTTGCGCCCAATGCTGCTGCAGCGCCGTCAAAACGTTGCGTTGAGCCAAGTTGAATAGACGCGCTTCGTGTTGAGACGTTGACAAAGTTTTGCAGGATTTTAACAGGAACTTTATTTCGGATTTTCTTTTTTTTTTTTTCGTTTCTCCTATTTTACATCATTTTATTCTGGTTTTTTTTTTTTTTTTTTGGCTTAACTATGCGAAGGTTCGTTTTTGCTTGCGCAGGCAAAATTGAAAACTAGCAAGTTTTGTTGCTGATTGCTTTTCTTTTTGCAATTTTTTATTTATTTTTTTTTTTTGACGTGCATTTCCTCAAATGTTTTTTAAATTTGTCGGTTGGAGTAGCTACTTATTAAAAAATGTAGCTCATTACTTAGAAAATTGCATAAAATGCTGCGTGTTAGCCGGCTAATGAGCAAACAAATATTCCAAGCAGACGCAGTCAGGCAAAATGTGTATCTACAGCTAAGATCTGCAGATACATAGTTACAAAAGCAGCGCCAGGCAATGCTGGCAAAGTTGGCTGCAAAACTTAAAGCCGACTGTAAGCCAAAAGTCAAGTCAAATAAACGACTTTTATGCTTGTTATCAATAGGCTAGGTTAGAGTGCAAATGTCTGCCTAGTTGCAAATGGAAAGTTCAAACTGGCAAATAAGCAAGCAAAAAAAAAAAGCAAAAAGATAAAAATAAAATAAAAACTGCAAAAAGGACATACGGGGCGTCAAAACACGCTGACTATTTAAATGTGAAAATGCTTTAGTAAAATAAGAAAAAAAAAACAAAATGGAAAAATCGAAAAAAAATATGCGTATCTTGCAATAAACGTGTATATAACGCTACGCACAAGCTTACGCACGCGGCTTCACATATGCCGCGCTATATGCCAATGCTCACATGCGTTATATCTTTGTATCCGCATATCTGCACATACCATACAAACAACGGCACAGCATAGCACAGGTGCAAACGGAAGTGCAAAAACAAAGAAGAAATAAAAATCCCATGCTGCCATATGCCAAAACAGTCAGCTGGGGAAAGCGACAGGCGGGGCCACAGGCAGGAGGTGTGTCAGCAGCAGCAGAAAAAAAAAAATGTAGAAAATTGTCACACGTCAACATAATTTCGTCGCTTATGTCTCGCTGAGTTGTGGCAAAAGTTGCCTTTTTGCTATGTGTTGCCTGGCAAGTGAATAAAAGCAAATATGAGTAAGCAAAAAGTTTGCAATATATCAAAAAAGCAAAGCGAAAAAAATAGAAACACCAAAAGAATAAAAGAACTTTAGAAAATGGTTTGAGTACTTAAGCGCCGTGTGCTGTAGATGCGTCGTGCGTCCCATTGCCCATTATTTGATAAAGCCTTCGACACAATTAAACTGTCGTGTCACTTTGCCTGCTGACATGTTAACAGCAACCGCATGTAAAACATGAAATCAAAACCCCAAACTCTGATACCAGATGCAAATATAACAAAATAATAACAGACAAAAAAACAAAAAACATAACAACAAAATAGAAAATAAAAACAAGCATGAGTTTGTTATATGAAAATCGTGCGTTTTGTATATATAGGAAAATGCTGACTGCCGAATTGTTGTATTTTTATTTTTTATTTACCTTTGTTTTATACTATATAAGCTTAGTTAAAGCAATTTGACAGCTGCAAATGATAGCTTTGCTTACGTGCTTTTTGGCAGGCATACGCTGAATTATATATGTGTAGCTAATAGTTTGTTCCTGTGAGTTACTGAGAGTTGCTGCGGGTGACTGGGCAGGCAGCAATGAGACAATGGGGCCTAGCAGCACGCATATGGCATGCCACTATTATATAAATTGGATCGCATGCCTTCCCATATCAGCAGCAGCAATAATTACGATTAACAAGCGAAAATAGGTTTTCTTTAAGAGCTTTAAAAAACAAACATAATACGCAGTTTCACATTTTAAATTACAAAAATTTATATATAAGTATAAAAATTTATTGCTTTCAGCTCGATGCTGCAGTTCAGTTGAATTTATAAAAAAAACTAGAAATAAAATAGTGCAGTTTATAGTTTTATAAAATTAAAAGCTGATATTTTGGAGATGTTAAGTTAAAAAAAAAATGACAGTAGCATAAATACCAGAAAAAAAAGAAAAAAAAATTGTTTAAGGGTAAAAAATAAACGCTTCTCATGCTGCTTATGCTTATTCTGCTTGTGGTTCCCAAACAAATACATGCCCATACATACTCAAGGGATTGAATAAGACAACAAATAAAAAACAAACTATCACATTCAACTAACGTAATATTAATTTCATAACCAAACCCAAAATAATCAGTGCAATTTTATTATTATGTTTATTTAACTTGTATTCAATTATGTGCATTTCTCAATGAATAATAACAAAAATAAAACACTTATGCAATATAAGCAAATCGTTATGTCAACTAATCAAAATCTAAAAATAACAAAGTGCCTGCGGTTGGCTTGTATCACAAGAGACAAAGCACCTGCAGTCATACTTCGTTTATCATGCGCATTTAATTGTTTCTTAGCAAAAATCCTAGGCGCTGATAAATCACATTCGTTGTGTGGCTGTCAGCTGCCCCGACCTCTTGGTTATCCTTAAGTGAGATATATAGCGCTCAGTCGAGTTCTAAATCAAAGGAATTCTACTGATTGGCATAACTGCAAAAAAATTCAATTAAATACAATGTTCAGCGAATGTCGAAGACAATCGCAATAAAACCGAGTGAAATTTTTCCTTTGTTTTTGGCGAATATTTTTTTGTCTTTTCTTTTGCATTTGCTTTTTATTTTTTACTTTTTCCAGTTCCTTTGGATTCAGTTTTACACGTGGCATATAACCATTCCCACACAGCAAAGCAAAGCAGCAAAGCACTTTGATGTCTCACAACTGTTTAGAGTTTAATTCACCAATAAGTGTCCTTGAATTCGGCATGCGGCCAATGTCCTTTAATGGATTACAGTTCATACATTGCACCGCAGGTGGCCAATTCAAAGCCACATCGCATCGAACATAATTGTTTAAATAATGTCTGCGTCTTGTTAGCCATTTAAACATGTTTAATCGAGCATTTGGCTAAATAAGCTTCATCTCTGCGAAAATTTTGTTGAGCAGTCAATGGTTAAGGTGCTGGGATTTTCACAATAAAATCAATTGCTTTAGTTACAATGAGCATTGAAACATGTTTAGTCCATTAGTGTAAATATGAAATTTTTTTCTTCGAAGGACTGCAACAGAAGCAAAATATTGATCTGCTATACGAATTGGTGCAGTCCACCTGATATTTAAGATAGTTATAATACTCGTAATAATGAACTTCAGCCAAAGTTAACAAACATACACTATCTTGCAATGCAATGTAATGCCAACTAAAAATTATATATTAAATCACAAACCAATTGGCCTACATTCTACACTATGAAATTGGGAGTGTGCCAAAAAAAAAAAAGGAAAGTGTTTATTGAAGCGTGCATAAAATAACTGCAAATCAGACTAAAAAACTAATCAGTGCAAAAGCTAACGAATTAGCTACCAATCAGCGACTTTTCGCTTCCTTGCGTGTGTTTTCGTTTTGCTATACAATCGTACAACGATATCTCGTCTGTAGTTTGCTGTCGATGGGCACAGCCTTCATCCTGCCAGGCATAAGCAACGCCCAGCAAGACGCAACGTTGGCATTCTGAGGCACGGTGCCGCCTCGTGTGGGGTCATGCTGTGTACTTAGATTCAATTTTGATTATGCTTCAGCATCCAGACGAAGCTTAAGACAGAAAGTCATAATAAGAAAAACATAAAAATTATTAAATGAATGTTTATTATTATGATTTCTATATTATAGGCTAACTAAGCCTTAAGTGAGCAGTTTGTTTATAGCTATGAAGAATTACCCAAAGAATAACTTGCCTAATGCAGCGACAAAGACCGCTGGCATTCTTCTTAAATTGTTTAGTAATAACTCACATAGAATCAAAGCTGTTTACAGCCATTTATATTTTTAGCTGGAAAATGATATATGTATTATATTCATAACAGATTTAATTCTACTGATGCCAATTAATTTTTTTAGTGTTTAAATCTAATCTGGAACTCATTTGCTGCAGGTGTTGTGTCCTTTATTTTAAAATGCTACATGTTTAGGCTGCGTAGAAAGAATTCAATTATTTTACTTGCTTATAAGAGTCCTAAGAAAAAATGATATATTTTTTTATACGTTTCGTTTATCAATAATGATTTTAACGAATATTTTATAGTTTTGCATATGTGAAAACAATAAATTGAAAAATAGTGAACTGCAGTATGTCAAATGCCAGAGGGCAGCCCCTTTGCTAAATATGTAAGCATGATATGCTGATGTGGCCATGAAATAAAATAAAATGTTTAAAGCAAAATGAAAAAAAAAAAAAAGTTAAAAAAAACTCCCACAGAACAACAAAAAATCAGATAACAAATAAATATAAAACTACGCATACAACAGGATATCCGTTCAGTGCCTAATATACATTTCCCTGCGTTGCGGTGTATGAAAGGGTGAGGGTCGGTGCGTTGCGTTGCGTTGCGTTGCTGGCTGTGCGCTTGACCGGTTTGGTCTGCTTTTATTATAAAAGGATTTGTTTGCTTTTTATTTTTTTATTAAAGGGTTTTGCTTCTTTGTGACCACTTTGCAGCACACATGCAAAATTAAATTGAAATCTGTACGAACAACATTAAAACGGAAACGGAAATGAATTTATAAAATCATTTTGTCTCAATTTGGCACATGAAAACTTTATAGGAAAAGAAAAAAAAAAAAAAGTAGCCAGATACGTACAAAAATATGGCAATTTTGGCAGCCAACGAAACGTATGCAACACAAACTGTATTCAAGCAGAAATGTGGAAAAAACAACAAATAAAAAATAAAAAAAAAAACATCAGCATAACAACAACAATAGGCAAAATATACACAAATACATAAACATATATATGTATATGTATATGTATGTTCATATGTATGTTTATGCACCCTTTAATTTCGTTTATTTGCCTCATACTCTATTTCTGCAGATGTTGTTGTTGTTGTTTTGCTTTTGTTTTTATACACTTCTCACTGTTATAATGCCCTCAATGCTGACTGCGCCTCATGCTCTTTTTGTTTTTCTGTATTATTTTTTCTTTTTTTTTTTTCTTTACAGGTTATTGGATCTTTGGTGCGCAATTTTGTGACACATGGGTTGCCTTTGATGTCATGTGCTCAACGGCTTCCATACTAAATCTGTGCGCTATATCAATGGACCGATACATACACATCAAGGATCCACTCAGGTAAATATAAGTTGCTCGTTTTAGCTGCAAGTGTGCGAGTTTGAGTTCATTTTATTTCGATTTTCATTTTCTTTTTTATTTTTTTTTTTTTTTTGCTTTATTTTATTTTTAATGTCTGTATGTGTGTGTGTGTGTGTGTGTGAGTCAGTGACACACCCAGACTGGCCGTCGTTTTGAGAGTTGGCCAATATAGAGCACATCGCGTTACCGTTATAAAATTGCTATTCATCTGAAGTTGCCACGACAAATGCCCGTCACATGCATAAATTATGTAATACAGCTGCCGATGTCACACAGGTCACACAGCCAGCATGGCAGCAAATGTTTATGAAATAATTGTAGCAGCGCAGAGAGGCCACGTCCATAGACACACTTCCCATCACACACCCCATACCATGTATACACCACAACACCTGCATAGACTCACTCACCTCCACTGGCCTTCACTTCGCTGCTGTTGCTGCTGCTTCTGGGCCTGCTGCCGTTGCCGTTCATGCTGTTGAGTTCACGACGTGTAGCTTTATTTATTGATTGTTTCGTGCTCTAAATATGGCCAAAGAAATTGCACCTTTAACACAGATTAAACGCGCACGTCCGCCTGTCCACCTAACCGCCAGTCTGACTGCCTCCTTGCCTGCGCGGCACAGGTGATTAAGTGGCACAGCTAAGAGTGGCATGCTCGGCCGCATTTCATTATACATATAGTATATCTACATATATATATATATATATTTATATGTATATTTAGGTATAGACAAACAGGGTGTTTTAATTGACCCGCATCAATTTACATATTATATGAAATGCATGCATTTTGGATAAACTGTCTTTTGCGGCCCAATTTAGTTGAGTCGTTAACTGCTTTCGTGCTGTTTCCTTTCAGGCTCACAACTTTATGACTACGTAGCAGAGCGCGAATGTGTTTTGGCTGTCTTTCCAGCAAACCAAAATCATTAAAAGGTTTAGTTTACGCATTTTGGCTTTTTAAATGTTACGACCCAGGCCGCGGCAATGGCTACTGGCAGCCGCTATTGTAAATAGCCAGACTGACTTTCGTCCTTTTGCTTAGCAAGTTTTTGTTATTTTAAGGCATAAATATTTACAGCACTTCATTAAAAACGCATTCACTGACATACTTAGTTGACGGAAACGTTTGCAGGTCGTTGCCATAAAAGTTGATGTTTAAAAATAAATAAACGAAATATAACTCAAATGAAAAATATTTGAAAAAAAAATTAATTAAATTACAATAAAATAAATACACAATAACACAATAACGAATCGAAATTTAAATTGACACACTTTATAAAGTTGTATAAAATAAAGATGCATTCATTTTAATGCCTAATTTTAAGCAAGATCCATTTATTTCGTTGAGAAACTTACTGTGACTTAAATAATGACTCTTGCAGCTATTTTTAAACTTTGAATTATGTTCTAACCAAACTCTAGAGATCATTTTATAGCTTATAATAATAAACAACTTTTTGCTGAATGTAAAAATTGATTTAGCCTAGCATGATCGGTTTCAGATAGTAAATGCCGAATGAATTACATTACAAAATGCAACTCAATGAACCTAAAAGATATCCCTTACCATTCAATAAAAATGAATAGATCATTTTGGTAACAACAGTAAGAACTTCAATTCAGTTAAACAAGTTAGCTAAATTAGCTCCATCATTTTATTAAATTGATCAAGAATTTTATTCAAACAGAGTAATTCAGTTTTACAATCGTATAAATTATTATAGTTAAAGTAAACTAAAGTCTTACAGACGTAATGGGAAGTGGTTTTTAATATAAAAGTTTGTAGGTCAATCGATAATGCCAAGACACAATTTACTTCATTTATGCTTTGGTTTTTTTTATCTATAATCAACTAAACGAAAACAATTTACATATCAAATGTCATAATCAGTCACAAATTTACTTTCATTGAAATAAGTGGAAGATAATCCAGGCACATTAGTTGATAAGCACTTGTACGAAGTATAGGCTTTGCATATTACAAACTACACACATTGCGTGCTTCAACTTAATCAACTGAATCACCCTGTGCATGCATGCAGACGTGTACTTATGCACGAATATGAATGACAGCAATAATAAAATACTTTTGTAACATTCAATAAAACTAACGAATTAATATGCCCGCATAGAAATATGCTTTATTACTTTGCTAACTTCCGCTCATACACACACACAGGCACATATATAATCACTACTCAGCAAATGAATGCTGGCAAGTTTTTGCTTTCTTTGTTACATTTTTTTAATTGTACAAGAATTTTTTGATTATTTTCTAAGCTCATCTAAGTAATTCTCCATATTAAAAAGAGTATTCAGACTTTAAGCTATAAAACTTTGAATTAAATGGCTCCGAGCTTTAAGAAATTCCTTCTGCATTGTCTGCTGCGAGTTACAGGCAAAAGAAAGTCAAAGAACAGCAATAACACTTAGAAAATTCTAAAGCACAGCTGCCTGACTGAGAACTTGCTTGGTCAGTTTCATTGTTTCGCACAATTTGTCTTAATTAATTTTTCAACAAAGCAACAGATTTGCCTCACATGGTTGCGTTTAGACAAAAATGAAAAGGTGCACAAAAAAAAAAAAAAAATAAATGTGAAAAAGAAAACAAGAGAAACACAGAAATATATAAAAGCACAACTGCTGCTGCATTCAAACATTTAGTCAGTCAGTAGCACACAAGAACAGACATGCATTTATTCATTCATTCGTCTGTGAGTTTGTTTATGCCATAGAAAAATGTTTATTTCATAAAGAAAAACTGCTGCTGCATATAACAACATTCAAGAAAAACTCACCAAAGACAACATTCGGTGAAGTGCTGCAGTTTTTGATATTTTTTTTTTGTTTTTTTCTTCAGCAACTTTTAAATTATTTTAATTGAACAAAAAAAAAAAAAAAAAAACAAAAAAGGAAAAGGACCAAACGAAAAGAAAGCAAGATTCAAATAGTTATAAATAAATTCTTATATTTATTCTGCTGCATAGATTTTAAATAAATAATCGAATGGAATGTCTTTTGCACAAATTTATGAAATCTGCCCGAGCTGGAATGTCCATACAGGCAATGTAGTCAACTAGCTATGTGCCCCGCAGCTGAACTCTTTATTCCCTAAACCTAGGAAATTCATCTTTATCCAAGTTTACGCTTCAAAACCAAAATATTCGCAGATCACTGCTGACATAAGTGTGTATGTATGTCGTTAAGCATATTTGTGCCGAGTTAGCACTTTTTTCTTCTTTTCCTTTTTTTTCTTAATGTTTTAATTAATGAAATTTAATTAAAGGAGACAAACTGCTGCTTGTCATACTTGGTTTTTAGCATTTTGTTTTACTGCTAAATAGGGACTCGTCATTAAGAAGTTCTCTACTACAGCTGTAGCTGGATTTAAATTGCTCAAAAGCATTTTTTTTTTTTTTTTTGAAATTGAGATTTGTAGCAAAAGATCAGCTACAAAGCTTTGAATTAAGAGCAATTAAATTTTAAGCTGGCATTTTCCTACTCCACTCAAATGCTGATAACTAAAATTACCTTCAAATGTGCCGCATAAGGTATACAGATGTGCAGCAAAGCAGCATTTAAAATATGAGCCAAGTTGTGAAATATTTAAATAAATTTTGTGTTTTATTTATATTTGCGCATTAATCCTTAAAATAAACAGGCCATTGCTAGGCCAAAGGCATTCATTAAGAATGTTAACAGTATGTCACTAAATTATTACACTTTACTTAGCAAAGCTTTCAGTTTTGCACGAGTGTAGACAACAACGTTTTGCCATTTGTGCTTAGCGATAAAATAAATATAAAAACATTATTCACTTGAAAATATTTGCCATGAATTAGCCAAGCTAAAGCAATTAGATGCATATATGAATTCTTAGCAGCAGTTCGTCGCAATTAGGCAACTTTCTGGCGCACATCTTTAATGCGGCGGCAATTAACAATGGAAATGTGCACCTGGCGCCTGCTGCCTGCTGCCAGGCGCCTATTTAACTTGGCAGCAGCAGCAGCAACTGCGAAGGCACGTTCTTTGTCTCAGTATCTGCTGCAGCGCACAATGCTGCTGCCGTTTGTGTCTTTAGTATGTAAATCTTCTCTTCTGATTTATTTGCATGTCAAAGTCGTGTTGATTTTCGCACGCGCGCAGACAATCGCAGCACGCCCACAAGTACACACACACACACACACACACACACATACGCAGAGACAGTGCGAACAATGAAGACTTTGCTTGGCATTGTTGTTGTTGTTGTTGTTGTTGGTGTTGTCCTGTTTGGCTCTAAGTCATTGCTTATTAGGCTTTTGAGACGTTGACTGAATCTGCACATCGCCTGCGTGTATTTGAGCAGCATTTCGGTGCCTACGTTCGCAAGTTTGTTCATTGGTTCGCTTTGCGTTGCTGCGCGTTTTAAACTGATTGCTGGCATTTAATTTAATTGTCTTTAAGTTGATTAAAAGACGCCAAGCGTTGCACAAAATACGTTCCAAAATTTAATTACAATACAAAAAAAAAGCGCTAAAAGGCAAATTAAATATAACAAAACAAAAAAAAAAAAGGAAGAAAAAAAATCAAAAGCGTCACAGGATAAAGCAGAAAAACGCATTAACAGAACAGCAAAAATCTCATTTAATACGGAAATTACAACACGCATTTGATGCCGCCTTTTAATATCGTGCGTGATTGCCATTAGAGACAACAGATTTAGGCCATCTGCAACACATAAAGTATCTTTGGCATATGTAGTACATACTTATAAGCGAGCATGTCGACGGCATTGAGTTGCCTAACATAATTTGCGAGAGGACATTTCATGTCTGCACACATTTTGTATGAGCATTATTATTATTTTTGATTTCTTCGCAATACTCTAAACTCAAATAATTTGCTTAAAAACCAATTTAATGTTTTAAGTAGACTATTTCATTGAAAATCATTAAAACATACGAAACATGCTTATGCTAAAAGATTTGCAATATAATACAGTGCAAACATTAACAAAACAGCATTTTATATTTGGAAGAACTTGTATTATTTGCCAGCCTTATGAATACATCATTTATTTAAATTAAATAAATCTTTACTGAACCAAAATAGTTCATAGACATAGTGCATAGTGAATCATATGTTAAATGATATACGGATGCTTTAGCTATTGCTAGAAGTTTCTTTTAATCGACTCGGTCTCAGCTTAATTTCTATTATCACTTAACTTTTTTTTCTTAATAAAGCATGACGTTAATTACTGTGATAATTTACGAATCGAATATACGATTTTGTAAAACCCGATGGTGTGAAACACGTCGTTAGTTATTTTTATAATCCGATGCACTTGTGCTCCTTAAACAGGATAAAATATTATATTGATAAATTTTTTTTTCTCTAAACTATTTAATATTCATCTTCTTAACTGTGTTCAGAAATTGCAAAAGATTTCATTTAAGTATTATTATACTGACTTTTTTTTGTTTTTGTTACTTTCATATAAGTGCATAATGAATTTATTTTTCAAAAGGGATGCTTAACGACTATCAAATTTTGTTGTAAATCTGTTTTATTAAATCCAAATCATTAAATTTGTCTTTTTTTTTTCATTTTCGTTTAATAACAAATATATTTTATTAGGGATAATGTACCATAAACAATAGGTAATTTCACGATATTCGCTCAAACCAGTTTACTTCTGTTGTTAAGTTTTTAGTTCAGTTCAGTTTTATCATAAAGTTTCAAGTGTGAAGTAACATTGAAAACTATATTCGTAATATATCAAGAAAATGAAGTCACTATTTTTATTTTTGGTTTTTGCTACCATCACCGTGGCAACGTTTGCATTAAAAAATCGTAAGACCCAATAGAATTTATTCCATTTAAATTATCTATTTTTCAATATTTTTGAGCAGCTGAAATCTGTGGCCTTCCACATTCGAAGAATGGTGAAAATGGAATTGCTTGTCGGGCACTTATGCGAAGTTTTTCTTATATCAAGGATGAGAATATTTGCGTTCCGTTTATTTATGGCGGTTGTTTAGGCAATGCCAATCGTTTTGACACACGAGAAAAGTGTGAGTCGACTTGCAAGGAATAATTATTTAAATATACTTGGCCACTTGAAAGGCAACATATAAAAAATAATTGTTTAATATGCGATAAATAAAAAAAATCTTCAGCAGAGTTTCACATTTTGTATGAGAATTATTATTATTTTTGATTTCTTCGCAATACTCTAAACTCAAATAATTGGCTTAAGAACCAATTTAATATTTTAAATACTTTTTCATTGAAAATCTTTAAAACACACGAAACATGCTTATGCTAAAAGATTTGCAATACAATGCAGTGCAAACATTAACGAAAAAAGCATTGTATATTTTGTAGAACTTGAATTTTAATCTTAAAATTATTTGCCAGCCTTATGAATACAACATTTATTTAAATTAAATAAATAATTAATATTAGAGATATTAAAACCTAAAGGTTTTCCAGGTATTTTATCTTTACTCAACCAAAATAATTAACAGATATGGTTTACAAAGTTTTGGAACTTTAAGTATATATTTCTTTGCTTCACTGCATTTAATAAGTAAACTCGCTTGTGCATAGTGAATCATATCTTACATGATATTTGGATGCTTTAGCTATTGCTAGAAGTTTCTTTTAATCGACTCGGTCTCAGCTTAATTTCTATTATCATTTAACTTTTTTTTCTTAATAAAGCATGACGTTAATTACTGTGATAATTTACGAATCGAATATACGATTTTGTAAAACCCGATGGTGTGAAACATGTCGTTAGTTATTTTTATAATCCGGTGCACTTGTGCTTCTTAAACAGGATAAAATATTATATTGATAAATTTTTTTTTCTCTAAACTATTTGATATTCATCTTCTTAACTGTGTTCATAAATTGCAAAAGATTTCATTTAAGTATTATTATACTGACTTTTTTTTTTGTTTTTGTTACTTTCATATATGTGCATAATGAGTTTATTTTTCAAAAGGGATGCTTAACTACTATTATATTTTATTGTAAATCCGTTATATAAAATCCAAATCATCAAATTTGTCTTCTTTTTTTCATTTTCGTTATACAATAAGTTTCTTTTATTAGGGATAATGTACCATAAATAATAGGTAATTTCACGATATTGGCTCAAAAGAGTTTACTTCTGTTGTTAAGTTTTTAGTTCAGTTCAGTTTTATCATAAAGTTTCAAGTGTGAAGTAACATTGAAAACTATATTCGTAATATATCAAGAAAATGAAGTCACTATTTTTATTTTTGGTTTTTGCTACCATCACCGTGGCAACGTTTGCATTAAAAAATCGTAAGACCCAATAGAATTTATTCCATTTAAATTATCTATTTTTCAATATTTTTGAGCAGCTGAAATCTGTGGCCTTCCACATTCGAAGAATGGTGAAAATGGAATTGCTTGTCGGGCACATATTCCCAGTTTTTCTTATAACAAGGATAAGAATATTTGCGTTTCGTTTGTTTATGGCGGTTGTTTTGGCAATGCCAATCGCTTTAGTACACAAAAGAAGTGTGAGTCCACTTGCAAGGAATAATTGATTAAACATAATTATATAAATAAAATAAAAAAATCTGCAGCAGAATTTTCAATGTTTGTTTTTTTTTTCCCGGGAAGGATAGTGTATGTAGAAAATTAACAATTAAAACGTATCCATGTTAATTAAGAACGAAGCAAGTAGTTGTTTAAAATGTAGTTTATTTAAAGAAGAAAGAAAATTTTCTAAAGCATCCCTTAGATATAAGATCTACAAAAAAAGGATTATTTAAGTATAATTTCACACTAAAACTAAAGTGAAGCCTCTGTGCTGAAGAGGCTGCAGTCTCTACATCATACATCACTTGGAGACAATATGTAATATATATAAAATACGCAACCCTTCTATTAATCTTGAGCCATGAATTTTTCGAATTTTCGCTGCGTCTATCTCTCGTGCCTCTAAGATGCCTTCCTTAATGCTGCTGCTGCCTAGCTAACGAAACTTGCACACATGTTCATGTTCTTTGTTTGGTTGACATTTACTAGAGTTGGTTGCTTTATGTTAAACTTTGATGGGCACATGCAGGGTAATAAAAATTTCTGCAGCAATACGAAGTGTATTTTTGTTTTTATTTTTTTTTATTTTATTTTATTATATGTATCTGCGCTAATTCAATTAGGCCGTCATTTAAACTGCATTTAAAACAGCAATAAAATAAAAGCTGTAAGCTTTGCAGACAAGTAGGCAGAGAGAGAGGGATTGGTATAAAGAGGGTAAGCATTCGGCTTGTGTTAGTGGCTGGCGGCAAGAGCGTCGGGAAAACACTTAACCACAATAATACACACGACAAATCCGACAATTGCACACATGGGAATGGTTTGTAATTGGGTTTTGTTGTGTAGTTTTCACTTGTGCGCTCATTCGCTATACAAATCGAGTCTCGTCTCGTAGCGTCTCATATTGTGCCTCATAGTGCTGTGCCGTGTCGTACTGTGTCTTGTTGTGTTAAGCAAAGCTGTGAGGTAAAACGGGTTGAGTGCTGCCTAGCCGAGAGTTGTGCTACGCTGTGCTGTGCTGTGTTAAATTTAGTTTAGTTAAGTTAACTTATCGTTGTCGTTGTCGACGTCATTGTCATTGTCGTTGTCTCTGACACTTGAGTGCATAATTTGCAACAGCTGAACATGTGTCATTTGCGTATAAAAAGGCAACAGCAACATAATTTTAACATTTTGCTTGCATGAAAAACAAACAAGCTTTCAAACAAACCGACAGACAGACGCAGAAACTCACGCACGCCATGCAACGCCGCTTTGGCTGACGGCTGCCGAGAACTAAGCAGCGAAAGTCATAAAAAGTAATAAAATTATATGCCGAGTTACATTGTAGACACTGCACTTGCAGTAGAGGGTTCTGGGGGAAGTGAGGGCAACGTTGGCAGTGGCACACCATATACACAAAAGCAGCATGCAAACGTACTTGCCAACGCCTGTTAGTGCGCCTCGTAGTGTGCCTGCCTGCAGTCCTCGACTTCGCGCAAAAGTTTCCTTGCGTCATGTTACTCATACGGCGTCATGTCATTTTTAATGTAAATAATATATGAAGAGTTCTTTTGCCAAGCACAATGAGGCACATGTGTGTGTGTGTGTGTGCACGTGTTCAAGTGTGCGAGTACATGCAACTTTAGGTATATGCCCATTGTATGCATGGCCATTGTTCATGACTGCCATGCAAATTCAATTAGTTTGCGTTTTCTGATTGGTTTCCGTGCATTGTTTTAACTAGCAGCATTTTTGATTTTTTGATTTGCATGTGGTTCAAGTTTTGCACAAACTTGGTTACATCTCGGTTAAACCAATTAGTTAGCAGTTCTTTAAGATTTAATAAATATATGCCTGCTCAGTTCGTTGCAATTGAGTTAGGTAACAAATATGTGCCTTCGTTACAATTGGAATACAAATATTCTTCTGCTTAAAAGCACATAAATCAAACTAAGTGTATACACATTATTTAGTAACAACGACAAAAGTTAAATATTATATTTTGAATTCTAGTTGAAAAGTACTTAGCAACATATAATCGCAATTTATTATCTTCCAGTTTAAAATTTATATTTTAAAATATTATTTTACTTACATAAAAAGCTTAAAGTTGTTTATCTTTATCTGCATGCAGATGATACGCAGCTTTCAATCACTGCGGCAATTTTAAGTCGTTTTTTTTAACTCAACACATACCAATACACAATTTATTGCCATTGAGTGACGCGTTTTCAATTAAAGTAAATTCATGCGCTCAAATTGATTATATTATTTGCGCTCTCGTAACGTAGACTCTTTGTCAATATTAATGCCGTTAACCGATGCCGATGCTCATTCAATTTTTACACTATCGACTATGCCGACCAATCATAGTAAAACACACACACAAACAACACATTAATATTTTAGTTTAATATTATTAAGCACGTTTTCACACACTCATTTACAAATAATAATATTGCTACTAATCATTGAGCCATTTAAATATTAATTTTTAAATAAGCAGCGACGCATACGCTTCAAACTAAAACTTCAAAATATTTGACAAAAAATCAAAGAGTAAAACATAAAGTGGATTGCGTCTGAATACCAAAAAGAAGATTAAGCAGATAAAATACGCATGACATATACATACATAAACAAAGAGAATGTTAATTTTCATTTTATCTTAATCTCCATATTTTTGCATTAGTTGGTCCCTTTGCTACAATCTGCTAAAATTATTCAATACTCAACAACATTGCATAGACCTGCATAGATATTTAATGTGGCTAACTGACAGATGTACCTGGTTTTTCTAAACGATGGAGATCACGTAGTATTATTAATTCAAAATAGCACATTCGGCATGAAAAGTTTTTGTTTTTATTTTTTTTTTTTTTTTGTTTCTAGGACAAATTCACTTAGAAGTAGAACATTGATGTCCGGTTATAACTTTTTCCAACCCCATGCATTTGCTGCATTAAAACCTTAAGTTTCAATGCATAACTTATTCAAATGTATACAAATGGAAAACTTGCAACGTTACGCTTCAAGTTGTATAAACTTCATTTTGTATGCAAATTCAACTATCCGCTGCTTAAACTTTCATTCTGTTGGAAAAACAAAAATTTTACAGCAATTGAACGCATTTCGACTAAGCAATTTGCCTATTAAACTAATGGATTAATTAGATGGCTGTCAAGAGCGATAAAAAATAAGGTACAAAGACTTAACACGCAGTTCCAAGAATATACAAAAGAGATCCGCAACAGCAGCAACTCAACCCAACCCATCCCAACTCAACTGAACCGAAAGTGAACTGGAACTCCATTCAATTTAACTCCACTTCACTCCCATTCACTCCACTCCACAGCATTCGACTTGACTTGACTTTGCTCTGCACGAGTGAGTGCCTAGTGCCCGTGTGTGAGTTGTTGAAGCGTATAAATATATTAACACAATGTAGGGACAAGGCAACAATTGCCTGGCATTGTCTAGGTATCGCCTAGGCCCCATCCATGGCATGCGCTGCCTGCTGCTTTGTGCCTGCGTTGCCTGCTACGAGACGCGTTCTGCTGCAGTATAGAATAAACAACAAAAGAAAGCGAAGGCATTAAAGCAGAAAGCACGCAGGCGAATATTTGCAGCAAACGGCAGCAGCCGACGACAGCTGTCGGTGTGGTATGGAAATCAATTTCGTGTGAAACAAAATTAAATTTGTATGCGAATACAATTACATAAACTTCCGTTACGGATGGCATTCGCCGTGTGTCGCCTGCCCGCATATGCTAGAGCGGAGCGTCTTTGTGTGCAATGCCTGTCCCGTGTCCGCTCTTCGTTGCCCTTTTCCAATACGTTTGCTGCCGCTATTATGGCTTTCAGTGCTTCTACTGCTGCTTCTACGATTTCTGTGTCTGCTTTATTGAAATTGAATTATTCTGTTTGATTTCCTACCAGAAGCAAACATTTTTACCGACACAAGCGTCATATGACGAAACACAAACACAATTCGACAAGCAGCAGCCAAGTGGACCCAACGACATGCCAGCTGCCTAACAATAACAACAACAATAACAATAACAACAGTGCACAGTTACATATGAAATCGCTTTTGTTCCACTTCGATTTGGTTTTTGTTGCTGGCGCCCCTGGCCCGGATTGGTGCCAAAATTTACGCCTAAGGCAATCAAATCAGCATAACAGCAACACAAGGGAGCGCCTACATGTGGCTATGAGCGCATAGGGATACATATGCATGCATATATACTATGTACATGCCTACATATACATATATATGTACTTATGTATGCTATGTACATATGTAGCTACATACTTGTAAATATGTGCACATGCTAAGTAAACAGACGTTATGTGCTTTTTGTAAGGCGCCATTTTGTGTTAATGGCACATCCTGATCCCACTTTGCAGCGCTTAACGCCAACTGCCAACTGCCGATTGCCGAATGCCTGCCTGCAGTTGCTGCTGCTGTTGTTACCGTTGATTGTACTGGCAAACAACACTACATGACAATAACACATACCCATTCACAGTCACAGTCACACTCGCGGTACGACTCACAGTCAGAGTCACAGTCAGCGTCACAGTCATACAACAAAAACCAAGTGAAATAATATTTTTACGCTTAATTTGTTGCGCAACTCAGCACAGAACAAAAGGCAAAACAAAACACAGGCATAAATTAGTTTTAATTATTTTGACTTTGTAGCCGTTTAGTAGCAAGCAACACACACACACACACACACACAGATACACACAGCTATACACATAAACAAATTGAGAGTGTAACTTATTTGAACTTGCTTGCTTATACTTGCAGATACGGGCGCTGGGTCACACGGCGTGTGGCTGTCATTACAATTGCCGCCATTTGGCTGCTGGCCGCCTTTGTGTCGTTTGTGCCAATCTCATTGGGCCTACATCGACCGGAACAGCCGTTGATAGTCGAGGATAATGGCAAAAAGTATCCGACCTGTGCGCTGGATCTGACACCAACCTACGCCGTCGTCTCTAGCTGTATAAGTTTCTATTTTCCATGTGTCGTCATGATTGGCATCTACTGCCGGTGAGTATTGATTCCATACAAATTCCAATCTATGCCATAATGTCAACTCAACTCGACTCAGTTCACCTTGAATCGCTTTTGTTTGCCTGCCAGCGCAAGTCCATTAAAAAAAGCACTCAGCCTATTTCTATTTTAGCTTCAACAAGACTCCCACTCCACTGCTGCCACGTCTGCACCTGCTATGGATCCTGCTGTGACTTGCTTGCTTGCCTGCCTGCCTTGGGGCCGGGCGAGCACAGTACGTAGTCAAGTTTAAACAAAGCACACACAAAATACAGAAATCCGTGCTGAAATCCGTGCACAAGCACATAAAAAACTAATTCCGTGCAGTAGCTGCTGCCTTTCCGCTGCCTTTGGCTGCAATTAGATTCATACAGGAATCACAAAAAATAAAAAAGTAAAAAAAAAACTACACCCAACAAAGCAGATGAGAAAACAATGTACGAATGTTAAGGAAAATAACAACCGAAAATCTTTGCCTCTGCTTTTTCTTCTTCTCCTTCGTCTTCTTCTTCTATTTTATTTTGCTTTGTTAGCAGGTAAATCACACAGCCCCACGTAAGCTGATACTCGACAATGAGTTTTGCAGCAAAGCAGCAAAAAGAAACAAAACGGAAGAAAGTATCTTAGCTTTGTTACTAAAAATAGAATTAATGCATACTACATTTTGCCAAGGCAGCAGTTGGGCATCCTCTTGCATCCTCACAGCCTGGCGCACGTTGCATTTACTGCAGCTGTGAGTAGCCACTGTGACGTTGGCATTGTCTAAGCCAAGTGCTGATTAGATAAGCTGTAGAAGCCAAATGGATTTGCTAACTTCCCGGGGGGCAACACAATGTGCCAATGATTTACATGCTTAGGTGGCTGCTTAGAGTAGCCCTAAGTGCTGCTTCGAAGGCCGTCGCTAATGATAGCGGCTATTTAGTTTTAAGCACTTAAGCAACAATAGGGAACAGTTTCACTCACTTAGCTTACCACACCGAAGCGTAATAGCTTCACTTTTATGTACACGTGTCACTGGCAAACTTGGGCAGTGGGTATTGTGAAAATTTAAAACGGTTATGCAAAGACTGTACGCCCTATTAAGAAACATTACGGATTTGTAATATACGAGTAAACTATAATATTATATCGCAAACGTTTAATTAAAGTGTCTCAAAAAATTATTTTGGAGCTAATGAAGCTTTTTTCTGCAATAAAGTGTGGATTATTTAGAAGCAGTTATGACAAAATATTGTTTCAACACACGCCTAAAAGTATGCTAAAAACATACACTATAAAAAAAAAATATAATCACGAATAGACGCATAACTGTGTTTTCAAAGCAAATTACGGCAAATAATTACAATAGCTCTTTTGTGCTGATAGATATGCGTATGATAAACAGTTTTTACATGCAAAATCGAAAATGACAAATTTTGAGTTATGACACTTTAGTTAAACGTTTGCGATATGTAAATTATGATTGATATGAGACGGGCTCAGCCTGACTAATGCACACTAGAGCCGCTCTTTTAAGATTATCAATGTTATGCCTATAACAAAAAACTCGTTAGACTGTCTACCTGAGTTGTAAATATACTTCTACATAACATAATAAATCATATTCGTATAAAAACACATTTTTTTTTTATTAGTATATAAATTGTTTGAAAACCATATGTTGGCAAAACCATAAAATTGAGATCATTTGTTTTTCCGCTTGTCTAGTGCTAGACAAGCAAATAAAAAAAACGAAAAAAAAGCTTCAAAAACAATTTAATACGTCAGGCAATTTTTCTTTTAGCACACAGGTTTTCATTTTATTTTATTTTTTTTTTTTGCCAGCTAAGTTTTATGCCAATTAATTATGTTTTTAAAAATAAGTTTAGTTTTAGTTAATTGCTCAGTTCAGGGTAAATCCGATAATTTTAGACAACTTCCAACAGCCGAAACAGGAAAAACAGCTCATTTTAAGTCAACGTTATCATAAAAATTGAAACAACTGAAGTTAATTTCAGAAGTCTAATGTGCCTTAGGCAGCACACTTTTAATATCCGTTACAGTACAAATTTCACTTGTAGTAATTTTTCTTGTGACAAACCGCAAGCAAAAAAAAAAAAACAAATAAAATAAAATAAAGAAAACAAAATAGCAGAAAATAAAAAAAATGAAAACATTTATGAAACCGACATGACGGCACACATTTTGTGACAAATGTACATAAGGACGAAGCTTAATAAAAACAAAAAACAAGAAAAAAAAGAAACAAATGAAAAAAGGAACAAAAAGGAAACACAACAACAAGTTAGAAACATAAACGTAATACGTAATAGGAAGGAGAATGTAGACATTGTCCTGAACGTGAGCATAAGCGCAAACGTTAACTCAAATACGTCAAGCGAAGGACTTCCTGTACAGCAGCAGCAGCAGCAGCAGTACATCAGGCGCATATTTGTTGCTGGCAGGCAGGCAGGACGATTTGCAGACAGGCAGGCGACATGGATATTGGCATGAGTGTTGCCGTTGGCGTTATCGTGTTGGTATTGGCACTGACACTCCTGGCACTCCTGGCACTCTTGACGCTGGCAGCGCGTTGTAGCAGACGTCGAGTGCGAACGAACAAATGAGCGCACGCATTAGTGTCAGCAAAGTAATCCCAAATGTAACCGAAAGCAAACCATTTGGGCGTTCAAACACGCTCGTAAACCAAAAGGATATGCTTCATGTCGCTGCTGATGTTGCCATTGCTGTCGCTGTTGCTGTCGCTGTTGCTGTTGCTGTTGCTGTTGCGGTCACCGCAAGGACCAATGTCGGCGAACGTTGCTACAGGGCTGTCTGCCAATTGTATGTGGTGAATGTTTTGCGGACACTTCAGCCACTGATGCGGGTGCGGGTGCGAGTGCGGATGCCGGAGTCCCTGTGGCTGTAGGTGCGAGTGCGGTGTGTGGGTGTACTGCCGTTGTTGTTGTTGGTGTAGCGGAAATGCGCGTTCATAATCGACGTGTCATTACGTACGCATGCCAACGCTCGCTTGCTGCGCTAGTCGCCATTTTGCCTTAACAAGATTTGAGAGCACACAGCAAACAAACAAATAAGCGAACGTACGAACCAACTGCCGGCACAAAACTCGTTCGCTCTTCTCGTCCTGTGCATTCCCTGGCTTGTAGTTTTTTTACGGAATTATTTATTTATTTTTATTTTTACTTTCACTTTTCCTTTCATTTTTTTTTGTTATGTACAGTTTTGTTTTATTTGCTTTTATTTGTTTTTTTTTTTCGTTTTTTTTTTGTGTTGCTTTGCTGATATTTGGGCTAGATTACTAAATAAATATACTTTTATCGCTATAATTCGTGTAGCGGCAAGCAATTTTCGGTTTGAGTGTTTGCATTTAATCGGCGCCAGCATTGCTACGACTTAGATTTGGACATTCGTTTGAGTTTGAGTACGGGTTTGGGTTTGTGTTCGGGTTTGATTGTTGCGACTGACGAGTGTACACACACAAACACACATATACACTCAAAATGAGCAACGAAACACAGCAAAAAAGCAACGCAGACACATACGTGATGAGATGTAGTGGCTGCCGCACTGGGGTTAAGTTAGATGAAACTGACTGTCGGCGATCATTAGCACCGTCACTTACAGCCCGCATACACAGACTCAAACGCACACTCACGCACACACACACACACAGTGTGGGTTGATTTTTTTTGCTACATGATGCTTGCTTTCACAAGTGTTTACAATTGCCCTCCTTTTTATTTCAGTTTATTTTATTCTATGTATTACGGAAATTTCGGTTAAATTATTTGTTTGTGGTACAATCAGACTTCAGTGCCACACGTCTCCATGTGTGTGTGTGTGTGTGTGTATGTGTATTGCCGGACGTCTGTGTGCTATTTCTCTAGAGGGCAATCATACAAGAGTTACAATTTCAATTTAACAAGTGGCAGGCTATGCTGCTGGCTATTTGTTTTGGCCTTTAAGAAATTCGTAAGAATTTTACTCAAGCTCAGGTATAACATATAAAAATCTTACTTGTTTATTTAAGTATTTTCGTCTAAATCTCTATAAATAGCTAAAGTTCTTGTATCTTGAATAGCCACTATTGAATATTTAAATATTCTTTTACCACAATCTAACGAAGCTGAACTTTGAACTTAAAAGCTAAAGTTTTTTTTTTTTTTTGAATTTTTTGACTTTTTTATCATAAAGGTATTCTCTACATTATCTTGAGAATCAACCATTAACTGTTTTAATATCTCAACTCTCTATCTATGCGGAAATCAGCTCATGAATTTACATAAAAAAGTATACTTTCTATATGTTATGTGATCTTTTGCTGCTGCTTACTCTCTTGCAGGCTCTACTGCTACGCGCAAAAGCACGTCAAGTCCATCAAGGCGGTGACACGACCCGGCGAGGTGGCCGAAAAGCAACGCTACAAGAGCATACGACGCCCCAAGAACACACCGAAGAAATTCAAAGTACGCAATCTGCATCACAGCTCACCGTATCATGTGTCCGATCACAAGGCGGCCGTCACTGTGGGCGTCATCATGGGCGTCTTTCTCATCTGCTGGGTGCCGTTCTTCTGTGTGAATATTGTGGCTGCATTTTGCAAAACCTGCATTGGCGGACAGACATTCAAGATACTCTCATGGCTGGGCTATTCGAATTCGGCCTTCAATCCGATCATTTACTCGATCTTCAATAAAGAATTTCGCGATGCATTCAAACGCATTCTAACCACGCGCAATCCGTGGTGTTGCACGCAGGATGTGGGCAATATACATCCACGTAATAGCGATCGCTTCATCACGGATTACGCTGCCAAGAATGTGGTTGTCATGAACTCGGGTCGTTCATCCGCCGAACTCGAACAGGTGTCTGCGATTTGACCAAAACGTCTCGCTACGGCATTCGTCTGCTGTGTGAGCACTCGCAGCGGCAGCCATGGCGGCGGCATGGACGATGGCCGCGAGGACGATTTTGGCGGCATCGATGGTCGCGGCAACGACAATGGTCTGGTCGGCGGCAATGGCCTAATGGCGGATGCTGCCTCACTGACAACAACATACGTTCCATGAGATTCAATGACTGTGGCAACCACAACAATTGTGGAAACTGTGGACGCCACCGCCTACGCCTACGAGGAGGAAACCGAAATGGTCTAAGACGAGTTGTGAGTACATATATATGTATTGTTTAATGGTAATGGGTTTTTGTAATTATGTTTTCATGGTCAAACAAAAGTTCTGTGCGGTTTTTTGGTTCCTACTCAAAACTCAAAACAAAACTAACAGCGCAGCAAATTACAAAACAGCAAATAATACAAAAATCAAAAATAAAAAAAAAACTAATAAAAAAAAATAAAAATAAATACAGTAAAGTCATTACAAAGCAAACAAAACTTAACTGAAAGTATTATAAAGGAATTTAACTTAAGTTTAAATTTAGTCAATGTGTTTTAGTTCTAAGCAAATTGTGAGTCTATGTACGAAAAATCGACAGCAATATGAGCAAAAGAAAAACAAATAACTAAGATCAACATAATACTCAAGACAAAAACAAAAACAATAAGTAACATGTATTATACTACGACTTTAACTACAGTTTAAATCAGGAACTTGTAGCGGAGCGCTTCAATGAGAAAATGCTTATATAACTATTTTTTAATTAATATTTTTTTGTTTTATTTCGTTTTTTTGCAAGCAATACAAAAATGTACATAATAGCTTATTCAGTCTTTAGATTTAAAAAGCTTTCGTCAACATCATAAAACACAATTCTCGTTGAAGCAGAGTGTAGTGAAGCATAAAAAAAAGGACTTTATGCGGCATAGTAATGAAATTTTTACCACTACAAGTTTCTGATTTAAATAAGAAATAATAATAAAAGCAAAAAAAAAAGGGAAATAAAAATGAGTATATTAAAAAAGCAACAAAAGCTATTAGCGCCAATCTAAAAACGCTGAAACGCAAATCTAAGCCCTACGTGATAGTTTAAGGATACTCAAAGAGCTTCTTGTTAGGCCGACACATACAACACCGACACGTTTTATGTTTTACTCAGCTATTAAAGTTGAATTTTCATAGACAAAAACAAAAGCAAAACCGAATGCAAACAAAATGAAAAAAAAAAAAAAAAAACAAAACAAAACAAAAATAAACCACAAAATTTAATATTATAACCAAGTTACGTGTAACATTGACCGCAAACGTAGAAATGCCATAAAAGTTAATACACTGAGTCAATCCTTATGCCCCAAATCTTTACTTACATGCAGCTACATGTCCACAGTTATGTGGCCTGTCTGTCAGGCGTCAGTCAAGCTGTCAGTCGGCCTGTCTCGTTAACCAGTCATCTGTCCATCTGTCCGCATGTCTTCTGTGCTTTGATGTTAGCATAAACAATATGCCATTTAATGTTTATCGTTTATAGTTTTGTGCTCAATAAATGCGGCAGTAAATGGCAGCATTGTTCATGGCCACCACAGTGACCACAAGCAAAGAAAAGCAGCAGAGTAACTAAGAAAAATATGAAAACAAGAAAAGTAAAACTGAAAGCAATGCGAAAAGACGCGAGTAATAAATAATCACGTTAAATGGCGTGCAACAAACATTCAGACATAAGTACATATTGTATAAGTTTTATATTTATGCGTTTTCACACACCTACGCAACAAAGACACAACAACAACAACAGCAAGACAATATAAACGCCCGCAGTTTGCGGCGTCGTCGACGGCAAGGCAACAAATCGTAAAAGTTTTGCTAGCTTTGTTTCTCCTCGTCTACTTATTCTTCTTCTTCTTTAGTGCTCTTGCTTGGCTTTGTTTGCCCCTTGGCATAGACAACAAAGTCTGAACTATTTAGTGCCAGCGCCGAAATTTATAAGACAGCAGCAAGAGCAGCACAGCGGCAGGCTGATTAATTTCTTTGCTGTCTTTGTGAACGTAGCGCAACTGCCTACAAATTTTCTCATTGTTGTTGTTGTTGTTCTTGTTGGTTTTTGTTTGAACACGCGATTAAAGTCAACACCCCAAAATGCATTAGCTGAATTTCACGAGACTCAGTTGTAATGCTTTGGGAATTATGAAAAGTCCCTTGCAGGCATATCATAGTCCCTACTTTCTAGCTAAGGAAAGTAACTCCAACGAGGTTCAACGCTGCTCCTTTTACACTCGCTACACATCAAACATCAACAACAAGGCATGCATTGCTCATTTTATGCCACTAGAGTTACCATTTTTTAATAAAATTTTACTGGTCTGCTATGCTGTTTCATATAAACTAAAGCAGTCAGACATGCTCTGTTATGATTTAAAATTTGTAACTTTGAAATTTCTGCAACTGTTGCTTTTTCACACATATATTTTCGCAAATGGATTAAAAATTCTTTTATAGTCTATTATACAACATTTTTGTTCATTTTTGTAAGTTTCTTACGCCTAAATTACTTTATCGAACTGACTTTCACAAACCTTTGATTATAAATGAAGCAACCCACCAACATATTATAGACTTTTAATACTCCCTGTTGTGATTTTTTCCTTTATTTATTAAGTGTCAATGACAACTGAGTGAATTTCTATGTTTGACTCTGTTATAAACCAAAGTCACTTTATCTAGTAAGCTTCTTCAAGCAAAAATTATTTTTTCTTGATAAGTTTCAATTCCAAAAAAATCAACTTGATAACACAGCCGCTGATACAAATAGAATCTTAGTCATAATTGCAAAAAAAATTAATACAAATGCAGGCTGATGAAATGCACCTGATATTGAGCACCAACCATTAGCAATGTTACTCAATTTATTATGCAGATAATTAATATTCACCTGTCTACAAAATATATATAACTCAATTTGTGTAATCTTAGACCGTTGGCAGCATTAAAACATAATTAAACAAGACAAATACAAAAAACAAAAAAAAAAAAAAAAATAGAAGAAAACAAATCAAAAAAAGGTAGCGGAAATAAAAGTAAGAAAGGTAAAAACGAAAAAATTAAAAAGGATGCCACAGCAGTAAGATAACAATTATAATCAAAATTAGTCAAAGATACAATATATTACAGCACGCTAAGGCAGGCACGAGCTAAATTGATATTTCATACTTTACAGCAACATCAGTAGCACATCTAGTTCTAGAGTTTCATGACTAACAACTGCAAATAATTCCGACAGCTTCTTAATTTATTAAATTATATTACTTTAACATACATTACAAAAAAAAAAAGAAAAAAAACAGAGGCTATGCGTCAGTAGCGTGCAGGCCATGCTCATGCTTAAGCCTCTTATTTAAAAAAAAAAAAACAAAGATAATAAACCACCGGCAGCCAAAACAGATAAACAACCAATTATCAACTTTTGACAACTTTATTTAAACGTTTTAATTAATTCATTTAGTAAACACAACAGCACAAAATCAAAAAAAAAAAAAAACAAATTATGCAATTTTAGATGTTCAATAAGTCAAAAAAAAAAAAAAAAACAAACGCCAAAAACAACAACGAAGTAACGGCAGAAAACACTTAAATAAATAAGGACACACTCACTTAATTTGCATGCTTAACCGCTTTTTATGCAAAACTTTTGATTAAATTACGCTGACGGCAAAAAGACAACAAAAAACAAAAAAAACCGAACTAAAAGGCGACTAACCCAATTTGCTGGCGGCGCATAAAACAACCCTAAATACAATAGGATGGTCACACAATCATATAAACAACAACAACAACAACAACAATAAGAACAAAAAACGCACTTACGCATATTACACTACATTGACAGCTTTTACGCTGCCAATGAAGGCAACTGGCGCCTGTTTGTATGCTTTAAAATATTTCATTACCTGTTTACGCGTCATTTGCGTGACATTTTGCTGTGTGTGTGTGTGCCTGTGTGTGTGTGTGTGTGTGTGTACATCGACTGTACGTCAAGCAAAAGTTGAAATGTTAATTAAAACAGCTTCTGATTGACACTTGTGAAATTATTTATTAAAGCAACAAACAACACAATAACAACAACAACAACAACAACCGACACAGATAAGTAACAAGCCAAGCTACAGGCAACGCCAGCAAAAGGCAGCAGCAGCAGCAGCATCAGCCAGAACAGCAGCAGCAGCGTAAATATAAAAGTGATTTAATGGGTTCACCTGCAAATCGTGTAAATCGTAGGCGTTGCCTGCTTACGCTTAGCTGCGCGTTAGTTTGTGTCAGTGGGTGTCTGTGTGTGTGTAAATCTGTGTGGGTGGGTGCTGGCTGTAAGCCACTTAAAGTACGCACAATCGCAATCAGCAATTTGGCTTGATGCTGCCGCAGATTGTCGGATTGTTTAAGTTTGTGTGCTGCTGCACATCTAATGAAAATGTTCGCCTTTTTAAATTATATTCACAACGCCGTGGGTTTTGTTTATTGTTATTGTTGTTGTTTGGTGTTCTTGTTTTTGTTGCTGTTGTTATGTTAACATTACACAAATGTACAACAGTTAAAATATAAACGCAAGACAGCAAAAGCGCAAAGCAAACAAAAGAAAAAAGAAACGAAAAGTTAGTAAGGATATCCCACATTCAAAGCTTAAAATATAAGCATAATGTATAAGGACTTCTTTGCTTGCTGCTCATGCTGCGTTGCGATTCCCACTACTTGCTGCATTCCTTACCACTGCCAGCAGTATTTTTTGTTGTTGTTATTGTTATTTGAGCTTAATGCTTTTATTGTGGCATTAATTGTTGTACATTTTCTTGCTGTTGTTGCGGCTGAGGCTGTGGCTGTGGCTATGGCTGGGCCACTGATACACTTGTGTCTGCTCAGACAGAGATTTATTGCACTTGCAGCGGAAAATTATTTAAAATTATTCATACATATAAAATTACTCTCACGGTTTCTTTTTCTTCTTGCATACATATGCAAACAGCGAAAAAGTAGCGGAAAAACTTGCAGTAACACGATTGGCTGACATTGGTGTGGGCTGACTTGGCTTGACTTGGCTGAGCTGGTCTCGGCCCGGGTTTGCCTTGGCGTTGGCAGGCTGCCACTTGCACACACTATGCGACGCCAGCAGCGGCTTTGTATGGCATATAGTTTTCTTTTATTCTCACATGCAGCGCAGAGCTGCTTATTTTCATTGCTGCTGCTCCTGTTCTTGTGCTTCTTGTTGGCAAACGCATATTATACATGCATAAGTTCATTAAAATACTTGAGTCAACATTGACTGGCATTTCTTATTCTTACTGTATTTTCGTGTTTAATTACAAATAAACTTACAATGAGTAAACAGTTTTCCAACTTATTTTCCAGTCAACAGTTGCCCATTTTCACTTGTGCTTGTCGCAACTTCACAGCGCTGGCAGCTGTGTACGAGTAAGCGAAAGGAGCATAGACAACGAGGCGCTGTGCCTTAAATGCCTGCATGCAGGCTCAAGGATTTACGCTTAAGCATGGAATTGTCATGAGCCAACAAGTGTTGTTTGTCTCTTTTATTCAACGCCCCTTGGCGCCCATGAACTGCTGCAAAGCCCACAGACAAGGCCCGCATTATTTTAGAGCTGCTTCAACTCCAGCTCAGCTCATTTGCAGCTTCTAAGACTTGCATAAATATTTTAAAAAAACAAAAGCCACTAAATTCTTTCAAACAAACTTGACTTTGATGGCGACTTCTGCACATTGATTTAGCCATTATTTTTCAACCAGCAAAATAGTTAACTAACATGCAACAGCTTCTTAACGCTATTTTAAGTTAGTCCAAGGTATATGTTAATAACTTGACTTATGTTGGCATAAAAAATTAAACTTAGTTTTCTGTTAAAAAAAAAAAAACATTTTTATAACAATATTATAAGAAACAGAGCGCTGCACTAATTTTTTATTTAGTTTAATTAAAAGGACGCTGTCGAATGAGTCGCAACTGCTTTGACTAATTAATCAAACAGTTGAGTGCTTAGCCTATGAGAAGCGACTTTGCCAACAAATAATAGTTTTATTTATTATTAGAGAAATTTTAATTACTGCTTTATAAAACTTTCACATGCTGCAGTTATTAATTTAACAAATTTACTTTTGAAAAACTCAAACCATGCTACATTAAAATTTGAGCTGACGTTCAATCGACAGCTGATAGTATTTTGCCTACTTTTCTGCAATTCCTACTTCCTAAGATTGCAGTAAAAGCCAAATAACTTTCGCCTTCAAGCAGCTAACATGATTCCTGCTAAGCTTAGCAGAGCACAAGTTAACGTTCTGCGTATTGACTTAATGCTGTGCGACAGTCGTGTCCCTGCAGAAAATTTAACAAACTACCTTAACATGTCAATATTTCACATACAGTCACGAATCTCTTAAACCAAACGTTTGACAACTCCAACTTAAATCTTGGCCAGTTTATTTAAGTTTTGCTTTCGATTGATTTTTCTTGCTGCTTGTGCAACTAAAAAAAAAATGACTTAGCCATTAAGGGCAAGTCAGTTGACAGTTTCTGGCTGTTGTTGTCGTGAGCATGGGCGTGAGTTAAAGTCACGCACCAAGTGTGCCATTCCGCTAAAATGTTTTGGGTGCACAAATGCTCAAAAGCCAACTTGTGCGCCAATAATGAATGTATGCAAACATGATACTCGGCTCGACTCGGCACTGCTCCCAAAACACTTGCTTGCTGTGGCAGGCCAAACCAGTTGCTGTGCACTGTGCAAATGTCCTTTAAAAGAAAAAAAAAAAACACAAATCTCACAGTACACGTCACGTATGCGTTATTTAAGCAATTTCTTTGCACAGAAGTCTTCTGCTGCCGACAATTTAGACGACTTTGGCAAACACGGAGGCAATCAATTTGAACTTTTCCTTTTTTTTTTTCTTTTCTTTACTCTTGTTTTTTTTTTTTTTTTTGTTTTGTTGGAGATTTTTTTTCTGTTGTTTTTCGCATTGGTTTTTGTTGCAGCAGGCGTTAGTAGGCAAATACGCGAATTGTCTTGTTGACGCGTGCGTGCACACTCCACTGCGCCCCCGCCCACGCCTCTGCAGCCATTGCCGCACACATGCACGTGCCGCTTAATACGCATACTTTGCATTAAGTGGGTCTGGCGTACGCGTGAGTTGCTTTTTCTTTTTTGGGCCCAAAAAGGGTTCAAAAGTTTTCGCGCACGCACACTTATTCACACACACACACACACACAAACACACACACACTTACGCATATGCATACGCCACTCGTGCAGCGTTAAACTGCCTGCGCCTTATTTACAGTTATATATTTTGACTGGCGGCGCACGCTTATGCCTTAACTCATATCCTGGCTGCTTGTGCTGCATGGTCCCTTTGCCCGTTTGGCTGCTGGTGTGTGTGTGTTTGTCTTTTAGTTTTATTATTCACACGCATATAAATGAAATGCCGCTGCCAAGCTAACATAATTAAGATAATGTGAAGGCGCACGCATTGCGCTGCGTTGCCCTTTAACTCATTTTCTCGTTGGCTTGCCTGGCTCTTAGTTGTCTACAGTTCGGTTCGGTTTGGTTTGGTTTGGCTTGCTTTGGTACGGTTATTTAAGCAATTCTTATATGCAAAGTACACACACACACACACGCACACAAGCATTTGATAACACAATACGCATTTGTAGCTGTTCTTGTTGTTGTTTTTTTTTTTCTTTTTTTTTTCTGTTGTTTTCGTTTTGTTTTGATTTTTTTCCTTTTCTTTTCTTTTTCTTTTTTTTTTTTTGCTTTGCATTTGCCAAGTAATTTTGCTGCCAATTCTGCTTTGGCTGCCGCCTACTCACAATTGCTTTTAACGTGGCTTTACTTTGTTTTCTTTGTTGCGTTGCGTTGCGTTGTGTTGGCTTTGCTTATTCTTGATGGTTTTTTATTTGTACGCATTCTTCCCTTTTTATTTATATTTATTTCATGTTTTATTTTTCTTTTTTTTTTTTTTCACTTGCGCAACTTTAATGCTTTAACTTATCCCTTTCGCTGACTGCAGGCGGCATATCGCCAAAATCTCCTGCTTCATTTACTTTACACTCTTGAGCAAGATTTTATTTTTTTCTTTTTTGTTTTTTATTTAATTTTTTTATTTTATTTCTTGCCCTTCCTTTGTCAGGCAACGGCTGTGCACGAAATTGGCACTTCTGCCATTATTCTTGCCATTTTAATTTTAATTGTAGCATTTGCTTATTTCTAATTTGCCTGCAGCCTTAGTCGCATTTTACGGCTCGATTCGATGCTTTGGCCAAATGTGGGTTCCGACAGTTTATGGCGCACATCCTTGCTCGGCTCTTGCGCAATTTCCGCTTTAACTGCGTTCAATGCTTTGAGCCATACTGGCTTTTCGCTTATACGATTTGTTTGCAGCCTGTTTAATTGTATTAGCCACAGATTTGTGTCCAAATCAAGACGTTACGTGTTCGGCATGCGTATCACGGATGCCTAGGGGTATATTTTCGTGCTGTTCTTGTTGTTGTTACTTGCCAAATCTATGGCGGCGTTTGCTTATGCGTAAAATATTTCAGAGTCAAGTAAATTTTGCAGCTTATCTAAGCTCAATTGCACAAACATTTAACGCAGTTCATATTTAAACATTTTATTTTTACTATTTACCCAATATATACATTTTTGGGTCGACTGTTCGATGGCGCGACTAATTGAATTTGGTTCTTGAAGTTGTGCTTAAGACATAAGCCAAATGAAGTTCATTAATCTTAACGGCATTAGCACAAGTCATACACCCACACCCACACACACACACACACACACACACACACACATAGACATTAACATGAACCCTTTTCAAATGTGGCTCAAATATGTTTTTATTAACAATAAGATTAAGAGAAATACATTAACAGATTGGGTTGACTTAGATTTATCTCAGTTGTTAGCATTGAGTTCAACGGCACTCGGTTTGAGGTTTGCCGACAGCAAAGTCAAATCCCTTATTTGCGCCTGCTGCTGTCCCAGACAATCGTCTTGGTGCTGCCAAGCGTTAATAAGACACAAACTCACATATTAGATGAAGTTAAGTTAAGCATTAAGCTAATTAACAAATCTTGATGGGGTTATCTTTGTTTAGTATGCATATTTGTTTTTCTGAATATCCTGCTACAGCTTTGCAACGCTTGTGCGACACTGGACCAAAAAAATTCTGGTATTTGCTGACTCTTTTTTTGGTCATTCTCTTGTCATCTACTTAAGTGTAATTTATTAAGCAGCGCTTAAGTTTATCGAAATAGCCAACTGCCTAATAAAACAGAGTTTCAATTACGACTAAACTGAGGTTGCGCTTTAAGTTACATTGCGTCAAATTGACCACTGACCTTTACTTTAATCTGAACGCCACATTTGCAGTCACCTAATGCCTTGAGCACATAAACAAAACTAAACCGAGCTTGGTATTATGTCTCCTAACAATTTTACTTTTACTTCGTTAAATTAAATTTAAATTGGCTTTTATTAGCCCTTTAAATCTTAGCATTCATTTAAGTTATATTAATTACTTATTTTCAATCATCTTGCGAATATAATTAGGTAAAAATTTTCTTAACGACTTCATTTCAATGCTATTATGAATCAACTTTAATTTGCACAAATAACTTCATCAGCGTATAAATACACTTTATTTCCAAATAACGGATATATCGTTTCCTTCTTTCCCTCTCCCCCTTTGACTTGCCTTAGCCCTAAGCGATTAACCCAACTGCTTACATGCCAACTTACTTAGCTAAAACTTCTTTATGTAATTACACATTAACTGGCCCCCTGCCTAAGCATTTATTTCATGTGCAAGGCAGCTTTCTTATGGCTCACATTTGCACAAGTCACTGACTGCCCTGCGCTGTACTAAGCTACAAATTAATTATTAACTTAATGATTTACTTATAGCCACTACAACTCAACATTGTGCCGAGCATTAACTGCTTCCAACTCAATACTTTACAGTTCACTCCCTCTCCCTGTATTTCTTTTTCTTGTTGTTGTTGCTTTAGTATGCCCTGCAGTTAGTTGGCGATTGTGATTGTGATTGCTTTTAAAGTTTTATCACTACTCACACTCAGAAGACAATTACATTTGTACGACCAACTAAATAAATAAATAAACAAATATATATAACAAAAATTCAATTAAACAACACAATGTTTATTTTATTCTCATTTCACTTATTCTTGTTTGATTTCTTTTTCTTTTATTTATTTATTTTTTTTTTTTTTTGCTTGTATTTTATGTAACGTTCACAATAAAAAAAGCAACATAAAATGCAAATAAAGATTTTAAAATGGTGTGCCAACGTATGAAGAACGAATGAGTTTTATCCATTGAAGCGAATTTGCTTGGCTTATGCACAAACCATTGCCACAGTTACCAGCCAACCTCACTCCACGTCGCCATGTTATGTTCATTTATATGTATGACTATGTATGTATGTGTGTGTGTGTGTGTGTGTGTATTTGCTTAAGCATTCTACCTTACATTGCTTGCCTTTTTATGCTCCACTCACTCGTTGCTCGTTTCAATTTTTTCTGGTTTATCTGCTATTTTTTTTTATTGCACTTATTTCGCATTAATGTTAAACGCAAACAGAAATAAGTGAAAAGTGGCAATGTCAACATTTTGCATAAATTACATAAAACTGTCAACGATTGTCGTACAAAAGTGGGGCGCTGAGTGATTGAAAATTGTACATTTGATTGATTGATTGATTGATTGTTGAAACGAATGCATGAATGCTGCATGAATTGCTTGTATTACTGTTGCTTGCTTTTTCTTTCTTTCTCCCCCCTCAACTCACTCGCACACTGTCTGCCATTTTTTCCTGCTGCCATACGCAGCCTAAAGTTGGCATTTTATTTGCAGCTTAACTGAGATAACAAGCAAAGCCAAATTTAGTTGAGCAGAAGTAAAGAGTACACAAGAAAATAAAAAAAAAAAAAAACAAAACAGAATAAAATAAATAAATAAAACGAAAAACAAATTTAAAAAAATAAATATTAAAAAAAAAAAAGAAAAAAGTATGGGCATCGAAAATTGAAGCCAAACCGTAGTCAAAACAAAGTCAAAGCAAATTCCTTGACACTCATTACGCTTTAAAAGGTTCACAGCAACAGTTGTGCAAACTTGAAACGTCGCCGTCTCGAATGGCAAAAACAAAAAACAACAAAACAAAAAAAAAATAAAAAACAAGAGAAAATAGAAAAAAAAAAAACAGCACAAAGCCAGCAGCGCAATGCGTTGACGTTGCGTGTTAATGTGCTTTGCCGCTTATCAGCTTAAGCCGAGACTAAAAACGCCTGTGGCAGCAGTTTTGCCAGCAGCAGCACACAAAGGATCAACAGGAGCCACGCAGCAGCGGGAGCCATAGTCAAAAGGGGCAGTTCGTTTAGACGCACTCAGCCGTCGACGACGGCCAAGGCTCGATTTGAATGCCTAAGGTCGAGTTACGTTTCACTGGCTTTTATGACTTTTGGCCTTCGAAATTGTTTATTTTGTTTTAGCACAAAGCTACACTCATCTCCCTCTCTCTGACGCTCTATCTGTCTCACTCTGCTGTATGACAAAATATTGCAGCAATTTGACATAACTCAACTGAACTCCATTCAGCTGAATTCAACTTGATGCCACTCGATTTTGTTTTTCTTTCGTTTCGCTACGTTTTGTCAACGGGACGCCTGCCAATTGTTGACCTTAGCGACTGCCATTGCCGCCAAATGCTTAATGGCCTCTCTTGCACATATGACGTAGTCCTTAGTAACTAACGCAGGCGTCCTGGCCGAGTGCAGATAATAAAATTATTTTAATCACAATGAGAAATGATTAATGTTAAGCATGTTAAATCGTTAATGCTGACACAGCTGTTTGTCCAACTGCAGCGTGTCGTATACGTAATATTTTTTAATCAACACAAACACACGCACAAATAATACGTATACGACACGTAGCGCCATTCATATTTCAATATCATTCGTTTCAGCTATAAATCCAACTAAATGCGCACACTGCGACGCAACTGTTGTGCGAATGTCTGTCCTTTGCTTACTCCTCTGCCATTAAAATGCGTGTGCTTCTACATAAGCTTTGCTGTGCTTTGCAAAGGGCAACCAGCTAACCATGTTTCATTTACTGTTTTTTTTTTTTGTTATTTTGTTTTATTTATTTTTTTTTTTTGCTTTCTTTTCCTTTATTGGCACAAACGTTGACTTATTTTGAGGCATTATAGCGCAATGGCAAACATAACCCATACCCATATTCAAATCTGTCGCCTTGTGCCAGTTGTGCGCTAACTAACGCAAAGCATGACTGCCTACGTTTGTTTGTTGCCTTTGTGGCCAACATCGTTAGCAACGCACAACTTACACACAAAGTCAGCCAAGTTGTCTTGCCGAAATACAAACAATATCCCACCTGACTGCCTGACTGCCTGACTGCCGGCCTGCTTGCCCATCTAAGCAAATGTAGCGCATTCTGTATGCGACATTGTGCGTGCCTTCGGCTGTGTTCAATTTACTTATCTGCCTGAACTCACATCGCTGCCCCAGCAGTGTACACCAAGGCACTTTTTCTGACTACAACTCAGCACTTATGGGTTGAGTTGCTCCTCCAAACAAAATCAAATTCAATCTGCACATTCAGTAAGCCGTGTCATGCTGCTTATATAACCTGTGTCGTACAACATCGGCTCATTTTTGCAGCGGGTTTGAGCTTGTGGTGCTCATGTAGGCCGTGCAAGGATCGATGGAATTGCTACTGATGATGAGATTGCGCCTGAATTGCTCAGTGGTTTTGTGGTCTGTTAGATTCTCACACTGAGTTGAACTAAAGGTAAAATACAAATTCGCAATAAGCATGCAGAGTCAAGATGAGCAACATTTATCATTTCAGTAGAAGTAGATTTAAATGGCATTTCATGACTGTAAAGGTCATATAATTTCCCAGTTGGATGAACAATTTTCGTACGTTACTAGCAGCGGCTGCTAATAAGAACTTCAGTCTAAATGAGTCCCTGCTATTCTAATTCAACTGCAGCTGAGTTTAGTTCATATTCCAATGTCATATAAAGAAATAACTTTATTAATTCTACAAACTTTCACATAAAATACTAGGCAGTTCTGCAGCATGTTGGTTTTCATTTGTATAATTTTCTAATCAGAGGATCTGACTCTGATTGTAGCACTGAAAAAAATTAATTCTAAAATAAAAAATAAAAATATTTTGCTACAATGCTTGCCTGCCCCCTCTCATGGCACGTTAGCCACTTCACAGCACAGACTTTCAAATAGACAATCCAAAAACAGACAAAGGTTCTAAGTAGAAGTGACTAACCCGTTTAAGGCGCTGTCAATTTTTCTGCCCATTGTCTGCGACCAGACTCGGCGCCACAGCTTAGCTGCTGCTGTGGCATGAGTTGGCTGCGCTTGAGTAGGGACTGGCAGGCGTCAATCAGCGCTGAGTGCGCAATACGCGGCTGTCAGACATAATCGAAATTACAACACCACCACAACTTGCTGTCAGGATGTGCATGCATTGACAACAAATGCCATTGGCAAGTAATTCCTTTTGCGTTTAATTCAATCAAAGGCCAAAGATTGCGCAAATCAAAGTGCAAAGTTGTCATTTCCGGCTGCTGCTTCGACTTAACCTAAACTAGGGTTAGCATTGTTGAATTGGCTTTGACCTTGTAATCAATGTCAAGGCTTAGACAGCCATTAAACATTCGTCTCTCTAATCTTAAATCACACCTCTGGCAGAGTTCACATGGCCATGTGCATTTAATGCCATGACGCAGCTGGTTGCCAAAACATTTAATCAGTTTCTTCGCTTCACACAAATATTTAAACAAAAGCATTAAGATGCTTTAGAGTTGTTAGATTATTGTAAGTGTATGCGCCGCAGCCGCTTTTGTTGTAGCCAATGTCAGCACGTCAGAAGTTTATGCTGCTATTTACTTTTGCTTTAACTTTTGCTTTTTTTGCTTTGCTTCTTTTACTTGCATTTGCAAACTTTTGTTTTGTGGAAAACTTTACTTTTGGGTTTTGTGCGCGCGCCAGAGCTGAGCAATGACACACGGCTTTAAAGTGTTGCTGCTGCTGCAGTGCCACAAGTGCCACAGTCAACAAAAACAATATGAGCAACAACCAGCAGCAATGGCAAACTAACACAATTGCTTGGCAGCATGACGCCAACAACAACAACAACAACAACAAGAACAACATGGCAATATCTGCTAAGCCAGCTAAGACGTCTTAGTTGTCCTATGAAGCTGGGACTGTTGCCACTTGCACTCAGAGCTGGCAGCGCGCGCGCCGCTTGGTATGCAATTAAAATTAGATTCCCTTTTGCTGCGCATTGTGTGCACACCAAAATTCTACAAAGCAATTTGGCACAACTTCCTTTTACGCTTGCAATGGGAAATGCAGGCAAACTTTCTTGGCAGCACGATAATGTCAATATGCAAAAACTTTCACGCACGCACACGCATGCATATTTGCGTAAATGTCAATGCGGCTGCCGCTGCTTGGCCAAAACAACTTCAAGCATCGCTTTTAAAACTATGGCCATGGCTTTGCTCCGCACAACTACTGTCAGGCACTTAGGCCAGAAATTCTTGACATCATTTCAATTCAATTGTCATAACTTAATTACTGGCAAAATACATGATGAATTTGCCGCCTGCGCGAAAAAGTTATGGCCAGCGTAACCTTGAGCAAGGACTCAAAGTGACGTTTCACTGTGGCATTTTACTTATCTGCATGGCATGCAGCCAAAGTGCATTATGTGGCATGCGACACGTGCCAGCGTGCATTTGTGCAACTTGCTGCATAATAAAACTTATTGATTTATTACGGACAAGGCAGGCGGCTGCCACTTAACAGTCATAGTTAACTTAATTGATGCAATTTAATATGCTGCCTTAACAAGAAAAACACGAAACAGACAGTCGATTGTCTGTTTGTTTGCCTTAATTATACAACATACAAATTGATCTGCATGGCAGCATGACAGCTTGGCAGAGTGCTGGCAGTAACTTTCTTTCAGAACTTCAGTCAAATCAATTATGCAACAGCAGCCAGCGCAAGGCGCACACGCACGTAATGCATTTCAATTAAAACTTCATTTCAACGAACGCATCGACGCAGTTAAGCAAAGCAATACAAGAACTGCAGCCACCCAAAAAGAAAGCCACCCAACAACAGCAGCACAAAATGAAAAACAAATTAAAGCAAATAAAATACCAAAGCGCGCGCAAAAAAAAAACAAAAAATATGCGCCGAAAATGCTGCCAGCGTCGACTTAACTGAAACTTCCTTGCCTTGCCTGCCTGCCTGCCTTACCCTCAGAGTGCCCTGCATTGCCTGCCTGCCCTACATTGACTTGCTTGCCTGCTCTGCATTGCCTGCCCGCCTGACTGCCTTACCACATGCCCTGCTGCCTGCCTTACCGCCTGCCTGATTCAGATTTTGCTTGCCAGTTCGCGGCCTGCATGCAGTCGTAGCGAAAATCCTTTAGGGCAGTCAGGCAGCATAGCTGTTAGTCGTCTGCTCGGCTGGCTGTGTGTATGCGTGTCGACGGGCGGACAGACAGGCAAGCAGTTCAGCAGACCGTCATTCAGGCCAGTGGCAATTTTAAGCCCAAATTGAATTACTTACTTTGCGCGCTTGTTAACCGCGTGGCACGAAACTCAAATGCCATAAAATTTAAAATTTGCTATATTACATAAAAAAGGAATTTATATATATACATACACACATACCCATGTATATGCTTACCTAACAAGCAAACGTATAGGCATGCAATATTCTAAGCACATTTTAGGCATTAAATTCTTTGATTTGCTTTTGCCACAACCCGCTGCAAAGGCAAAACCACAGGCAAGGACCAAAGCAATGTAAAAAAAAAAAAAGGTAAGCACAAAACCAAAAAAAAAAGGTAGCAATTAATAAACTTCACACCTACGCTATGCAAATATTAAACAAAAGCTTGCGTTGTCGTTGTTGTGGTTCATGTAAAATTTAATTGTTTGACCATTTCAGTTGGCTACCCTTTACAACATCGGCAACAACAACAACAACAACAACAACATTGTATAGGGCACAAGGCACAAGCCTGAGCATGACCATATTTCAACGCCAAGCGAACCCTTCTTGCGTGCCCTTGACGTGGCTCTTCATTATTAATTCAAAACTTTTACACAAGCACTTTTTAATGTTGCTTTCATATCTTTATTTTTTATTTTTTTCCCCCCATTTGTATTTTTTCTTTTTTAATTTTTTGTTGGCGCATAATTGTTCATGAAATACGCGCTGTGTGATGATAATACAGTTTTTCTCAAATACTGCTTACACACATACTCGTATACAAATGCCTTCGCATTCTTTTTTTCGTACTTTTTTTCATTTGTATCCGACTTAAATAATGATTTATATGTTTGGCATTTCGTGCTTCATGCCACATATGCTGCTGCAGCACTCGAAATGAGTTTCATGCGGTTGGCAGCACCAGCAGCATCAGCAGCAGAAGCAACTTGAAGCCAAGACAATCTTAATGAAAGTCCTTTTTGAAAAGTTTCGAGCACGACGGCTTGGCCAAAAAGGAAATTGAAATAAATGATCTACTTGTGGCGTGGATTTCACATTCTCATTGCGTCGTACATTTTCATGAATACTCGTACTCGTGTGTGTCGGCCAAGTAATCTGCAACTCTTGCTCAACATTTCCTGTCAGTGCCCATTATTGCTCATGACTGCTCGCGTTAAACTTTATAAATGTAACGAGTTTCTACTTTTCATTTAATATTTGCTACTGTCACGCTGTAAGGACACTTCTTTATTTTACGTTGTGCTGACAATCATTTAAAATGATTGATACGAATGTAGACGGTAACACGTTTAAATCAACAGTTAGACGTTGCATGCTATGTTGGGCTGTTAAACTTTTTACAGAACTAAATACCGCAAACTACAATTCTTTAAGTAAATCTAAACTTAGACGTCATTATATATGAGAATGTGTAAGAGTTACTAAAAGTTAAGAATAATAAAAAGTATTTGAAACTTAAGCTGATCTTAAACTAATGAATCTTCACACCAACATACCTCATATTGTTATGAGCCGGCAATTTGATTCTGAATTTTTCCATAAAAAAAGTATTTTTTGTCGACATCCCAAGCTGTGAACAGAAAAAATAAATCTTTTCCAACAGATATTTCTCAAAGTTTTTTTTTCGTTTCCCTTTTCGAAACGTCAACTGCAGCTCTTCCCAAGCTGCTTTTTCAATTTTCATCAGTCATTTTCAAAAAACCCTTTGCTGGCTGTTTTCTACAATAATCTCAATGCGCTTATCGCCTAACTTGAACACGCCTCGTAAACATATCCAAAGAACATTTGAAGCCAATTAGAAATAATCCCTACTTCTTGCTTAAAAAGCTGACATTCACAATGACACGCAAAGAGACAATTTTACTATAAACTGCGTACAGTGTAGCTGTGCTGCTACATGGTATTAAAAATATCATGTTACTGTTGCAATTTTACACAAACGATTTAAACTCAAATCTCACATCCGTTTTTAGCCGACACTCGAAGCCAAAAGCATCGCAGCAACGAAGCTTCAATAAATGAACTGACATAGAAAGTAAATCGACGCTTGTGGTAAAATTCACTTAATATATTGCCACTGACACTTTATCAGCGCTGGCAGCTTCATCACCTGCGGCTTTGATTTGTGTATCCGTTGCTTTAACAGTTTCGCTTTCACTTTTGCAAACAGCAAATGCCTGCCAGCACAATTTTATGGCAATACACACGCACACACACGCACAGAACTCACAGAACTGTGTTATCATTTAAGTGCTTACACGGTGATGGGTGGCACGTGTCTTCCGCTGCCTTGCGCTCAGTCCAAACGCATAAGCGGAAGTGTTTTCTATAGCATTAAATGCTCACAGTGTCTGTACTATATATGCGTTGTATAGGCAATCAAAATATTAAATGCTATGGCAAAAAAATATTGACTCTCACCGCAACTGCTAAAAAATAAAAGCTGTTAAATAATAAATAAAATCTACGTAGCACAGCAGCACATTAATGAAAATTCCAGGCATCGCCTGCTGACCAGCTGACAAGCAAAGCAACACAACACAACGCAAAGCCGAGCAGTGCAGTGCATAGGAAAAACCGCAGCCAACACGAACTCAAATTTTCTTTATAGAATTACTTCTGGCGCAATAATTTTTCCAGTTGAGCAACTTTTCGAGTGCGAGAATAAATAAATTTACAACGAAATGTTGGCAACCAGTAGCAGCTAAGGCCCAAACATGTGTATGCGTGCAAGCGAGACAGCACATATGCGTGTGTGTGCGTGCAAGCGAGAGCGCGCATATGCGTGTATAAGAAGTGCATAAATATATTTTTCGTGCCTATTTTCGCATACACAATGTTGACGACGACCTTTTGCTGGTATCCCTAACATTGTATTTGTTGTTGTTATTGTTATTATTATTATTGTTATGCTTGCTGTTTCAGATTCATTGATGCCTTTGCTAATATATATGTATATTTTTTTTTTTATATATACTTTGTTTGCATCTCGCCTTGCGCATTCAATTTCCATTTCAGCGGCAATACTGAACCGGCCTAAGGTACGAGCAACACAGTAACCCAGTGGCCCTCTGTTACTGCCTGGCAGACACAAGTGAGTTGTCGTTGTCCGAGCGCACAACATGTTCACCTCGTGACAACAACAACAACAACAGCATTTCTGTTATGCACATCTTTGCCGCTGACAAATATTCGCAGCGCAGCAATTTTTCCATTAAAAGTGCCACCAAGGCAGGCGACACAACAAGGCTCATGTCAGGTGTATGGAATGCGTATTGTATACGCTTCGTTTAAATTGTAAGCATACTTCTGGGGGCAGCAAGTCGGCACAACTGGCTTACCTACTTACTTGGCTGCGTGACTGCCTCACTGGCTCACTGGCTACCTGACTGACTGTCTGTGTGGCTGACTGCTCTGCTCTGCTCTGTTTACCGGTTTGCTGTTTAACTTGTTTGCTTGTCATTTGCGCAGGTTGATGTGCTCCACTGCAGCTAAGTGGCTCATGAACGACCGCAGCAAGTACCACTGTACATGTCGACGACATGCAGACACACCCCGACCGACGGCCGACGACGGCAAATCATTGTGGGCCGCACAGACGACCGACGCACTGGTGGCGCACTGCTAATAAATTATCCAATGGCAGCCGCAAAGTATGCTACAAATAAAATGACTCTCGCTTCCGCTGTGGCTGCTGCCGCTAGCACATAGTCGCAAACAAACACGAATACGCTGTGCGCTGCATACGATGATTAATTACACTTAATTATAATTTATGCCCACGCTGTGACCCTCGACCCCGTTTATGCATACATTTGAACATTTACTAACCACAGTCAACGCCGTCCGTGTTTCGGTTACTCGCCACTCTCGCCCATTGAGATTAGTGTACGCGTGTTTTCATGCCCGACACTTTATTGAAATGCTTTTTCATTGTTTGTTCGTTCAGTAATTGACCATTAGGCTGCGTATTTTTGTTGTTTCTTTTTTATTTCGTTTTTTTTTTTTTGTTTTTTTTTTCTGGTTTTTGGCTAAGGGCTTTTAGATTCATTAACTTTTGCGTGGCTGGCTGACTGGTTGGCGCAAAGCGTATAGCCACCGCACAGTGGTCACGCTGTAATTGTTTTTGACAACGTTTGTACGCCTTTTACGCAAATGCCTTTGCAACAGCTACTGCCACGCCCCCCGCTCACGCCTCACGCATCCCGCGGGTAATGTTATGTTTGCGCATTTACAGGCAGGAACTGTAAATGACAAACACCGTTAGCTGTTTAATACTAAGCCAGCTTAGCGCAGGACGCTTACAAAGCTGACGCTTAGTTCAGTTAAACGTACCAAGATTTATTGCCAACTACAAACAAAAAACCATGTTGCAGTATTTGGCTTTGTTTTATGCCCCTTTCACTATTTTTTTTTTTTTTTGTTTTTGGTTTATTGCCACAATGCCTGATTGGCAAAGCCAGTTGCCAAGTTGAATGAGCTCGATTGCGCGTGCAATGTTTGCCAGTCAACAGGCACAAATGGGCGCAGGCACACGGAGGCAGACACCAGAGGAACATCGGCACAAATGTGTGCACAGGCGTATGCAGTTACAAGTTAAATAACAAAAAAAAAAAAAAGGGCATGTACGTAAAATTAACAAATGCCAATGCCATGTTGCCGAACAAAAACAACAACAACAACAACAATAACTACAATAAGAACAATTACAACATGAAATGCCAACGCATAGCAAATGACTTAAAAGCCTCATGGCAATGTTTTCATATGAAAATACTGCACAGGCGACAGGTTGTGCCTTTTCCTGCTGCAATTTTCCGTTGCCTTTTTTTCCTCTTTTCTTTCACCTTTACAGCAATTTGCAAGCAGCAACAGTTAAGCCAATATAAGCTCCAGCAGGCTGCTGCCAAAGGGCTGCGTCTATCTGCTGTTCATTTTCGACGGCATAGAACTGCTGCAGTATGAACTTTAAATCTGTAGTGCATGCCAATTATTATTATAATTATATTAAAGCTTATCTCTCATACATTTTTATTTTTGTTAATTTAAATGAGCTGCAGTGTTTTCGTTTAATAAATTAAAACAAAAGGCGGCTGCCGCAAATGACATTATCAATATGAAGTGTTTTTCTTGTTCTCTAGCTAACTTTGTAAGAACCGTATAAATTTTGTGGACGTGACTGATATTTTTTTGACATTTCGAAAACCCTGCAACACAAAACCAAACACAAAATTATAATAAATCTACACAACTACAATTGACTATGCAGTCGTGCTATAAAAACATACCGAAGAATCTAGACAATAATTGAGTTTAGTATAAAAACAGCCTGCGTTTCTATTGAATGATAAAAATAATGATGTGGCTAAAGTCAGTCGGTACTAAAATATTTGGCTTAACATTATCATTATACGCACCAGTACTGTTGTGTGAAAAGTTTATTAATGTTGACCAATCAAGATACATTAGATGTGTTGCGTATATAATTAAAACCCTCAATATACTGCAGAACCTTACCTAGGCCGATTAAAGCTATGCGAACTACCTGCAAATCTTATGGCCAACAGTGTGCTACCAAATAAATCATATTATTTGTTATTTCATTCAACTTATGGCGCACTATATCAAATCAGGTCCACTCACATGCAGCACAGCATGACAAAGGATTTTGAAATTGCTCATTAAATACAACCAAAGTAACTGCTAACAAAATACGAATGCTGAGCAAAATTTTATGTGCTACCCAAACTTAAGCTTGCCAACTTACTTCCCTATACGCTACAAACATTAAATTTAAATATTTTATTAAATATTTTTAGCCTTGAGTTTTATTATCGCAGTCAGCAGAAAACATTCTCGAAAACTTTTCAGCTACTCCCCCCAGCTCTGCGTGCACAGCTCAAACTTTAACAAGGACACAACTTGCGCTGTATGGTAGATGACACCAAAAGGTCGGACCATCCGACTGTAATGAAGCAACTTAATTTGTTATTTGAATTCTGCTTATTTTTAATTAGGCAAACTTATTTTGCCGCCTTACCCACAAATATTTTCATGCAGCACAAAGCTGTGCCATTTATTCCACTGTCATATGTCTCATTTATTTCGTACTTTTGTGTTTGCGTTTGCGTTTGGATTTACTCAGCTGTGATGAGGATGGCTCGCGTGTTCGCTTTATTTTTGTTTATGTAAACAATGCATTATTTAACTTTAAATGTACAATTTGAACATATCACATGAAAAACCAAAAAGACAAAAACAAAAAGAAAACAACAAACAAAAAACTAAAATGTCAATAATTATAATATATATAAATATAATTAAATTATTCAAAAAAAAAAGAAAAAATGGAACAATGCGCAGCACAACCGCCGCCATTGAGAAAGCAAATCAAGGTCATTTGAACTCATTATGTACATAGCTTTACATATGCATACATTTAAAAGAAAAAATAATAAGAAACTATCACAACAACAACAACTATGCGAAACTGGTTAATTAGCAATTAATTCAAGTTATATGTGTGTGTTGTTAAATTACTCATATATCAACAATAAAAAAAAAACAAAAACAAAAATGCAACTTACTTAAGATACAAGATACTAATACAGAAATACCTAAAGGTATTCGCTCTTTGCGTAGCAAAACTATACAAGTATGTAAAAATACACAACACACAAGACAACAAACTAATCAAGAACAAAAAAACAAAAAAAAAAAACAACTAAAGTGACAAAAAAATCATATGAAAATGTTATAAGCATTTAGTTCTTAAACAAATTTAGTATAATTTCCATGCTCTTTTGTACCTCTTGCTCCCACTTTCGAATTTAGTAAAACCTACGCTAAGTACAACTATTATGTAATTACGACGATTACGAGTATCTATGAACTATACGAGTATGTAATATATATATATATATATACATACATATAAATAAATGCATGATTGACTGCATAAATTAACATAATATAAATTAATGCAAAAAATCAACTAATAAATTGGAACAAATACATATGGCATATGGCAACAAATTCATTGCAAATGTGTTAATGCGAAAACTAGCAAAATAAGCTTCAAATATTTTTAATAATTTAACAAAAGTGGCTTTCTGTTGTCGCTGCGAAAACCAAAGACAAAAAAGAAAAAAATAATGGAATAAAAAATATAAAAAGTAGCTTAAATAAGTAAATAAAATCAAATATACTAACAAGAACTTCGGTCGCATCGAAGCATTTACACATTACACAGCCACGCAGGGTCACGCCACGCCAGCAATGGTCAATTAACGCTTGCTTATGTCGGCTAGCAAACAGAAGAATAAATTTCATTTGGAAACTCCAACTAAATTTTTAATTTCACCGTACAAAGAAACCTGCGTAAATTTTTAAAGCCTGCAATAAATGTAATTCTCATACAGTATAAGTTACAGCCACTAAATAATTGGTGCAGACTGGCTTTGAGCTGCGTAAATAAAACAAAATTCGGCAACTTAACTCTTACTAAGAATTTAGCAGACGACCAACAAGTTTATTATTGTTATTTATTTTTTATACAAGTAAGTCAGTACATTTGTTCAGTCGCTAGTGCCTAATTAATGTTTACAGGGAATCCGGCTAAGTTTGAGATCTTTTCTCTGCTTTTTTAGTTTAACAAACAGTTGGCCATTGACTGCAGACGCAATGTTGTCACTATACACTTTGCTGGTAGCATGTTAATTGGCATCTATATACCATATATTCTTCCCCAATATTTTTTGACCTTGCACCTATTTATAATTTTTTCAGCTGTTTACCATTTTTATGGCGCTTAAGTGGTATACGATATTTGTAATAATTTTCCCATCATTAAATATTTACGTTACAAATTATTTAGGAAAAAATCATAATGGCTGGCGAATATGTGTAAGGTGTAAAAACAAACCGAGCATAAAAATGAAAACAACACAACTAATGTAAGTTGATTGAATAACTAAATTAATTAAATATTTATAGCCATATTGTGCGTAAATAAATGTGTACGAATGTCTGTCTGTATGTGCAATTTCAATGTTAGCCAAGCACACAATATGCTTAACTGTTTGAGTCTAACTTAAAACCATTTAAATATGTAAACAACAATTCAACTTCAAAAGCATCTACATACATAGTAAAAAAAATTGTTGTAACTGTCATAAAAAGCAACACTAAATTAAACTCAGCTAATAAAAAACACAAACAAAAATGTAAAATTTAAAATAAACAATATATAAAAAAAAACTGGCAAAAAAATTGCATAATGAATAAAAATAAATAAAAATATTACTTTACATTTAAATGCGTTTTTTTAAGAAAATCTATTTTAATGTGTGGAAATTTTTTTTTTCTTTTGCTGTAGCGACAATATAAATCGAATTTCAGCCAATATACATGCACGTGTTGAGTAAATTACTATTCTAGGTAATATAAGAAGGACCTTTTCAACTTCATCTTTACAATGTCAGCAGTCAATTTCTATTTTTTGCATGTGCTCTCAACAAATTTAAGCAATATGCAAAGCTTCAAGCAAATATGTTTTTAATAATAAAAAAAAAATCTTAACACAAAATACACAAAACAAGCCAAAACACCACAAAGCAGACACTCACACACATACACTCACACATACAAACCACTTATAGATGCTAAAAGGCCAAAATGCTAAGGCAACAAAAACCACAAAAAAAATTAAAGATTATCCACAAATCGACAAAGCACAAGACCAAACCAAAATAAATGGCAAAAAATATTGACAAAGAATAAAAAACGAAGAAATAAATAAATTAAACACACAAATGCGAGTCTGAGGCTACATTAAGATTTGCACTCAGCTATTAGTGTATGAGTTAAGCTCTTGCACATGTATGACAGCACAAAAAAGTATGCAACAGAAATTTTGGATTTTGTGTATGGCAGATGTGCCCAGTTTTTATGCTAAACGTAACCACACACACACACACGCACAGGCACTGCGTATATTATAACAACTTTTATATGTTGGAGTACACAAAGCACACATCAGACATAGCCACAACAACAACAACTCAACAAAAAAAAAAAATGAAATATACGAATTTTGCTAAATAAGTTCAATAAGCAGAGTCCATTTAGCTTGTAGAATGTTGTTGTGTGCCTGTTCGCTCTGGCTGCGCGCCTCTGACATTGATTATCTTTGCACTGCGTCAGCAGGCGCGTGTGTGTGTATGCGTACGCATAAAAAATAAATAACTGTTGAAAAGAATCAGTGCAATAGCGGCGCAAATAAATCACAAAGCAAGCAACGTAAACCAAAAATGTTACGAATTGAAAGCATATAAATCAATATGACACCATACTCTACAGCCGCTGCTACATGGCAGCGGTCTCAGCAGTTATTGCTGTTGTTGTTGTTGTTATTATAGTTGTTGCTGCTGTTGATGGCTAAAAATAAATAGCTTTGCGCATAATGCAAGGCGCGCACAAAAGTATGCTACAGACTAAGCAACAAATCAGCAGCAGAAATCCAACCATTGGATGGAATGGCATTGAGCGTGATTACACAAAAGCCTAACGCGTGCCTAGTGCGTGCGTGTAGTTATAAGCTAACAGCTAACAGCCAGCACATGTTACACTTTACCATCTGTTTGTCTGTCTCCCAGCAGTCCAACTCACTGTCTATGTGTGTGTGTGTGTTCGTTTGTAAAATGTAAATAAATTATGCGCAAGTGCCACTTGACCAACACAAAATCAGCGAAACAACAAACAGACGTGCGCTCGTGCATTCAACGGCTGACGAGGGGTATCGGGTGCCGGGCAGCGGGAGTGGGGCAACGGGCTTCGAATGCCGCTGTGTGACCGTGGCTGTCATTGCGATTTGCTGTCAACAGCAGTGGCCACTCGAGACTAAATGCACACCGAAGCGTACTTGAACGTGTTTGGCGCTTTACAAACACACACCCACACACACACACACCCACACACACATACAGGCTCACCACAGACAAACACTCGCAGCAGTTTACGTACGAAACTAATTTTCAACTAATTAAATCGGCTTAACGTTCCACGTACTGCAACGCCATATTGCCGAATCTCACCTCGCCAACAGGCAGCAAGTGTGCAGCTTATTGGGCAACAATTGCTGTTGTTGCTGTTGTTTGTTTAAGTCGCAGCCAATTTTATTTAACCCTTCACATAGCTGCGGGTCAACCAATGACCCATTTGAATATTTTAAGTATAAAATTTAATTTCACTTAAACTAAGCTTTATTATTATGCAGGATTTATGCAAAACTTCTCAACTTGTGCCTGAAATTTCTGAATTCGGCTGTCAGCTGGCATTTTGTTGGTTTATTTTAGTCGGTTGCGGAAGTTATTTTAGTATAGCATAACTTGCTTACAGCAGAGAAAAACAGTTGCGCATAGTTGGAATAATGGTATAATACAAAACAAAAAAAAAAAAAAAATGAGGAAGCAAAACCAAACAGGACTTGTATCAAAGAGCATGTCAAACTTAATAAAGCAACACGTGAGCGAATCGTGAATGTTGGTATAGACTGTAACGCAACTGTGAAGTTCAACTGAGCTAAAGGCCAAAAAGGTTTTTTTGTGAACTTGTGATATGCTTTCACTGTCAGAGGTCGGCATCTTTAGCATCGGCACGAAATTCGATATGCTTAAGTTTTGGCATTCGGTAAAGAACTGAATAACTAATCGAAGCAATTTTATTGTTCCATAAAAAACCAAATTAGATACCAAGTGTCTCAAATGACATAAGGTGACATGCTTAACGCCTAATAAAAATAAAAATAAAAAAATATTATAATAAAAATATATTCTTTTTATGAAATTTGTTGAACCATTATTCGTATATTGCTTTAGAAAAGTATACATTACAGTCTCATTAAACAAATGAACCCAACGGCAGTACAAGGGTTAAGCATTAAGAGCTTAGCACGATGCCTGACTGCTGAACAATGAACCCAATTAGCCAAGTCAACGTGTGTTTCGTTTAAATGAAAATTTCGAATCTAATCACTTACGCTTTTGGTGTCAACTTAACTCGTATAATTTGTACAGTCTTAGTTTGAAAAACATCTGTTATATATACAATGAAACGTACTTTTAAATATATTCGACAAAACAATTGAAAAATTATTCAAGTAGTTAATTTAAATCCAAAAATATTCGACTCAGTTGTAGCAGCAGATCGAAAGTAGCATGGCGGCATGTACTTTCCTCTTCGACATCATTGTCGTCCGCATACAGACGCCGAGCCTTCAAATCGACGATCAGAATCAGTTAAGTGTCGATGTAACCTTCAATAGTCAACCCATAAGTATCACGGCTAGTCGCATTAATGTGGTGGAATTTCGTTCGGGACGCAATCTGGAGTTCAATGATACTCCAGCCAAGTTGCGTGCTAATCTAACGAAATGTGGACTACCGATGGTGGTCATGTACAGAGGAAGGCCATTGGGTAATGGCACGATGCCGTGGCCAGATAATATACTAGATCAGATAGCTGAAGACATGCCCGAGCTGACACATGTGGGTAGTTGTGACTTCTTTCGTGCGGGCCAACAAGTGGGCACTGTGGAGATACTCTGCCGTTTAGTGCTCAAGTGCGCCGAAAAAGAAGGGGAGGGGTGGGTAGTAATTGAGAATATAGTCAATTGTAGCATACCTACTAATAGTAACTATTTCATGCACGCAGTGGTGATGGACCATATAAAGAAAGACTCGATCAAAGCATCAATCCCTTGGATATACTCTTTGTGGTCAGTAAATCGCAGAAGTGTCCGATACCAAATCCATGTGACCCATGTCTAGATGTATGGGAGCACGAGGCAGGTGATAAACAATTGGATTTGGATTTGTCGCGTTACAAGGACCCGAACACACGCGCAGTCCTGCCGCCAGAGTCATTCAGCGATGCCAGAAACAAGGCTTGCTGTGAACTAAAGGTATGCAACAGGTTTAAGTTCGGATTTTGCACTTGAATTTCTTTTCACAACAGAAAATGGCGCGTGAATATGAGGACATCATTGATGCCATTACAAATCGCGTACCTATGCCACCCGGTCTGAAGCGTAGGCCGCCACAAAAAGACAACAGCGAAGGCGGCAATGACAGTAAAACCGGTTTGGTCGATCTGGCAGCGCAGTGTCTTTGCTATGCCAACCAACACGATCTGCCGGACATGTTTGCCGGCAATAAGCTGCATAGTAGTATGCTCAATAAAGAACCCGTCACTGAGATACCCGAGTTACCCATAAAACCCATACGATTTTGTCCGCACTGTTTGAAGAATATGTCCTGGATGCCAAAATTTGCCGCCTGTCCGAACTGTGGCGCCAAGCCGATGCCTGTCGTAGAAGACAGATTCGCTCCAAAGAAGCTTACCGCCGATCAGATACTGAAGGAGTATCTGGGCAAGGCAAATGATTCGCCGGGTGATCACTGCCTAGACCCATGCCGGGAGGACGTATTAGAAAGAGTACAACCCGGTGCGGATGATCCAGCACAGTCGGAATGTCGTTGCACATGTAGATTTGGCAAAATCTGCGCACACTGTCGCATACGCAAATTATGCGAGGATATATTTAAGCCGCCCGAGAAGAATGAACCCGAATGTCCGTTGGTTGAGCCCAAAACATCCGAGGACTTTTGTGTCATAAACACGAGCAGCAAAGACTGCCGGCCATACTTGGCGCGTGTCTTCTCAGAGCTACGTGATCTGTACGACATCAAGGAAACGAATAAGAAACCTTCCGAATTTGATGAGAAATGCGAGGAACAGGCGGGTGGCAAAGATAAGACGAGAAAAAGTGAAGTTGGACAAAAAGACAGGCAATCCGAAATCGACAAAGCTGGCAGAAGAAAAACCAAAGATGACCCGAAGAGGAAATCCAATATTGAGAGCAAACGAAGATCTGCTAAGGAAGACAGGCAGTCTAGCAAAGACGAGCGCCAGAGCATTGCAAAATATGAATCAAAGCCCAGTTCCGAGTCGAAAAAGAAGCGTGCGAGCGCCTTTCCCATCACCAAAGCCAAACACAAGTTCTGTGTGCAAGGCGGTTCGCGGACTGTTCCACGCCGCATGGGCTGGCTATGGTCGGCCAATGCGGAGGCAAAAAAGCACGGCTGGCGTCCGGGCGCTATACGCAAACCCATTAAGAACATAATGCGCTTCTTTCTCAACTACGATGATGACAATGATAAGAAGAAGAAGAGCAAACAACTCGAGGAAGCCAAGCAGAAGGCGACAACACAGAAAGCCATCTTGAATGTATGCAAGAAAAATGGCGAAATCTTCATAACCTTATGCGCACCCAACGACGATGATCCAACGCATGCCACGAAGCCCATAGTCTTTAAAATTGTGAAGAGCTCTTTGGCCATTGCACTGCGTGAAATAAAGCGCATACTAAAGGATCAGGGCTTTGCCAAGTGCAGCTGCCACAAAAGTCTGCATTTGTGCACATGTCGCGATCCAAAGGAGAAACTTAAACTCAGCGCCGCGCTTGGTGCGGAATGCGCCAAGCGTGGCATGCGCAATGTCGTCGATAAGCTGGTGCTGACCGATACCTCGGAGAGCGATTTGGAATTCAATGTGGACGTTTCGCCGCCAGTGTGTGGCGCCAAGCAGCGCAAAGGACGTAAAATACCACGCATGGTTAATCATGGCACACAGTGGAAGAAGAACGATTGGCTGACCAAGCCGAAGTATCCCATCAAACTCGATCCCTATTGGCGGCGTTACGATTGCGCCGTAGGCGATCGCTATATGGGCAATGCATGGGGTGCGCCCGGCGAGGAGGTCTATGAGGACGGTGCCTTTGGCTACTTTGGCGGCGGTGCGCATGGGCCGCCGGGCAAAGTCGCCGCCGTACGTCAGGCCATGTCCGGCTCAGGACGTCAACGTGGGCGTGGCAAGTCAGGCGGTGGTGCTGGCGGCATTGGTGGTGGTCCCGGCGGTGGCGGACTACCCGCCGCATTCGCGGGCATGCCTGGCGCAGGAAAAGTTGCCGGTCAAAGCGGCACGGGCGGCGCCGGCCCCATACCCGTGCGCATGCCTGCACGCTGGAAAAAGCAACAAGCCGAAAAGGAAGCGGCCGAAAAGGCGGCAGAGAATGACACCGGCAGCAAAGGCGTCGATATGCTTAAGTATCTGCAATCGAAGGGTGCCATGGGTGGCAAAATGGACAAAGGCAAGAGCCAGACTATTGGCCCGGATGGTCTCACCGATGCCCAACGCAAACGCAAACTGCTCTCGAATGTGACACAGCCGTCCATTGAAATGGTGGCGCATCGTGCACATGCCGACGACTGTTGTCCCTACGCTGGCTATGATCCCTGTTGCACTCAGTGTAATTGCTGCAATCCTTGTGGAACGTATTACTGTTAAAAAGCACTTAAAGCACACACACACTCAAACACATTCACGCATTTTCTTTTATTAGTGACCGTCAATGAAAACATTGTCATCTTTGTTGTCGTTGTCGCCCCGGCAGTATTTGGTCATATGATTTGGAGGGGCGACATAAAAAGGTAAATTATTTGTCTGTACAGCATAAAATTTGATGTTAAAATTTTCTTTAAACACACAACACAAGTAAAAATAAAAAGAACAATGAAACGAAGACATATAAAAATAAATCCTATTTTTTTCCGCTTTTCTTTTACACATTTGCTTTGCTTTTTTTTTTTATTTTTTTTTTATTGCATTTTATATATGCGCAGGCCAAAATTAAATATCATACTATGAGTAAAAATTTAAGCACAAGAGAGAAGCACTTCTACGCTTACAGTCCGCATGAGTGATTGCACAATAGCAACAACAACAATAGCAGTAAGGAGTTTTGGACTATGGACGACCCCCACAGGCAGAGTCACTCATACAGCACATTGAGCAGATTGTCATTGTGAAATGTGTAAGCAAAAGCGTAAACGAGAGCTAAAACGCAGGCACCAGCTGGGCACTGATGTTGAAAATCGCAAACGTAGCAACCACAATCGCAAATAATATTGTTACAGCAACACAATTTCATAATGATGGCAATGGTGAAAATCAACAAAAACAGATACAAAAAGAAAACAATAACAACAACAGCCGACGACTACGACTACAACATCGACAATAACACACACAAAAAAAACAACAACAAACGCCAACGCAAACGACGACGACGACCAACGATGAGCGCAGCAGCACGAAGACAACAAGTAAGCCAACGACGCTAACGACGACAAAGACAACAATAACAACAACAAATTTCGATAACCAACAATTGAAGTAGCGTAAACAACAACAGCAGCAAATATTCTGAGTGCGGAAGTAGAAGTCGCCAAGTCACTGTGTGACAAAAGTAAATACAAAAAAAAAAAAAAAACAACACATAACAGCGAACAAAACAACAATTACAATGCGCATACACACACACACACACACACACACATACACGAGTTTATGCCAAAAATAAATGACAAAAAAGAAAGAAAGTGCCAGCAGAAATAACTTTTCTGTTTGTATTCTCTTTTTGAGCAGTAAATCGAAAATTTGACACAAACAAAAATGTCACAGAGTATCCTTCCAGCGCATCAAAATCAAATGATTTTCAATCAACGTAGTCTCCGCAGCACATGAGACGACACTATGCGACATAAATCACAGGCCAAAGTGCTCTCGCAGGTGAGCAGGGGCACTGCAGCAGATTTATGGCACTTTTATGGGTCTTAAAGCTACCTGAGCGCATTGTGCAGAACAACAAAATGCTAAATTGCGTGATAAATCCGAAATAGTTATGTGTTTTTTTAGGCAACTTAAAATAAAAATTCACAATGGAAAATGACAATACCTTGGCCACAAACTTAAAAATCACAAATACAAAGCCACACTAAAATGAAGTATGCATGGAAACAGGCAAGTGCTAACTTAATATTCTTGCCAAATATTCTTTGTAATTTTCTTTGAAGATTTTATGATCAGTTAAGAAGGTTTTATCATTTATACTGCAGCAGCTGCTTTCTAAAGTCAGTAGGAGCTTCTTTAAATTAGTACAAAGTCTAATTGTTTTGATTATACTTTGCGTATGCCTCAAAAGACCTTTCTTTAAGTTTATTTACCTCAACTAACCAAAGTCATCGCTGTCAGAGCGTGAACGAGAAATTGCTGATTAAAATTGCATGCGATATGTTGATTTTATCTACGCTTAGCAAATGTTCGAGCTGCCAATCAAAAATGTCAATCATGCAGCAGCTGAATAAGCGAACCTTTGGCATCATCTTCCTCGCTGAGGAAAACATAATAATGAAGCATATGACATTTGTGTTACCTTACTGCTATCTGAGTTTGATTGGAATTTCGATCTACACTCAGACAGAGTGTAAGCAATTTTTGAGCAATTTCATGTCAGTGCATAATATTAAATATGCATATTAAAAATCGTTTAGAAACACAAAATTCAAATATTACCATTTGCAGCAGACGTGTGAGTAGTAATCAAGCGAATAACGGTATACGTTTGTCGAAAAGCTGCAACATAATGACAAGCATATTGTATTGTATCTGAACGATTATGAGTATATGCTGTCAGGCGCATTGACATTGACACGTTCCTGATGGTTAACATGTGAAAGAAACCCAATTTTCGATTTTTGTTATTATATTTGGGATTTTGTTTTCTTTTTACGTATTGTTTTCGATTTGATTTTGTTTGTCTTTGATTTTCTGCTTTTTTTTTGGCAGTTTGTTGTGTTCTCGTTATCAGCGCCATTTGAGTTTTGCCAATTTGTGTATTCGGCATCATATGTGCCTATTTATGTAAATTTTTTAAAATAATATTACAGATGTTTCCATGTGAGTGCTTAACAACAAAGGCCAATTGCCAGACGACTGAAATAGTTTTACCACAAATTTGTTATGTACATATACAATTTTTTATATCGATTTTCCTTTTTTTGTTTGTTTTTTTCTTTGTGCTGTATGCCGACTAATCTCGTTAGTTAGTGCGTTGAAATAATCCGAACTGCCAAATGCATAAATGCAACAATTTCCATCATCATTTGTGTTGTTCTATTAAAGCTTGGCAGAATTGTGCGCTGCAAGCAGCCAAGAAGGCATATGCGCTTTGCGTAGGAAAGGCATTTGATTAGCAAATTAAGCAGACAAGCTTATTCGATAGGAGCACAGCACAAACTTCAATTGACATACTGATCGATAAGCATCTGAAGTCTAATATGCAGCACATTCTAGCGTCGTTATGCACTTGGCATAATAAGCGTCTTTCGCACTGAGACAAACATCAACAAAAACTCATTGGGTCATACATCTGAGCACGCTGTTAAATAAAAAACCGCAGACAGGATGTTTTGGGCCAAGTTAGCATGTAGACAATCAAAATGTTTGTAGCTGAAAGCAAAACAACCGCAAGATACACGGTACATAGCCAAAGAGCAATTGAACTCTCATTGCCTGGACTCATGCCTGCTGGCACAGCGTTGATGGCCTTGCATAAATGAAAGACCATTTAATCGCTGCTTATGTCTGCTCAGTTGAACCGCATAAAACCAATAAAAAAGGAATTTGTATGGACGTCTCTAGCCATTACCTAAATTAAAGTCTACGCACTGTTCCACAGATTTGCCGTACGTCTTCAGGCTGCTCCATGCTGTTCCCTGCTGCTTCTTGCCCACGGCAGTCAATCTGTGAGGCGTAAAGTGAAAATGTTTGCTGAGCATATTTTATGGAATGCCCAAACCAATTACAGGCAGCAGCACATGCCTACTTAATATTCAAAGCGTTGGTTTGCTTATGATTCGACGTTCATTGCATGTCCCAAGGCATAACCAACCTGGCATTTTTCCTTGCTTGGCACACTTCACGTCCAGCTGCTTGGATGCATATGCATGCTGGCACCAGGCACAGCATGAGCTGCCCTGTTAACTTAATTACGACATTCTTAATGCTTAACGCACAGCCAATGTCTGAAAATAACGTAGCCAGCAACTTATCAATTTAATTTATGCCAAATCAAACACAATATGTTACCGAATCCGGCTACAAATTCTATTAATAAAAATTAGTGCAAATCCAATTTCAAGAATACCGGAAGCAGTGCTTCTCTTTCTAATGCAGGCAGCTGCTGTTCTTCCACTTCACTGCTAATCACAGCTCATTGGAAATAAATTCACTGTATTATTAACCGCCCACTCATCAATACAATTAAACTCAGCAACTTTATTGCCAGTCTTCGTCCTTAATACTATGAAACATAAAAAAAATAAATCAAAACACCGCTGGGTTCTTTTAAAGTGTTTATCGATGTAAAACAAATATTATAAATTTAACTTTAATTTTCAACTTGAAGAAGTAGTACTTCTTGACAGGATTTGAATACAGGAAAAGTTTATATATGTAGCATATTTTATTGTTGTTTAAGTTGTCATAAATTATTTTAAAATATTTTTCTCTATGGTTTCATTTGTGGCAAGCAAGTCTGTATCGTTCATTATGAAATAATAGATTATGTCAGTGCAAATAATAATAGGGTATTTAGAAGCAGCATTAACCGAACTGTGCACAGCAGCTGTGCCCACATACTGTGTATTGCTGCAGTTTGTTGTTTTTGTTGCATTTGTCATTTAAAACACAAATACGCGCTTATAATGAAATTTAATTGAAATGTGCGGCTTACATGTAATTAAAACAACATTTTATTGTCGATATGCATAAATAGCTTGAAGCAGGCGCAGAACAAAAACAAAAACGGAAAAAAAAACAAGCAAACAAAAAATAAACTTTACTACATTAAGCGACTACAACATAACAAAATTTCGCAATTACAAACTTATTATGAGCATTGTTATGCACACTCTGCTAACTTTTACTTGCAAACTCACAGCTAATAACATTTCAAATTTATTCAACACGCACAAGGCGACATAACAATTGTATTAATGCCTGTGCGACTACTGTAATAGCGCACATGACGCTCAAAAAGTTCCAGGCAAAAGTACCGACTGGGCACACACCAAACACAAGACGAGTGCGTGCACCTCAATAAGAGTTGACATTGACATGTGCATGACATGCAGATTGCTTATGACAAGCGACATCCCACAGCAGACAACCCACAGCAGCAGGCTGTCCACAACACTAACTGGCAGCAACATACATACATGCACACACATGCGTTTGACGTGCGAACGAGAGCAATATACGCAACGCGGTCATTGCATGGCGCGCATACACAAAAGGCAACGGCAAGTCAGCAAGCGAGAGGCAAGCAGCAGCAGAACGGTCAATGCGACTTTGCACAGCAGTAGCACATTAAGGAGGTTAAGGGTCTAGAAGAAGATGAAAAATGTTACAAGTAGCAGCAGATAAGTAGTAAAGACAACCCACAAATAATTAATATGTATGACGAGACATTAGTTGGCAACAAAGGTGACGTTAATTTGCTGTCCGAAAAATTTTAATATTTAACGTAATGTTGGTTTTGCGTTACACTTATTATACAAAATATAAAATAAGAGAAAATTTTAGTTTTTTTTTTTTTTGTTTTCTCTCTTCGTTTTGTTGTGTTTTTACACTTCATAAATCACACTCGCACGTTTGCTGGCTGCTGGCTGCTGGCAGCCAACAAAGTTTCTACGCTCTGCTACCTTTGAAACGCTTTTGGCTGACTTTGTACGCGCAGTCATGTCGGTTGGCTTGCCCGGGGTCGGTCGGTCGGTCGCTCGTTGCTGCTGACGTTGATGCTGGTAATGGCGTTGGCTTTGGCCATGGCAATGGCAATGGCGTTAAAGCAGGCGATTCACTTTGCCAGCTTCCGTTGGCCTGCCATTTGCTTCGTTTTCTTTTTTTTTGCTGTTTTTTTTTTCTCCACAGTTGCCCGGTATAAATTTTTTTTTCTTCTTGCGTTTCTTTTTTGTATTTTCTATTTTTATTTTTTTTTTCTTCTTCTTCTTTTCTGCTTTTGTTTGCTGACTTGTCGACGTCAAGTCGTGTTAGTGCTACTTTTTCATCTTCATTTCATTGTAACAAATTTGTAAATTTTTGCCATTTTTTTCACAGCTACGCAGCTTGGCTTGGAATGAGCCAACGTTTTGCTTTCTTGCCCACTCATGCCCGCTCCGCGGCACACTTTAACTACATTTGTCTTGTGGCACTTACGAAACGACCGACACACTTAATCATCATTTGTCAATTAGTTGCCTAAGCTACACACACTCCAGTAGTTCCTTTGTGTTGGCGCCGACACTGTTGGCTCTGCTGTTTGCCGTCGACTGCCGCCGGCCGGTTGCCTACTTGGGCCGGCTGTCATTAAAATGGATTTGGGGCTACTACTTGGTATTTTTTAGCATTAATATTGCTAACATTGCTTTAATTGATAGATTCCTGCATTTTCGCCCATTAACTGCGGTGCTTAGCCAGCAATTAGTGTACGCACAGATCGGCAAGCCAAGTGTTGGTCATCATTTATTATGATTTGCCCATTGTAACCAATTAAAAAAAAAAAAAAAATATTTTAACTTATGCAAAAAACAAGACAAAGCGAAGTACATGCGTACATGTATGTGGGAATATACTTATTTAATTTGCGTCAATTTAAAAAATGAAAAACATGCATCATACAGCAACCACAAATTAAATTATTATACATACGGGCTATGAAAAGCACAGCCCGCTCTATGGTTTCATTAAAATGCACAAACGATGCACCGCAATAAAGCGCATTAACAAAAAATAGAGCGCACCAAAAAAGCAAAAATACCAAAAAGAACGCCAAAGACCAAAAAATAAATCCCATAAAACAAAAAAAAACCAAATCCGCATGCACATAAATTAACACAAATTCGTGAGCGCAAAAAAATGTCATCACTTATATACACGTACGTATACGTAATGCACACACGCATGCAGGCATACCTACAGTAACTTACAAAACTATGGGTCAACAGCGTTCGAACTCTTTTCTGTTAAACACCGTAATAAATTTAATACGCTCCGTATGAAAGACGATTTGAAAATAACAATCAAAAAAGCAGAAGTGGCTTTGTTTTAAGCTGAGTGTTGAAGGATAAAGAATGTGATTTTATATTATGTTGCCTACTCTTCAGAAGACACTCTGTGTATTTTTCTTACTTCAACCGAAATTCAGTTGCAACTCCATTTCTTTGAATATATATATAATGCACTTCGTATATACCTTGCATAGCATCGTCTATTAAAATGTTTTAGAAAAGGTTCATTATGTGTAAAATAGCCTCTACACAGTAGCAGTCAAATGTTTACCTTTGATTATTTATGCCAAGCCTTCCTCTTAAACTAACACAATTGCATGCAGACTAACAGGAAAAAGCATAATATTTACTAAAACTTGAAAGGATAGCACAAAATATGCAAATTGGGGCTATTGCATTTAGCACGACGAATACTTTTGTGATTAACTATGCATGCAGCGTTAGTGCAACTCCCCTATGTGTTTGTATTTGTGTTATATTTTCTGCTACTGGTATTTTTATTTCTTTTTGTTTACTCACTTGCACGCACGCAGTCGTCTGCTCTGCATTGAAAATGTAGTGCCAAGCCAGCACAAAGCCAAACCAAGCCGCGCTGAGCAATGCTACCAAGCCACCATGGCTTGCCATGCTATAACATGCAGCTTGCCGCATAAACTACGCAACGAAAATGTTACAAATAAAACTTTTTAATTATGCGTTTTGAATGCAACAAAAAAAAAAAAAAAAGAAAAAAAAAATACAACGCACAAGTAAGCAATGGACAACAGCACAAGTATGCATGCATATGTATGTGTATGCACATTTATGCATACGTGCTTTAGAAGTTTGCAACTGCAATGCGTGCCGCGCGCACACAAGTAGGCAACATAAAATTTTACATTTGGCATGTCATATGCACACAATGAGTTTTGAGTTAATTTTTTTTTTTTTTTTTTTTTTGAATATTTCTTTTGGGCATTATAACTGCGTAATTATGCGTATGTTTCTGGTTTTTTGAAACTAAATCTAGTGTCGATTAAAACAATAAACGCAACTAAAAACAATGCAAAAGTTTGCGCCTGTAAAATTACGTCAAATGCAACATAAAACCATATGCCAAAAAACTGCGTATAGCCTGCCGCAGTCCACTGGCAAGTCATGCTAACACAGCACTAGCCAAGTAAAAACACTTTTGCCATTTCAAAAGCTCATACACAAGAGTTTTGTGCTGAATAAACACAGCGCGCAGACGCAAGCACAACAACACAAGCGCAACTAGGCGAGCGCAAATGAGAGCATGTTGAAGAGAGAGAAATTCATGTGTGTGAGATCAAACTGCTGCTACTGCTGCTGCTACTGCTGCTGCTGGTCTACGGCTTGATAACATAATCATTTGTCAAATACCCACGTCACATTTGAGTTGAGCAGGTACGGATGCAAATAGCATACAATTAAGCATGGAAGAAACAAACAAACCGAAACAAAAACGACAACAGCAACAAAAACAATAAGAAAACATGCAGCAATTGAACCATCTGCCTGCACGGCTGCTTGCGTTTAAGCCTGACGCATATTAGGCACGACTAAGTAAAATTGTATTTGAATTTAAAAGCAATTTCACGTTGTACAAATGTCGGCATTAAATTGACGCTGTGATATGTATTACAAAGTATTAACCATGCAGCTACACTCGTGCCTAACTGTGCACATAGCAATGATAAAGCAACGCATGGTTAATATTGTCACAAAAGTTAAAGTTTATTACAACATGCCACATCTCTCGTTCTAACTGTGTCTGTTTAAGTCAGGCATAGGCCATGCCGCACTAAGCCTTGCGCTGTGCGCACTCCGACACCAAATCAAGTGGATTTACCGCCGTAGCCTAAGCCGCAGACATGACTAATTAACAGGCATCGCTTGTGCGCAGTTTGACAGTTGACCGCGCGCTGCAGGCAACCCGGCTACGGCTACGGCTACGGCTGCGAGTTATAACTTACAAATACAGTTGCACATACACACATGGCATTGGCATTGGCATTGGCACTGGCTTTGCCTTTGGCACTGCTGTTTAGTTTTATTCGACTTGTGTCGCAAGTTTTTATGAGTTTTGTTTAGCTGTCGCTCATTTTGTGATAAATATACGTCTGCAAAGTTGCCGCAGTCAGTGTCAGTGCGTGCAAAGTTTTACACACTCAAGCCCTAAACGCAGCAGTCTTTGTTTTACGCTTAAACATTTGATCGTAACCTAAACGAAAATATTTTTACCACCAAATATTTTTTCATTATTTCGCTTTAGTTTTGTTTGTTTTTTGTTTTATTTATTTTTTTTTTTTGCTTTTGTAAGTTGAACGCAAAATCGAAACAAACTAACAAAAAGCAAACAAAAATAAAATATCTACACTCGACTGCAGTGCCTCTGATTGTGGTCGATTTTATATTTTTTTCGTCACCAGTCAAATGGAAATTTTTTCAGTGAAAATATTTGCAATAAAAAATTTAAAAAAATAACAAATACACACAATTGTCGAGTCATGCCGAAATTCGTATGTCCTCTGAAAGAATGATATATAACTGCTTATTGCTTTTATCTTCTCATGGCATTTTGATAAAATAAAAAATAAATTTTTATTTATTATGCATATCATTGGTCCCAGCAGCTTTTGACACCATGTAGGCAAGCAGAAAACTTTCCTATTCAATACACCATCCAAGTTAGCACAAAATAATGGTAACCAAATCCCAGCCCTTTGCTTTTATGTTACAGTTGCTGCAGGTTATTTGGTTTAGAATAGTTTTTTGCGGCAAAAGTTTGCTTTAAAATAAACTATAAAATGAGTTGCAAACAACATAAAAGCAGTCAAATAGATGCACTTCCGAATTACAAATGTATACAATTATTTTTAGCATAAATAACTCACAGTTTTATTCCGAGAATAGTCGGCAGAGTGGACAGTAAGCGCTAAGCATTAAACTACATATTTTTCTCAACAGTTAAAAAAAATAGACATTAACTGAAATTTGCCGTATTGATCTATTTCTACTGCTTGCAAAAAGAAAAAAAAAAAAAATACAATAAAACTTGACATAACCTAAAAAATAAAACCTCACGCAATATTTTTCAAAAGATATTTTAAGAAGCATATAACTGTATCGACTTTTGGCCTTATATTTATGTATGTATATAAGTGCATGCCTTTATAAACCTGTATTTTAACTAAGACTACTCCAAACGAGTCATATGCACAATTTGCTGCGTGTTTTATGGCAAACGAAAGTAGCACCTCGCAATTCTCCTACACTGTGCTGTGGCGCATGCATAAAATCCAATTTCGAATATTAGAAATGAAAACTAGTGACAGGCGAACGTCAGCTGAGATAAACTAAAGCTCGTTTGATTGAAAATAATGTACGTAGCAGTTTTTCCGTTTTTAAATGTAGCAAAAGCGGGAGCACAAAACATACATACAAATTTTATTAGTTAAGCGTATTTATTTAAAAAAAATTCTTTCAAAATACTTGTAAATAATTTGCTTTATACAGTGATTCGTTTATATTTAAGCCGCTTAAATAGGCCTTTGATCCATAACACAAAACAAGAAAAAAAAAATTATTATAATAAATAAAATTACCAAAAAAAAAAAGAATATGTAATAAAATGAAATATCTAAACATTGCGCGCCATGACAACCCAAAGTCGTTGCCGTAGCAGCAAACGTTTTTCTGGTCAGCGCTTGACAAAATTGTATCTGGCCATGCACGTGATGTGCATTGGCAAAGAAAAACACCAGATACAAGACACAAGACAGTGGACAGAAGACGGGAGACAGCACCGAGGAGACGCTGGCCTGCGTGCGCAATGAGAGCGCACACGACAAACATAAGCCAAGTGCCTCAAATTGTGAAAAGAAAAGCCCAAAAATCAAAGCCAAATAAGAATATTTCATTATTTCACTGCAAAAATGAAAAATGGTAGCAAGCAACAAAATAAAAGAAAAAAAAAATAAAGCTACACTTACAAATTGCTTCTCACTTTTTGCTTTTATTTGATGTGGCGTGTGTGACTTAAATGTAATCAAATAAATTGCAGATTCTCGCAAGCAATTAAACACGAAATACAATTTTTATGCAAATTGCTGCTACTGCCAAATAAAAAAGCGCACAAATAAAAAGAAACAATAATAATATACCCAAATCAAACGCCCACCACTTAGCTGCCATTAATTATGCTGTGAACGCCCGCATATTGCAAAATATTCTCATATCGTAAGTATTAAATGCGGACAAGCCGCCATTTGTACTCGCATGCACTGACAGGTTAACAAGCGGCAGTGCATAAAAATTAATTGCGAATATGCTTGCATCGAGCGAAAGCGGAAGAGTGCCAGCCTAACTGAGAATAGCAGCAAAGAAGAAACAGACAATGACGTTGCAACGCTGATGCCATAAAATACCAGCACAACAAAAACCAACAATAACTACAAAAATATAACAATAACCGCAAGCCAACACCTCAGCAAGTGCTAAGAGTGCAAAGCACAGCAGGAAACAACAACAACGTCTAAAGCGAGAGCACAATGGCCGGCAATTGAAAGAGCGTAAAAGTAGTTAGGAGAGGGTGGCATCAGCATGCACTGCAGCTTTAATACCTTCTAGTCTTTCTCACTTAACAATCTTATAATCTGTAATAAGTATAAATTAATGTATTTGCATCAATTATAAATTAAATTATAGCAAACTTAGGGTATTTGATGATTTTCTCTACTTTCCGATAGACAATTTTGGAGAATTCAAGCAATAATTTTCAGCACTTGCTTAACAAACACTTGGTCAGCTCACCACTAACAAACTCTTACACAAAACTGTTGTAAGTTACATTAATTACATCGGAAGTTTTCTTAAAGCACATAAGATTAGAAGTGGAACTAAAAAGCTTATGTACACTGAATTGACCACCTGCACATTGAAACACAATGCTAAAGAATTAAATATGCGATTAAGAGCGCTTTCAGTACTTTTACTGTGTTCACCATTTGGTAGCTTATAGCAGCTTTACAGCTCAATACACTAAAACACAGAAACTAAGAAATATATGTAGATGTGTATGCTATCTGCTTAAACACAATATTAAAACACAGCGTCAGCAGCATACGGTTAAATTAAAAAGTAAAATACGCATATTGCTAATATTCCCACACACACAAAAAAAAAAGAAAAAAAAAACCATTTAAAACCTTTTGTTAATGCATTTAAAACTGACTGCACAATTAAAAATGCAAATTAAGCATTTTTATTTTTTTTTTTATTTTTTAAGTAATCATACACTGTTAGGCGCTGCTCACTCAGTCAAACACAGTTATTAAGCCGGCACCTAGCAACAACAATGACAGCAACGCTGTTGCAGCATCCAAGGTAAATGACTGCTGTAGTTAGTAAAATTGGCTGTGTATCCCTTTCACACTAATGCATTGCGTGCATGCTTAGGTTTGTGTATAATGCCATAGCCTAAAGAGGAAATCAATCAACACAACTGTGCTAAATAAATCACTTTTAAACGGTTAGGCACATTATACATATGTAGTTGGGAAAGCAGCAGCAACATCAGTAGCATTAAGCGTTTTTGTATATGCGCCACGCGCGCGCACCTAACAACGTTTCGCATGCAAAATAATGCCAGACAGTTGTTGAAAAAAAATAAAAACAGAAAAAAAACGCCACAAGAAACCTGACATTAAACGAACACTTCACAGAACTGGGTTAACTGCTGAAAAGGGAAAGTGCGCATAATTTATTGCCAGGCATCGTGAAGGGAATAATTAAAAATAAATATGCCGAATTTCAAGTTTCTACATTGCCGCAAGAACGGTCTGGTCTGCGCTGATCTGCTTTACCCGCATGCGTGTGTGTTCGACATTTGTCAAGTTATTATCACAAAACGCATCTATTAGCGCACAGGGGAAAAAATGCTATCGAATTTTTAAATTTAGCATTTTGCTAATAATCAACTCGTTGACAGCTCGTAGCTTCTGTAAATGTTTCTCTAATTGGCTTTTTTCGTGGTTTTCGCGCTGCTGTCTATTTAATTTGTGCAAAGCATTTATTTAATTTTCTGGTATTGTTAGTGAGCATTAATTAAGCATTATTTGATTATTTCTAATAATAAATTTTGTCATCATGGCAAAAAAAAATATTAGCAATAAAATAATTTATTTGCGTATAAAAAACTTTTAAAATATGTATGTTGAAAAATGTATTCAAAAAAACAGCAGAAAAAAAGTTATAATTTATGAGTATGTAAAAAAGTATGTATTATATTAATAATACAAAAATTAAAAAAAAAAATAAATAAAAACTAGAAATAGCAGAAATAGCTGTCTAATAAAAAATGTCAACAAAAAAAATACAAATCAAAAAATCGTTTTCAAAAATAACAAAAAATCTAATTATGCAAAGTAAACAAAATGGTCAACCAATATGTCTGTTTACATTTGATTTGCTATGTTGATATGTTTGCGTGTACGTGTGTATGTATGTAGGTATGTACATAAACACGGTAACGTTTCAGCAGCACCAACGGCGCTATGCGCACATCTCATTCTAACTGCTGAACAGCCAAGCTTATTTTACTAAACCCAACTGACGCATGCTATTTAAAGACAACGCAGCGTGTGCAACAAGGATGCACAATTGCATTCGAATATTAACTACCATTTTTAATTGAATTTTAACGAGCGTCATTAAATATATCTAGTTTTTATATGCAATTTTATCATTTGCATTTATAGCGCCCGCGCCCCAAAGCTACCGCAAACAGTACTGTAATAAATTAAAAAAAAAAAAAAAAAAACATGTAAACAGCATTAGGCAAAAATCCAAGTGCAGCTGCGTATGTGCGCCTTGAGTAACTATGAGCACACTATTTATTATTATGATGTTTAGCAATATTTATTTATATAATATACGCCAAATAAAGCGTACAAACATCAAGCATACACACGTACATGTATATTTGTGTGCAAGTATGTTTGTATGTACACGGCCAATTGTAATTTTACGTACGCGCATTAAATCTAACAAAAAGCACAGCAGCAATATTTATGGCGGCAATTTTTTTTCTATATTTTTTTTTTCTTTTTCTTACTAATACTCAATGGCTTATTGTTTGCTTTCAATTTGCAATTTGTTGACTATGATGATGTTTTGCTTTTTATGATTATTATTATATTCAAGCACAGCAGCCCAGCCAAGTTGTATTGCGCTAAGCTGAAACCGCCAAACCGCCTTCAGCACGCCACTAAATACGCAGCTGCTGCTGTTGCTTCTGTTGCTTCTACTGTTGCTGCTGCCTCTTCAGCTTCTGCTTCTGCTTCTTCAACTCCAACATTATACGCCACCGTCCAGTAGTAGTCTGGCCGGCCGCATTAAATCAGTCGTCGTCGTCGCCGTCGCAGCCGCCGTTGACTTTAGACTTTTGGGTAAATGAAGTTACTGCGGCCTTGTCTCACGCCAGTCGTTGTCTGACTTTAGCGCGTTTATCACCATACAACGGTGCGACACCGAAAACGACTGAAAACATAATTTCAAGCACGGATTTTTAAGCTGCTAAACACAATTACGTGCGTTTTCTATTGTGCACATGAAATAAGCCAAAAAGAAGTGCTGAAGACAAAAACTACAAACAAAAAAAAAATTCAAAATATAAATCGCAGCAGCATATCAAAAGCTTAAAAAGCAAAAAATAAAGAGACGAATTAAGAAAAAAAAATTATGCGGCATTCAAAAGTGATTACGGTAATTAATTACTTTAAATCAATGCACAACAAAACACCATTTGTAAACAACAATAATAGACACTACAACAACAACAACAAAAACAGCAAGCATCACTATAATCATAACGTATAACGTTACTCGCATACATTTCAGCTACAACAAAAACGACAAAAACGCCACCTGTTCGCTTTTTTAATCATCAGCCTAAGCGCCATGCAAGCACACGCCGCAGTGCTACGCAACAGCAACACCCTGTCACAGCCCAACGAGGTGCTGCCCATACAGCCCGTGCTCATCTATCCCAAATATCCGGATTACCTCTATCAGGCGCGTAATTTCGATGATATTGAGACTGAAATTATTTACGTTAAACTGCTGCCATATAAGGAAACCGCCTATCGACCGAAGCCACACGAAATTGCGGCGAGAAATCGCGAGCTCAGCATGAAGGATATTTTCTACGTGAAGGCGAATGTCAATGGCGCATTTAGCCACAATCGTCTGAAGGTCTTTCGTTTGCCAGAGTTCTATGCGATAAATGTTTATCATAATGCGCAAGAATAATAAATATTTAAGTTTAGTTTAGTAAAAAAAAAAAATTTGTTGTTTTGACTTTGGCCTTTGACTGCCGATTTTATCAAGGCATACGCAAATTTCATGGTCAGCATCACATTGGATTACACAAAACTATGTTTGCAAATATTATAGATCACCTGACTAGCCTTGCTTTTGACAAGTAGCTGTGTACGATCCATTAACAAAGGTACTGAAGTGCGTATACCAATGTTGATGTCTAATAGCTACTAACATCTCAGATACGCTAAGGTGAAGTAAGAAGCTAAAATCGCAAGTGTATTGTGACCTTGGTGATTCAGTTGTTTGTTGGCATAACTACTTTCGCCAGTTAAGCAACCGATCAAACTAATCAACTGATAATCTGATAAGAACAATAAATTAAGAAAGCCAGTCCCAACAAAACAGCTGACATCATTGGGAAAATTTACTTTTTAGAATCGATGTGAAAACATAATTGAGATAAGAAAATGCATAAATTTAACTTATACGCTGTTTTGCAGTTATGCCAAACTGGGCAGGTTCCAATCGAACAAACCACAGTAGTAAAACTACAGTTATAGAAAAAAATTTTTATTTGAAAGTGTGCAAACCTAAGTGTAAATCATCACTTAGCTTAGCGAGCTAAAGTATGTATGCCGTAGTAGCTAATAGTCATTAATCCATTCCTCGAAAAAAATATTTATTTAGACCACCATCAAACGTGGCGCAATATTCATAGACATGAGCTCCTGGAATAGCAGTTTGGCTGCATAGGGCAAACGTATCTGCGAGATTTGGGTTTTATTCTTGCAGCCCTTGCACTCAAAGGTGTTGTTACGCAGATTGGCGATGGCGATGAGACCACAGAAATTGCACACATGTATGCGATACGGATCGGAGACTTCGAACAGACGCTCGCGCAGAAATTGTGCAGCGCCGTGTGAGATCTGACAATCACGTTCCATCTCACCGAAACGTAGACCACCGTCACGTGCTCTGCCCTCCATTGGCTGTCGCACCAATATCTGTACAGGACCACGCGCACGTGAATGAATCTTATCATCCACCATGTGCTTGAGACGTTGATAATAGGTAGGGCCCAAGAACACCTGAAAACGAAAATGTATTAACAAAATAATTCGCTCCAAGTTCGTCAGCAGTCTCACCTGTGCATTTATTTTTCTACCTGTGTGTCCATTATACATGACCTCATTACCACGCAGATGATAGCCATACTCCTGCAAGAAAGTGGAGATTTTCTGCACATTCACAGCATCATTGAATGGCGTCGCATCACCAATTTCACCCTTATTTGAACCCAACTTGCCCTGCAGGCACTCGATTAAATGCCCGATTGTCATACGCGAGGGAATAGCATGAGGATTGATGATGATATCGGGGGCCAGTCCTTCACACGAGAACGGCATATCCTCCTGGCGATACTGTATACCGCATGTGCCCTTCTGTCCGTGACGCGATGCAAACTTATCGCCAATCTGTGGTATACGCACGGAGCGCACACGTATCTTACAGAATTTATAGCCTTCGCTGTTCAGCGTCAGCATGACCTGATCCACAATGCCCGTTTCCGAGTTACGCAGGAAAGTGGAGGCATCACGTTTGGTAAAACGTTTTGTTGTGCTGTCGAGCTCATCATCGTTGTCAGGCAGCGTTATGGTCTTGCCAATGACAACATCATCACCGGAGACACGTATGCCAGGCGCAATTATGCCATCGTCATCCAATTTGTCGTAGTGGGCATTACGCATGCCTTGGCAGGTGCCACGATGTGGCTTCTCGAAGTTCTCCTCTTGATCACCCACGCGTTTATTCTCCGCATCCTTGTAAGAGCGATAGAACACCGAACGGAAGAAGCCACGCTCGACAGCAGAAGCATTCAGAATGACAGAATCTTCCTGATTATATCCGGTATAGCACAAAATTGCTACGATGGAGTTAATGCCCGCAGGCAACTCTCTGAAGCGCAGATACTCCATGGAGCGTGTGGTCACAAGCGGCTTCATGGGATAGTAGAGCACGTGAGCAAGCGTGTCCATGCGCACGTGAAAGTTTGTGATATAGACACCCATAGCTTGCTTTCCTATTGAGGTGTATGATTTATAAATGTTTATAAATTAATTTTTGTTCCGTATACGTTCCAACATGAAATAAACTTCGATGAAGAGTTGGGCGCACGCCCATGAATGTTAATGAGAAGAATGAGCGGTGCCACAGCGATGTATGCAGATGAAAGTGTTTTTTACACAAAGAAAATAAGCGAAACACAAAACAAAAAATGCAAAAACAGCGGCGCTATCACGCCTTCAAAGTAAAGTTCTTAATAAACTGTGTTCAAATCGAAACAGTACAAAGAACTTATAAAAGCAGGTAAAATAAAGGATAAAATGAGTTATAAAATACACCAACAAGCGACAGCAGTTAATAAAAGAACAAATTCTACCTTACTTCATGAAATCTAAGGTTAAGATTTTACAAAACTGAAAAGGACCTCATTAGAGTTGTAAGCTAAACATATAAATTAAAAAGGATAATGCAATAAGGAAAATAAAGTTGTGCATGTATGCATATGAATATGATATAGTACAATATGTTAGGGGAAAAATATTTGATAAATAAAAAGAATTTGTTAGGTTTTTTCACATAAAGCTTGCAGGCAAATAATCAAAATCATTGTTATATCATGGGGAGTGTATTAATTATGTGATGGAAAAAATATACACTGTTATGCTAATTAAATGTGTGACTAATAAATCATATACAAAAAATTAAAATAAAAGAATAAATGGAACATCTACTTACCCATAGCACTTTGATAGGTATTACGCGGACTCTGATTGTGATCGGGAAAAGGTATAATTGAGGCACAGACGCCGAGTATCATGGCCGGGTGTATCTCACAGTGTGTATACGTGGTACAGTAGGCATAATCCTTATCCTGTTTTAAATCATATGGCGACATGGCAATCATCACCGTCTCCTCCTCGAGCGTGTCTATGTACTCCACAACGCCCGAGGCTACCAACACCTGCCAGCTGTAATTATTGTAATCACGTTCCTTTAACATTTCCACGTGGGTCTTTTTCAACAGCAATGTGCCATTCTCCACAATCAGCAGTGGCCGACAGATGCGTCCTGCATCGGTATAGATGCGTATCTCACGGTCGCGTATATCACGTATCATCGACACTTCCGACACAATAATATCCATCTGGCGACGCAGCTTACGCAATGTGGCCATCAACTGCTCAGGATCACGATGTATGCCAACCCAGCAACCGTTGACGAAAATCTTTGTGGCATCAGCAATAGCAGATGGCGCAATCTCTTCCAGATTTTCCATAGACCACTCTTCCAAGAACTCCAAGATTGGCGAAGGCTGTGAGCCCACAGATATATAGGCCATAAGCGCAAGATTCTTTACCAAACCGACAGCAGCGCCCTCCGGAGTCTCAGCCGGACACAGCATACCCCACAGCGTATTGTGCAGCTGACGTGGTTTCGCCAGCTTACCATCACGTCCAATGGGTGAATTGACGCGACGCAAATGTGAAAGTGTCGAGGCAAAAGTCAAACGATTCAACACCTGGGAGACGCCAGCACGCGCCTGATGCGCTTTCTTCTGATCCCCCCAATTGCCTGTGGCCAGCGAATAACGTAAACCATCCGTTATAATGTTAGTCTTAATAGCCAATTCCAAATTGAAATCCTTGCCACGATCAATAAACTTTTGAGTGTACATGCGCACCTCCTTCATGAGGTTCTTAAACAGCCCACGGAAGAGAAAAGCCAGCAGCGGTCCAGCGAGATCCAAACGCTTGTTACCATAGTGATCACGGTCGTCCAATTCACGACGTCCAAGTGAGGCCAACAGCAAGCGGTGCACCATGTAACCCAGAAAATAAGCTTTCTTTGTTTCACAGAAATCCGAGACGCCGACATGGGGCAACATTTCCTTTTGTAGAATTTCCTTAGCATACTTTATACGTTTGTCCTTTGTGACACCTGGACGCGCACCACGTGCGCCGATAAAGTTGAGTGCAACATTTTGTTCTTGCACGACAAAAGCCTCATCCAACGAGGGTTTAACCATTTCCATCATCTCCGGATCGTCGAAGTCGTATATTATGTGCTCGAGAATATCGCGATCCGCCACGAAGCCCAAAGCGCGAAAAACAATCATAATTGGTATTTCTTGTTTGATGTACGGCAAAATGGCAATGATGCGCTGTCCAATCGCAGACTTCTTAATATTCTGCGAACCGCGCGCCATCATGTTAACCCACAGCGTTGATGTCGGGCGCGAGCTGTGTTCCAAGCACGAGCGTATTTCCGTTTTGTACGCATATTTGCCATCCTTCATGCTGAACACATACACAGTGTTCGTGGCCATTTTCTCCTGCGCGATGAGCACTTTCTCCGAGCCGTTTATAATGAAATAGCCACCCGGATCCAGTGGGCATTCATTCAACTCCGTCAAATCACGATCCGTCAACTGCGATAGCAGGCAATATGTGGAACGCAGCATAATTGGGATTTTGCCAATAAACGTCTTCTGATGCTGCGTCTCAACCGGATCAGAGCCCTCGAAAAAACGTGTCTTTGTTATGTCCACATAAAGCGGCGCCGAGTATGTTAAGTTACGCAAACGCGCCTCATTCGGCATCATGGGACTCGGTGAGCCATCCTTTTCCCAATGTGTTGGCTTCGACAAATAAATTTGTTCGAATTTCAGCAGGAAACGTGGTGGCGTTTCAATTTCGCCCGACGTATGCTGTGCCTCCGCTTGCAGGTCAATTGCCGGCGAATCTTCGACAATGCGCTGCACGGACATCTGTATGAACTCATCGAAGCTGTCCAACTGCTGCCGCACCAAACCCTTCTCATCGAAGTAGGCGTTTATGACAATCCAGCAGGCTTCCTGCCACAGCTCGTGCGAGATTTCCTCCGCATTCTCCTCTTCGTAGAGTTCTAAGCAATAATTAACATTAATAATGCAAAAACCGGCAGCGACGCCATGATGACAAACGCCGCATACGTCGCTCAACCACTCACCTTCTTCATTGTCGTACATCATTTTGTGGGTTATCTGCACCGCAATGTGCGGTTTTGCTAAGGTTTACTTTTTTCAAACTACTTTGTCCAATTAATTCTTTAAACGTTATTATTATTATAAATAAAAATTACTTAGCAATATGCTTGACATGAGACACTGTGTGAGACAGGACAAGCAAGAGCGAAGAAACTGTGTTGTGCAATACACTGCTGAAGCTCTCTGAGCAGTGACGAACAACGTAAAAGCGTCGTTGTTTTCGCTCACATGAGCATACTCACGAACAAAAACACGCAGAATCTTCATGAGTAAAAACGTTTGAGCGCCCTGACAACCATGGCGCAATGTTTATTTACGTTTTGTTGGCATAGCACATAAGTCACAAGAGAACCGCACTGCTGCTGAAACAGCCAAAATGGCCAACTTATCTCAATATATCAAATAAAACCGTAATTTTTTTCATTTCATTTAAAATCAGAAAAGCGAAACACTAAAACACTAAACTCGAAGAGAGAAGATGCAGTGTGTAAGTGAGCCAACACTTTTTCAGAGCAAGATGACCGTATTGTGTTGCGCACCATCTGACTTAACAGTAGCTGCCTGCTGTTTTTACGCCTTCGTCAGTGTGTGGGTCACATGGACAGTGTAGATGTGCATCGTGATATTATGTATAAATGTTAGCTAGAACCTAACATTCTGTTAGCAGCTGAGCGGTTCTGTTAGTTCTGCTGATTATCTGTTCCGCGAAGTCGACAAGATGAACACGTTCATCAGAGGAGGTCGCGTACTAATGGCCGGTATATTGCCAAACTTCGCGCCTGGCAGCAGCGATATTATTGACAAAGAAGGAAATAAGACCTACAAAGCGTACCTAGAGCGGAAGCAGTCCAACGAAACCGGCAAGGAACGGCTGATGCATATGGTTACCTTAGAGTAAGTTGCTGAAGGAACCAGTGACTTGTTGGAATAACTTTATGTTGACATACGCTTAGTGAATTCGGCGCCATCTCTTCCGAATTGAATTCGATCTACCAGGCCGGTTTTCTGGGCTTTCTCATTGGCGCTATCTACGGTGGTGTTACACAATCGCGCGTTGCCTACATGAACTTCATGGAGAATAATCAGGCGTCGACATTTAAATCACACTTGGATGCAAAGGCATGTTGGAATTAGATTAAACTAAATGCAGTAAATTATAACTTGTCTCTTGTTGTACAGCGCAAGTTGCAGGATCAATTTACGATGAATTTTGCCAAGGGCGGCCTGAAATGGGGCTGGCGAGTAGGACTCTTCACTACTTCCTATTAGTGAGTCTTTCGGCATATACATATTTGCAATTTGATATTATCTTGAATAATCTTACAGCGGCATCATCACCTGTGTGTCCGTCTACCGCGACAAGTCTTCGATTTACGAATACTTAGCTGCAGGCGGCGTTACTGGTGCCTTGTATAAGATAAACCTAGGCTTGCGAGGCATGGCTGCGGGTGGCATTATTGGCTGCACATTGGGCGCGATTGCAGGTGCCACTTCTCTCCTGATAATGCGTGCATCTGGCACTTCAATGGAAGAGGTGCGTTACTGGCAGTATAAATGGCGCACGCAACGCGATGAGCAGGTACAGCAGGCGTTCAAAAGCCAGGCCGAGCGCGCGAGCAATGCGCCCGAACTCCTGAAGACGCACGACGTGCGTGTTGGCGAGAAGTTGTCATTAGACGATGTAAAATAAACACTAGCTTTAGTAGGAAGACCTTAGTTTTTTTTTATTAAATAAATTGTTTATTATAAAATTTAATTTAAACAAAAATCCACAAAACCAGAATGACAAAATTGCCAGGAAGCACAATTGTCTGCTATGCATTGACATCTTAAAGAAGCACAAACTTATAAGGCTAAGAAATAAGACACAAAGAACAGAAGAAAAATACATAGAAAATTATACTAAAAATGCTGAGCAAAGGAACAAATACTATTTAGATGAAACAGAAACAAATAATAATGCAATTAAATAAACACTTTAGATTGCTTCAGTGGTGGGACGTGTCAGTCTCTTAGCACCACGATTCGGTGGTCCTTTCGGTTTGGCAAATGCGGGTTGGTTGAGTATTTTCTTCGGATGCAGCTCATCTTGTAGAAACTCTTCAGTCAACTCACTACCAGCTTCGATCTCCAGCTGAAACAACATTACATTTGAAATAAAAAAACAATAACAGACAAGGTTTGCCTACCCTTTTTACAACATCAACACCGAGTGCCTTAAGTTGGGAGACAAAGTGTCGCATGCAGGTGGAATACAACATGCGTTCGCGAACGGGGCAGACATAACCCGGCATCGAGTAAATAAATATGTACGACTCCTGATAGTCGCCTTCATGTGTATGCTTAAACAGATACAAATGATAACGTGCCTGATTCGCTGGTACCTGTTTGGGCAAGTCTTTGACATCCACTTTATCGGCATGCGACAGATGTACGCGTTCCTCAGCTAAATCTATGCGAAACTGTAGATAATCATAGTTTCCACGCAGGACATCTTGCACTGCGTCTCTGACGTCGTCCGCTAATGGCCCAACAATGTCATCCAGTGTTTTTTGACGCGTTTCCATGCTAACCTCTGTACGCACTTCAGTTTTACGCATTTCCGCCATTTCTTCCTCGCGCGTTGTCAGTGGCGCCGGCGCAGAGAATGCCTTTTTATGCCGCTGATAACCTTCAAGAGAGGTCTCATCCAAAGTTGTAGCATGCAGTTCTTCTGTGATATGTGCTGAACCGAATTCGGTCTTGAGCGTTGCCTTCGTCGACGCGTACACCATCTTTTCACGTATGCTGGCTCCGTCCGGCACCCAGCTGAGCAACAGCCAAGCATGCCCGAGCGAAGTTTTCTCATCGAAGCGATAGAGTATGTAGCACGGCACATTCTCTTCCAGCACGGGCGCTATCAGTTTATCATAATCCTTCTGCCAGTCTTTCTTCGCTTCTGCTGTCGCAGCGCAGCTGAGTTGTTCTATTGTTATCAAGTAGTAGTGAGAGAGGAGTATAGATAAAGACTTTCATGGTTGATTTCCTCTGCAATCATCAAATTAAAACTTTCGCGCTGTTGACTCACCGTTCTGTATGGAAACTTTGACCAAGCGATATTTGCCGTTTTTGGCCTTGCTGAACACCTTGCCCAGCTCCTCGTTGGGTTTGATACCAGTTTGGTGCGACATTTCTACTACAAAAGTGCGGGACTAGCTGCGAAATTGTTTTAAATAATTTACTAAATCTAAAATCTGATTGGCCCGTTTGCTACTCGCTATCCAACTGGAAGCAGTGTGGCCAGATGAGCTGCACATTTAACGCCCCCGCGATAATAAGTCAGCAGGTGGATTACACCTACAATTTACATTTAAGATGATAAAGTAGCCATTTTAATATTTGGCAGCTTTTTAACAGTTATGCATTAATTTTGTCACATTTGTTACAATCTTAGCTGGCAGTGATTGCCGCTTACCCACACTGGTGCAACATAACGTATGCGCGTACGGGCCATCTGGCAACACCGCACTTTAGTTTTCTTTCTCTCGGGCGAGATGGAATTAAAATAATTCCCATTGATTGCATTTATTATACTTAAAATAACACAAAAACGCATTTAAAGTGCTAAGAAATACTAATTTAAGTGAGTTAATACCAAGTTTCGTGGTTCGCAATTGCACGAGTGTTTTGAGTACTACCATATGCATATGTCAAGCTGAGCTCAGTGCAGCTCGCTGCTGACGTCGACTGCGGCACAGCAGTCCCCGCCCAAAGCAGCGAAAATGCTTACACTTCCGCACAAGAAGCCTAATTGTTTATCTCTAATGTAACTAATTAATTTTTTTCTTTTGTTGCGTGTTTAGCGGAACTTTCACATGCTAATCACAGCCCCCATGGCCAGTGAAAACATTATGGACGAGTTAGCTTCTTTGATCCGCACGGAAATTCCGGATGGGCGTCAAAGCCTACGTGACAGCTATACGAATCTGGAGCGTGTGGCGGACTACTGCGAAGATACATACTATCGTGCCGACAATAAGAAGGCAGCACTCGAGGCTACCAAGAACTATACAACGCAGTCGCTGGCGAGTGTTGCTTACCAGATCAATACACTGGCCTACAGCTATATGCAATTGCTGGAGCTGCAATCGCAACAACTCAACGAAATGGAGTCGCAAATGAATCACATCGCACAAACGGTGCACATACACAAGGAGAAGGTGGCAAGGCGGTGAGTATCAATTAACAATATTTCAAAATTTTATTTCATATTGTTTGCCTATAATTTTACAGCGAAATTGGCGTGCTTACGGCCAACAAAGTGAGCTCACGTCAATTCAAAATCGTAGCACCTATCAACCCCGAAAAACCTATTAAGTATGTGCGCAAACCGATCGACTACTCAATACTTGATGAAATAGGCCACAGTATTAATGCGAATCTGCCTGGTCGGCAGAAACATCGTGGCTCAAGTCATGGCTCAGTGCAATCGCTGGCCACCTCGTCGGTAGGCCCACCGCCAACAACAAAGCCGCCAACGCCGCCGCAAATGTCACGTGCTGGCAACACGGGCACTCTTGGCAAGTCGGTGAGCAACACTGGAACACTGGGAAAAAGTTCACGTGAATATCGCACACCACCGGTCGTGAACCCACCGCAAGTGCCCTCGCATTATGCACCCAACTATCCTATTGGACATCCCAAACGCATGTCGACAGCGTCGTCAAGCACGACCACAACTACAACAACGACCGGTGGTGGAGCCACGGGTAACGAGCGCGCCGCTGGCTACAGTGCGCTGCCCATGCCGCCCAGTCAACAGATTGCCACGCATGTGAATTTACCCTCGGCGGGTATGATGCAATCACTGCCTCCACCGCCGCCAACAACTTATGACGATCGCAGCAGCATGCCACGTAAGCAATAAAGCAAATAGACGCATAAATTTGCATATAAAACATTTAATTGTTTGACCTTTCAGCGCCGCCATCGCCATTGACGGTTTCACAGCACGAAATGACCGAGCAAAGTCACATTGGCATGCACACACTCGGACGTAATATTAATCGGTGAGTATGCATTTTTAACTACTGAAAGAAGCCAACCAAATTAAGTAATAAAAAACCAACAAAAACAATACTCCCTTACCATACCATGCTGCGGTGCTACAGGAATCCCAATCGGTAAAAATCTTTTATTGTTACGCGCAATAAAAATAAATTTTGAGATTTTCTCATTGTTTAAATATTTTTACCGCTTTGCAGCAATCACTTTAGTCTTAATTTTGCGCGTCCAGGCTCACAATCGCCACCGTTGCCTCCGCCACCACCACCCGAGGATGCCGAGCATCAGGACTTCGGACGTCCGCGCAATTCGACGGGCCAACATGGCCAACTGGCGCCCATTGTGCCAGACGATCAGAATCTACCTGGCTGGGTGCCTAAGAACTACATTGAGAAGGGTGTGTTGCTTATCGTTTTTTCTTTTAATTTTTTTTTTTTCTTTTTGAAAATTTATTTAATTTGCTTTTTATCTAATTTGTCTAGTGGTGGCAATTTACGATTACTATGCCGACAAGGACGATGAATTGAGCTTTCAGGAGAGCTCTGTGCTCTATGTGCTAAAAAAGAACGACGACGGCTGGTGGGAGGGCGTTATGGATGGTGTTACTGGCCTCTTTCCGGGCAACTACGTGGAACCGTGCGTATAAATTGCGACGTTACAACACACTGCCACTAGGAACCAATTTATGGTACGCCCGCTTGCAGGCAAATTATCGTAACACAAGCATAAATAGTTTAATAGCATGGAATTGCCTTTTTTGCTAAGCTACTCTAAGCTACTAAGCAAGAAAGTGTTTATACAATCTAAAACCCCTACTAAAGAAAAAAACAAACTTAAACACCAGAATCAAAACACAGCCTAAATCCTTTAAACGAAATTACACAGATAGTCTAACTTTTTTAATGAATTTTGCTACGCGTATATGTAATAATGAAACTAGCGAAGGAACACGGTGTCATTTATTCCAAACTCTATTGATAGGCACTTAGCTGCGTCATCAACAATAACAATAATAGCTTAATTTAAACAATTTTTAAAAATTTGCTCAGTAATCGTCTGCCACATACACTAAACACACAAGCACACACACACAAAGGTAGTTTCGTCCGCTCCTTATTAAACGTTTAATAATTAATTGTAGGCTATTTCAAGTATTTTAGTTAAGTCAAATGAAACAAAAAGCAAACAAAGATAAAAAGGAAACTATGCTGATATTTTTATTGTTCATTTTTGCTATTGTGGCTTTTGTTATTTATAACTGTCAGCTTTTGCACTTGATTTACATATAATACATATATATTTTTTGTTGAGTACAAGTTTTTAAATGTATTTGCAATACAGAAGAAACAAAACCTTATATATATGCATACTCTTATATATAAATATTATAGCTAATAAAATAATTAACAGCAATATGCACGTGGCATACTTTGAATTTGCATTTTTAACAGCTCTAGAACATGTTTATGGTTTGTTTAAAAAAATGCAAACTGTTTAAATTTGACCTTTCTCACTTGCAAGAACAACAACAACATCCATCACGGCCAACAATTAAATTGCAAACACGCAAAGCCACTTAAGAATTTGTGTTGGCAGGTCCATTTGAATTTCGCAAAGGTCGTCAAAAAATATATCAAAATAACGAACACAAACTGAAAATCAATTCAACGCCAAAATCACTGAATTGTTCGGCGTTAACATGCTTGATGAATTGATTGATTGATTAGCCATTTAGCTTACGATTTTTATTACTCATAACACGCAAAGGATAAACATGCATTCGTTTCGCGAAGGCGTTTCTCAAGAATTTTTGATTTCTTACTTGATTGGCGTCATTTAAAAGCGTGGGTAGTTTCTAAAGTATATATATAATGTGAGTAACAAAACACCGAGCTGCTCGATTCTGTCACAGTATTGGTTTTGTGCAGGTGCATTTTTATTTTTTTTTTTTCTTAGAAGCATGCGAATGATGAAATGACCAACAACAACAATTTCATTAGAAACTGTTTTAGAAAGAGCTTTGAAGGACTTGTAAAGTACTGTAATTTAGAGCTCTGAGATTTTTAATAACTTAGTATACAATATCATCCGGGTTTGAGGAGAAGAACAAGAACATATTTTATCTCATGAAATAGTTTCAGACTCAACTTCTTTTCCTCTAAGCAAGCAGCAGGTAGTTGCCAGAATATGGTATCTATAAGATTGTGACAACTGTTCATTTTGTGTTTATAAGTTATAGAACTTAACTAACTTAACTTTATACCAAGCAGCATAAGATATATTTTATATACTTTTAATGGAAACTTATCAGGTATCTAAAAGCAATCATGGAATGTCGGCCATGCGTACATTAGCAGAAGTTAACACTTAGAAGTCTTATTGCCTTGCCTAACATTTTTGCTGGTGTCAGTAAGTGCTCACATACCTGCACACATCACTTGCATTTATGTGCTGAGTAATAATAGCAGAAAACGCTTCATCATTCTGCGTCAAACTCTTGGTCGGCAATAATCTGCACTTTAAAAATAAACGCCAAGCTTTTGCAATTCGTATTGTGGAGCTCCCTATCAAGATGCACCTACCATTTTATACAACGACTTGGCTAAAACAACGCATAGATAGTTGCTGCCTTAAAAATGTGCTCTGCTGCACGATTTAATTACCTTTTTATATGTAATTGTTGCCAGTAGCTGAAAAATATCAAAACACCCTAAATTCTGATTTCATAGGAATTATGAGAAACAAAGGAATTATTAATGTTGAGATCTTTATCTGTGCCTTATGCATCAAGTAACCCTCGCATATGGTTGTTGTATTGCTTTTTTGTTACCAATTCTCATAGAAACTTTAACGCTATGCAAACAAAATGGCGCATTAGCATTTCAACAATCTGTAAGCGAAAACCAAAAAAAGCCACACAATTGATTGTTGGCAGCTACAGCAGCGTTGTGGCGCACACTAGCCTCGACCCATGCACACACACACACACACACACACCATGTACACGGCGGCGACACAATGCGCCATGCCACGGCACTTAGTGAAATGAAAGTTGTGCGCCTCAAAGGTGGGTGTCTGTCAGGCACTAAATGCTTTTGCATAGGACGCATACAATTTGGCCAACATGTCGGTATGTTACAACGGTACGTAGAAAAACATTTCAGTCAACACGAAAACTGGCAGCGGCGGCGGCACAATTGCTCTGACCATAAGCCGAGCCATTTAGTTTAACTTGGTAAAGCAAATCGAACGGTACTGTGTTTAAGTGTTAGAGCCTGGCACGCTAGCAACTTGACAACAACAACAAAAATACAAAAAAAAAAATAAAAAAAGAACAAGAATTGCATGTTGTGCTAATATTAATTGTATGTGGCATAATAAAACCAAACGAAGTTGGCAATTGCGTGAAAGTCAGCGACGTCGACGCGTCAACTGCATGCGTAATATAAAGCGACGCTTAAAAGTAGACTACACTTTTTTATATTTTGATTTTATCTAAGCGCAAGACTGCATTAGTGTTTCGTATGCCTGAATTACCGATAAAAGTGTTTCAATCAAATATTCAAAATAAATAAGTGCAATATTAATGGTATATTTTACGTAATGCATGATGTTATGTAGCATATAATTTGCGCCAAGTTTTATATGCTGTTAGCATAGTCAAAGCAGACGAAGTATTCGCATTTCATTGACCTACTTGGAGGGAGTTGTACTTAGACAAGTTTTGCGGTGAGCAAGTTTTAAGCTATAAATATATATATATAAATGTATATTAAATACAAAAACAAACAATAACAACACGCAAAGTTACATAGTACAACTAACACATACACACATACAAAAACTTAACACAATAATAAATTATGAAATGAAGCATGCGACGCGTTAGGCCCCCAAGATCCGCAGTGGAAACTTTTTGCTTTGCAGCATTTTCCGCTGCTTGGTCTATGAGTCTTGAGCTCGCGCACCATTGCCAGGTAGCTTGGTTGCCATTTTTAATTACGCTTTGCTTGCCAATTATTCACGGTTTGATTTGCGTCTATTACGTCAGCTCATAGCCGCCAGTTCGTGATTAATTAAAATTCCTGCCGGTGACTTGTGACTTTGGCTTGCTGCTGCGTTTATGCCGTTTAACTGTTGCTATTTTTAGCTGCATACACTCGCATACGCATTATGGCTTAAAAGGCATTTTTTTCGTAGCTACCAATTTTTACTTTAACTAATTAGCAATATAATATATATGCGATATTTTAAGATCGAAACAACTCTAAGTTTTACTAATGAGCAGCAAGCAAAGAAATTAAATTAATAGCTAACACATGCACCTACAAGAATTATCGCTAGTATACAATCTTAGCGGACACAAACAAAAAAAAAGAAAAAAAAACCAAATATAATAAGAAACATTAAACACCAATAACGACAATAATACATATAAGAACAACAACTAGATAAGGAAATTCCAAAACAAAATTAATGACAAAATGCTAATGCCGCCCAACGCAAGCCACCCGCAGTGCGGTCGCCACTCATAGGCGAGTCGGCACCTCACACAGGTTATTCCAAAGTATTTTCGTGTTTAGCAACAATTTACACAATTTCACAAATCACACGCAAAAAAAAAGGAAACGGGAAATCAAAACATAACAAAAACAATTCGTTGAAATATTTTGCTAAAAATTAAACTAAAAACCCCAATTATAAAAACTAACTGCGAATATATGGCGTGCAATAAAATAATTTCATATCGCAGTCCCATGCGCCATCTGCCATGTGCCATGTGTCATAAAGGACACAATTGCATTAAGCTGAGATTATTAAATTTAATTTAAAATGTCTGAACAAGTGGTTTTTTATAGCCAGCATAAACAATTGCAGTTCTACATCGACCAAAATAGCAGAAGCTTGGGCACCTTCACAAAAGCGGAACCAAAGCAATGCAGCTTCGGTAAAAAGTGCACCAGCAAGGATTAGTAGGTTCTCAAATAAAAATAAACTAAAAGTAAAGCGCATTTTATATAGAAGATTTTTTTTCTGAGTTACGCAATCGCACAATCGATGTTAGTTCCAGATATTTCATAAGACGATTTGCAGCTGGCATTATTAAAACTATGCATCCATACTGCAGTGATATGAATAGATCTTTGCTTAGTGTCTGCTTTAATTTATTCAAACAAGCTTTCGACTCAGCTAAACGAGTTAAGCATTGAAATGCCTGTCTTAGACGCAGTCATGTGGTTTCACTGGTTTACCTGTAAAAAAAAGGACATAAATCATGTTAAAGTCAAGAAGAAGCTGCTTGCCTGAGTGTAATCTCCGGACATTAAAATACCCATTCAAATTATGAAAAATTATTTGTTGGAATAATGAAGACTTACATTGCAGGAATTCAGTGCTTCTACTTGCCTATATAGCTTCAAGAGCCTTAGTTGGAAAATGTAGAAAGAATAATGAATTTAAATTGGTTTTCATAAATTTCCACTTATCCTTATGACATGAAACGAATCTCTAAGACACTCTGTCCTTACGTAAATTGTGCTACTGTTTCATACCAATTACGTTTAAGTGTATCATTATCTATGCCAAATTTCATTAGACTTAAAAGACCACTTTTGTAATTCAGATACCAAATTGTTACACATCAGAAGCAACCCTCGGCATATTTACATACCGGCATAGGATACTCTAAATGCATGCAGCGTTCAAAAAAGATAATGACAATAGTTCGTGCATGGCGAGTCCTTTTTTGTCAGAGACACGCTCGCATTCTCATATGCATTTGCAGCCGGACATTCGCTCCACACTTGTTGGCAACGCCAAAGTCAAAGCGACATGTCATGTCCACACATCCTGTCCGTGTGTTGTACGTGTGAGCGTTTAAATTCAATTGAAGTCGTCGAAATGTACGAATCGATTTTACTACGTTTACCATGCCAGCGAAGTGGGGATAGGTGGGGGAATATGCGGAAGCATTGAAGGCGGGACAATTATAGAAATGTGGGTGGGCGCTTACTCATATGCATAAAGTTTTCAAGTAATTCAAGTCACTACACGTTTGCTTAGGCGTGTTTGTCGATATTGTCACTTGGAAGCCGTAATTTAAATATTTAAACAACGCAATGGTAATTTAATCAGGTGTTTTTATGAAACCAATGAACTTGGCATACGCAGCCAAAGTGCGCAATTATTAGACTAATTCAGTTGGCTTTCTACGGAAATCCTTACACTTGCAATTGGCTGCTCTACAAGGTTATGGAATAAGCAATTGAGAGATATTATTATGATTGCATTATGCATATTTAAGAAGCTATAAGGCAAGGCCTGTGATTTATTATAATTGGTATTTGAGAAGGTCTAGGACAATAATGCTTCAAATTACTATGATTTCAAAAATTAGTTTCAGGATATTGATATATATTGAATACAGATAGATCATTTCATTATTTATTTTGAAGACACTAATCCTACTTATAAAATTCAATTATGACTACAGCGGTCTCGCAGAAATCTGTTTGGGGCTAGTTGGCTCAAAAATAATTTGGAAAATTAATTACAATTTTAAATTAATTAAAACAATTGAAAGTATTTCAATAGGTTTCTGATTTAGTTTTATCAGTTGGAGAAGCAGCAAAAATGTATGCAGTGCAATAACTGCTTTGGTATGACAAAGGACATCAACTCCTCTGGCTCTATAAACTTAAGATTCGTCGAAACATATAAATAGCTCAACTTTTATTTGATGCCACAGCGCATGCCAAGGTAACACAAAGCATTTTTTTTGACGAGACTGAACTTATGCTTAATTAAAAATAAACAACCGCAAGGACAATTAAAAGGAAGCATAAAGCGCATAGTACCGATTGCTGAACCCTGGGTTGGCCACAGCATAGCCTGCCATTAGCAAAGTCATTTGTAAACAGACCAAAGACCTTGGCGCCTAAGCTGTTAAGCCATTAAGCAGTCACCGTAAAAAGTATTGAACTCAAGGGTTCTAATGACTCCTTTTTTTTTTACTTCTTTATTCCTTTGGTTTTGTTGATTTTCTTTTTTTTTTGTTTCTTTATTTGCTGTTTTTTTTTGTTTTGTTTTAGTTCGACGCCAGGTCAACGTCAGGTATTTTTTGTTGTTTGGGGCACGTGTCGCATGTCACGACAACGCACCGAGTTTTAGTTGCGGCGCCAAAGTGTTTAATTACGCAGCGAGCAAAGTCGAAGCCAGAAGGCAGCCGTGCAGACAGCAAGGACGGTAAACAAAATGGCGCAAAGCAATGGTGGCGGCTGGTCGAGCGGTGGCAGTGGCGGCAGTAACAGCGCATCATCGAACACAGTGCCAGGACGCGGCATAACGCCAGCACAGCCACAGGAGGAACGTTTGGTGGTAAGTTGAGGCTCAGCAACTGACTAACTGTGAAAGTAAACTTTGAGCTAAAATTTGTACAAACTTGATTTACATGTTGGACAAATATTTATGAACAGGTCGTGGTGCGTGTACGTCCCAGTTTGGAGGCCACCGAACGTTGCATAGAGGTGGCATCGAAGGATTCCTTGTACTACGATGACGGTGGCAAAAGTCGACCGCGTAAATATTGCTATGATCATGTCTTCAAGGAGACGGATACACAGGAGAAGGTTTATCGCACGACAACAGCGCCATTGGTCAGGGATGTCTTGAACGGCTACAATGCGGCGGTCTTTGCCTATGGCGCCACAGGCTCTGGCAAGACGCACACCATGTTGGGACCCAGTCGCAAGAAGCTGAGCACAGCGGATGGGAATGCGGGCGAACGTTTGATAGGCATGCCCGAAACGGAGGTCAGTCAGAATGAGAGTGGCTTGATGGTGCGCGCCATAGAGGATATATTCCAGCATATAGAGTTGCAGAGCAAGGATAGTCTCTGCAAGATCTCGATATCATATTTGGAAATCTATAATGAACTTATACGTGATCTTTTGAATCCTGGCGGTCCGCTTGAGTTACGCGAGGATAATCGTGGCCAGCGCATTACAGTAGCCGGACTCTCCGAGGTGACCACCACAAGTCGCAAAGAAGTGGTCACACTATTATTGAAGGGCAACAAGGCGCGCACCATGGAGCCGACGGCGGCTAATCAGACTTCCTCGCGCAGTCATGCGCTGCTCAGCATCACCGTGCAGGTGCGCACAGCGCTGGGCACCAAGCAAGGGCGCCTGTTCCTCACCGATCTGGCTGGGTCGGAGCGTGCAAAGAAAACGAAGAATCGTGGCAAGCGGCTGCAGGAGGGCGCACACATCAATCGCAGTCTGCTGGCGCTGGGCAACTGCATCAATGCATTGTCGGGTGGTGCGCGTTATGTCAACTACCGGGACTCGAAGCTGACGCGTCTCTTGAAGGAGGCACTGAGTGGACGCTGCAAGACGGTCATGATTGCGCATGTGGCGCCTGAAGGCAAGCATCGTGATGAGACCAAGAACACCTTGGTCTATGCGGATCGAGCCAACAGCATCACAACTAAGTTGCAGAACTCTGTCTATCTGGATGAATTCAAGGACTTTCCCACGAAGCATTATCAGAGTCTCGTGTCGGAGCTACGCGATGAAGTCACACGTCTGCGCTCGAAAATGCTGACGGATCGACCACGTAGCGGTGCCGCTGCAGCTGCTGCCGCCACACAGCAACCCTTGAGCGCCGAACATGATGAGAAACGCAAGGGGGAGCTGCGCTATCTACGCGAACAGATCGTGCTGACCTTCAAGCAGCAGATGAAACTGCGCCGCAAACTGCTTGAGGCCGAGAGCCATCTGCTGGGCTTGGAACTGGATGGCGAACGACAGCATATGATCATCTCACATTGGCAGGGACGCATTGGCAAATTGTATGATGTGCAGGGTGAGGATGATATTGAAACCGAGGGCACAATTGCGCTGAAGAATGCCTGGGGCGAGCTGGCGGCCATTGAGAAGGAGACGCGTCGCTACAAGGAAATACGTGAGCACACCGAACAGGAATTGGAACTGTGCCGGCAGAAGGGTGTGAAACTAGAGGATGAGCTTCCAGAGCGCATAAGCAGCGATGAGGAACGTGAGCTGCTGGCACTGCTATGTCGTGTGCATGAATTGGAGGCGGACAAGGTGTCACTGCAGGCAGAACGCTTAGCGCGTCAAGCGGAGCTGCGACGTCGCGATTTGCAACTGCTGCGTGCGGAGCGGCAGCGGCGTCTCTGCGAGGACATCATTGGCTTGCAGCGCAGCCTCATCGAGGAGGGCAATGTGGCGCTGCCCGATGAGCTGCGTGAGCTCTATGGTCTCTATCAGCAGGAGATTCATGCGGGCGTTGTGACGCCATCCACTGCGTATGAGAAGAAACTGCCGCCCATCTACACGGCAGGGTAAGTCTCTTGGCTCGTAAATGTGACCTTCTAATTCTGATGCATGCCTACATTTTACTAGTTCTGATTCACCTGGTTCCAGTTCGAGCTCTGACTGGACACCAACTTCGCCTTTGCCACCGATCGAGAACCATGGGTTATCTGCTCCCGTGGAACATGCGTCAGGGCACGAGGGACCCGATCGTCACATGGGCCCACCGGTCAATGGACGTCTGCCGAAGTTGGCAGCAACTGCGCCCCCGGCAACAGCCAATCGCCGCACATCGATACGTGCCTTTAAGCATCCGCCATCTTAGAAGTGCTGCCTCAATGTTGGCTGCCGTTGTAGTTGCTCAGGGAACCCGTTAGTGAAATTGGAAATTGCTCATTTCTTGCAATTAGCAAAATTTTCTTTTAAGTTGGCTTTGAAGCGAATGCTCTAAATATAAGCGTATGTCTACAAAACGAAATTGGCATGAAAACGGTTTTTTGTCTGCAATAACTGTAAACAAATGTAACCGCTTTTGTTAGCATAAAAGAATGTAAATGGTAACAGAAATTTCAAATGTTATCGGTTACATTAACGAAACACGTAAAATAATAATATAAAATAATGAAATATGTATTTATATTTTTATTTAACAAAACAATTGCTTAATACGCCGAAATAAATTACATTTCCGACGCAGACAAAAGTTTCATCTATTTTTATTTGTGCGATGCACGCCTGTTAGATGCATTACTGGGTCAGCAGCAGCAGTTTTACTCATTTGAAATAACTGGTAAATATATTACAGCCAAATGTGTAACACCACAAAGCGAGCGCTGTTACGATGTAAATGCTCTTTACACTCTTCATACTGTTACTGCGCCAATAGCTCCCTTAACTAAGCTCGCGTAATCATATACACAGTTCAGTGTACGAATGCCCTACATCCGTTGCGGGTTGCACACACTGAACAACAAGTAAACTTCAGAAGGACGCACTGTAAGTGACACACAAGTTGTGCGTGCTGAGTACTTTACAACGGCTGCGATTTAGGTCACAGAGCGTAAGCGCAAAGAGCGCTTATCTCTCCGTAGCAGTCGAGGCACTCGCCACCACCGGGTGAACAAAACTGGTTGAGACAGCATGCCATTTGCCATAGTAGCTTTATCGAGACATGTCTCGGGTGTAACCTAGAAAAGAGCATTTTGTGGATTCCATGCTGCCAACGCAATGCACGTTTGTGCCCTTTATGTTTTTGTTGTGGTTTTGGAGTTGAGTTTATTTAATTTTTTTGTTGTTTTGGTCGCTATGACAGATACACAGCTGTTGTTGGTTTTTTTTTTTAGCTTCTAGTGTGTTTTCGTTCGTGGTGCAGGTTATTGTCAGACAAAGTATTAGCATTAAATAAAATCAAAGACAGTTCTTTATTTAATTAAAACGAAACATAAATATTTATTTCGCTAATGTCAGTGTCTTAAAAAAAACAAACGCGCAGTTCTTGTTTTGTTACTAAAAGCTGTTTCTTATTATTATTGTTGTGTCTGCTGTTGTTGCTGTATGCGATGTCAAATTGCGTCATTAAATTCGTTTTTTATTAGTTGGCTTTGAGTTTGAAATCAAGAAAAGACAAACAAAAGTAATAAAAAGAGTTCAATTGACCGGCGGCACACTCAAGCGTCAGGTAAGCACTAAGAAATAATAAAACTGTCGGGAGCAAAATATATAGATAATAAAAGTGACGAGTGCTAAAGTGGAAAACACAAAAAAATCCTATTTTTACACAAATTTGTGCAAGAGAGCGCAAGTGCAAGTAATTGTTTGTTGTTTTGCTCTTATTTGCGTTTACATGCTGTAAAGAAAATTACATCCCACACCGGCATATTGCCTTTTTGCCGTAAATTAACATCGAAATGTGCGCTGTTAACGGTGACTCTCATAGCCCTAAGGCGGTAAGCAGGCCGCGCAGTTGTCATTTGGTAACCAAGACAATGCAAGAAAAAAAAAAACAAAAAAAAAAAAACATAATAATATAAGACAGGAAATGAAAAAAAAGGAAAAGTGAAACAATAAAAAATTAAATAAAGACAACCTCTGGTCGGTTAAATCATAATAGTGCAGACTCTATTAGTTAACTTGGTTAAAGAAAAGTGCTATATGAACCATCAAATTGATTAATGATGAGTAAAAGTTGCGGCATTGAGTTTGGTTTAGTGTATTCTTGATTGCCGCGTGTTGCTGGGAATTGTTAAAAACAACAAAACAGCAGAGAGATTTATGATGCAATTTCAATGTTATCGTATGATTTGTTGCGGAACATTACATATTTCTGCATGTTTTATGTTCCTTAGAAGTTCATTATAATTGAATTCGGCACTGAAAGATAAAAAAAAAATGTAAACTTAAATTTTTTCATTTAGATAATGTGTGAAATTTTTGGTCTTAGTCCACATTTAGGTTTACAAATAATCTATCATTTGTCATTTTTAGTTCATCATTTCTTTCACCTTGCCTTATTTTTGCATTTAATTCTGTATTGCTTATAAACGAACTGTCTAAAGTAAAAAAGATTTGTAAAGATTTGAGCCAGACACTGAGGATAGCTTTAATATATAGCAGTCTATTTGAATAGTGTACATCTTATTTTAAAATAGTGCACACAGAGAAAGTTAAAACATATTTGGGCTTGGATCATTATCTTCAATTCATATTTGCTTTCAGTTGATCTTCTAGACTCACAAATATGGGTGTCAAACAGTCTGTGTTCTTCGATGACTTGCCAAACGAAATATGGTTGGCAATAATGGTTTATCTGCCGTATTCGGACCTGCTGCAGCTGCGTCTGGTCTGCAGACGCTGGTGCGATCTCGTCAGCCAGCCGAGTTTCATTGAACGCACGCGCATACGCATCAGCAAATTTAATCTCAGCGTAGTTGAGGAATACCTAAGCTCAGGTGGCGGCCAACTCATATTCGAGAATGTGGAACTATACGCCCTCAATGGCAGTGAGCAACTGGAACGTGTACTGAACACAATAGGACCGCAGATGCGCTATCTGCGAGTGAAGCGTGCGCCGATATTCTGCAGTGTGGACAGACGTTTGCCAAATCTGCGCGGTTTGACGATCGTATCCACAACTTCCATAGACACGGAGCAGCCCGAGCCCGTAGAGTGTCTGGACTTGGCGCAGTTCGAGCAACTGACTGGCTTCGAGTGCGACAATGCAAGTTTGGGCTGGAGAACAATACTGGAGCTGCTGAAGCAACTGACGCGACCGCAGTGCAAAATGCAGCTGCAGCGTTTGCAGTGTGAGCTGAGGACAGACAATGAGTCGGTGTACCTGCAGGTGCTCGAGGATCATGCGCACGGACTGAAGTATCTGAATATGTTTTTCAGTTGTGCGCCGCGTTCAGCCGTTTCGGATTGGTCAAGAACCTTTGCAGGCATGACGCGTCTAGAGACCATTAAGCTGAGCGGCAATTGCACCAGTGAAATACTCAAGAGCATACTCTATAGCATACCGGCGGAGGCACCCATGCGCTTCATCGATTTGACTGGCATGATGACATTGCAGACGGATTTGCTCAAGTATGCCATCAACAAATGGTTCAACAGCTTGGACACATTGGATCTGATGTTCTGCGTCAGATTGGATGACACCTGTGAGCCGGCGTTGAAGCAACTGCGCCCCCGCCTCAAAAGTCTCAACATTGCACACTGCCGTGACCTGAGCACTACGTGTTTGGTCAAAAGTCTGGCCCATGAGCTGAACGACACACTGCAGGCGCTGCATCTCGACGAGCTGGAGCGCATTGACGAGGAGTCCATCTGTCTGCTGGCGCAAAATTTGCCAAATCTGCGCAAGTTTTCCGTTGACAATTGTCGCAAAGCGATTACAAATGTCGCCGTGGCTGCGATTTTTCAGCATCAGACTTTGCTCTGCGAACTGCACTTGGACTACAGCGTGAACATGACGGATGATGCGATTACGGGCTGCTGCAGATATCCCTATTCGATCAATCGTCTGCGCGGCTTGCGTGTGCTCAGTCTGCGCGGCTGCAGTAAGCTGACCGATCGCATGTTGAGAGTTATGCAGCTGCCCGAGCTGCGTCAACTTATGCTCGGCTACTGTTTCAAGATCACGGAGGAGGGCATCAAAGAACTCGTTGTGAACTGCCCAACTGTGGATGAACTTTGCCTCTCCAGCTGTGTACTGCTCAACGATGACAGCATTCGTAGCATTGTCATGAACCTGAAACGTCTAAGAAAACTGAATCTAAGCAATTGCCTGTATCTGACAGAGGGCTTCATTGAACACATTGTCAAATATGGCGAGAACCTTGAGGAGCTCATCATATACGGCATTAGCGATCTCAAGCCGGAAGAGGTGCAATCCTATTTACTCGCGGTGAGACCGCATTTGAAAGAGGTAACCATGTAGCATGAACGGTATATTTATTAGTCAAGTATTTTAAATATTTTTTCAAACTTATTTACTCAATATTTTTAGGTATATGTTTAATAATATTTATTACCTCGAGATATTCAAACTCAAAAGAAACGTACAAAATAATTTTAAGCAAGCCTTAGATAAGTTTCACCTAAGACATTCAAGAATTTAAGGTGCAATACGTTTTACAAAAATCCTTTATAAAATACAATTTTACTTTATAAGAATTGTTTACAAAATAAAAGTAAACGAAATATTTATTTAAAATTTATGCTGCTTATTTGTTTTTTTGGTTTGTTGATTGTTGCTAAGCCAATCTGGATGCCAACTTAGCCAGCTCTAATACATGAAAGTATAGGTAAGCCCATACATGGGCATGGAACCCTACATGCAAGAAAGCAGGGATTTATGCCGCATGGAATAAACGCTAGAGCTGTGTCTGTCTTATATAAGCATTAATGAGTTTTATGGCTTTTAATTAGTGCAGTCTCTAAAGACTTTAAGGATAACTTTAGCTAGTCCATATTGGTAAACGGCAGATACTCGACACTGGTATGTGTTGTACCTAGGCAGAGAAGTTCCCGTGATGGCACAGCTAACGTAGTTTAAGGGCTTTAATGATTATTGGTGGACAAGTAATCCAAACCATCATTGTGTACTGCACAAGCCGTCTATGCTGTATAAACAGTTCATGCCGCTTAAATGTGTGAATGACATTAAGTTGGTTTGCGCTCAGCTCACAGCTAACCAATGACTAAATGTTTTTTTCCCAAACATATTCATTAAAAAATTACGCATACAAATCGTTACCATGCCCAATCATTACTTGGCTGCGAGTCAAAAGAAGAAGAGTCAGAAGTAAGGGTTCTTCAAATGTCATCTTCATCAATTATGAAATTTAAAGCTGCTTAGCTCTGCCACGACAGGCCGACATGTGCTTAGAATGCAAATACATGATGACTGGCAACTGTAGATCTCTTGAATGTATATGCGCTAACAAAACAGGTAAGTCAGGATGCAGACTAGGGTATCACTAATCATAAATTCAACAAATTGTCTTGGATCTAACTGCCTGAAGAAACAATCAGGCAATGTGTGCCTTAAGCACATATATAAGTCAAACTGTTTGCTGCCATTGTTCATTTGAATGGCGCAACGTAATTCATCTCTGACTGCGAGTATCTGACTGCGAGTATCTGCCTGCAGATACACTCAAATCAAATTTACGCACCTCATTGCCTCATTGATTGCTGCGAACGGAAGCAGCAGCAGCATATCACAGGGTATCAGTCAGGGCACAACACGGCAATGTCGCTGACCTTGTGTGGCTGACTGGCTGGCTGTCTGTCTGTCTGTCGGGCTGTGTAACGAATATTCATAGGCAATAAAAAGAAAAAACGCGTTGTGCTTTACATGTTAGCCAAATTAATTAATCTAATACATTCGTGCGCAAATTGTTGTAGCAAGAAGCGCGGCCAGAGCGCAAAAGCTTTTATGTTTGTCGCATAGAACAATAAAAAAAATAACATACGAAAAATCAAAAACAACACCAAAAACACAAAAAAAAACAGAACTAAAAAAAGAAAAAAAAAGAGACGAAGAAGCTTTTACCCAAACTCACAGCATAAACCTTTGTCAACATGTTAATTTATCTTCTAAATTTTCCCTTTCGTCTTAATTTGATTATTTTTGTTGATTTTGTTGCTAGTGTTGTTGTTGTTGTTGTTGATTTTACTGTGCATTACGCATAAGCACATTAAATTATTTTTAAGCAATGTCTAATGACAATATTTGCAATGGAAAATAAAAACGGATTTTTCACAAAAACAATAACAGCAAGCAAAGGCAATAAAAAAATGGTGGCCGAAGAAAAAGGAAAATAAAATACAAACAAAAAAAAAAAAAAAAACAAAAACAAACAAACCCCCAAAAAAAAAACAAACAAAAAACAAAAAAACGGAAAAGCAAACCACACGCAGCAGACAGACACACGGACGGACGTACAGACAGACAGACAGACAGACTGGCAGTCATGTTATATATAAATTATGCGTAGATATGCGAGTTTGCGTGTGTATTTGTCTATATGCTTAGAATAGCAACAACAAAAAATAATTACAACAAAAATAACAACAACAAAGCGCATGCTGTATAAACGACAAAGCAATAAGCATGAATTTATTACGACGAGGGACAAATATCATTCAACACTTTGCAAAGCGCATGAAGCCAAAATTTCACTCACTGTCTGTCTGTCTGTTTGTCTCTCTGTTGCCGTTGTTGTTGTTGTTGTTATTGTTGTTGTTGGCGACACTTTTCGCCCGCTGTCTCAACAACAGTAATGAAATGGAACTGTTGCGGCCAAAATAAAATACAACAAAAAAAAAAAACAAAAAAAAAACCAAATAAGACAACAACAAAAAAAAAAACAAAAAAAAAATGGCACAGATGCATGGCACAGAAACAGCGCAAAAAATCTGAAACGCTTATCAGATGTATACAGAACGCGCAGCGTGCCGGTACGCTAAGAACGCATCGCGCATTTTACACACGAATAATTTTTTAAAATTTAAGTTCTCAATAAATAAAAACAAAAAAAAAAAAATTAATAAATAAAAAAAAAAAACATAATACGTCAAGTACTTAGCAATTGTTTTATTGTACCTTGCGCCTGCTAAATTATTATTTTAAATGAAAATTCGCGAAATTGCATACGAAAGTAAATTAAAACACGCAAAAAACAAAAGAAAAAAATAGAAAAAATTAGTGGCAAATTAATAGCACAAAAATTCCAAAAAAGCGAAAAATATTCCCAAAAACAACAAATTTGAAAACCAAAAATTACAAAAAAAAAACAAAAACAAAATTAAAACAAAAACAAAACACACATAAACATACACAAACACACAGAGTAAAATAGACGGCGCACATTGCCTCTAGACGCTACTTGACAAACGTATTTGGGGAATATAGCTTGGCTGGCACAGCGTCACCGTAGCGTGTTCAGTTTGAGTTCGAATCGAGTTGAGACGAGTAGCACCGGCAGCAGAAGCACACACACCACACAGCGCCTTTGACATCGAGAACAATTTTTGTGAGCGTTTTCGCGTGCCATTGGCTTGGCTTGCAAAGAAACTTGTCAGCGACTCAAAGCGACAAATTATAATAATTAGCATAAGCGACTAAAAGCGACGGCGACGGTGGCGACGGTGACGACGACGGCGACGACGACGACGAGTGAGTGAACTAAAACAGCGCGCGCAGCTTGGAGTTTCGCATTAGGCATTAAGCATTAAGTAATTCCCCAGTTCAGCTCAGCTCAGTCCCGCTCAGCTCAGCTCAGTCCTAACCGCAGCCTCAGCCGCAGCCGCAGCCGCTGTCAGCCAGCTTAGCGGCACACAAACGCGCTCGCTTCGTACTTACGATCTGCGCTGCAAGCAGCTAAAAAAAAAAAAAGGCCGCGCGGGCTTAGAGTAACGAGCGGAAAGTTTAGTTTAGCAAAAATTTAGAAGCAGAAAGCAGCAAAAATAATTAAGAAAAACGCAAGTCTAAGTACGCCAGTTTAACTTAAAACAAAAGCCACAACAACAACAAATACAATAACAAAAAAACAAACTAAAAAAGCATAACAGTAACAGAAAAGCGCAAAAAAAAAAATATCAAAAAAAAAAAAAAGTAAATCGACAAGAAAATGTCAACGACGCTTGCCGCCTATAAATCAGTTGCCGGCAATCTGACGCTCAGCACACGCGAACTGACGCCGGCTGCGGCTGTAGCTGCGGCTGTGGCCGACTGGACCACGGCCACGCCGGCAACGCGCGCCGCATTGAACGCCAGCAGCGAGGAGCACACAACACAGCTGAGCATCGACTTTGGCCCGAAACGTGATCCGCTGCATATTGTCGTGCCCGTGTCGATTATCTACAGTCTGATCTTCATCAGCGGCGTCATTGGCAACATTAGCACGTGCATTGTGATCAAGAAGAACCGTTCCATGCACACGGCCACCAATTACTATTTGTTTAGCTTGGCCGTATCCGATTTCCTGCTGCTGCTGAGCGGTGTGCCGCAGGAGATGTACTTCATCTGGTCGAAGTATCCTTACGTTTTCGGTGAGGTCTTTTGCATTATGCGCGGCCTGGTGGCGGAGACCTCGGCGAATGCCACCGTGCTGACCATCACCGCGTTCACCGTGGAACGCTACATTGCCATCTGTCATCCGTTTCTCGGCCAGGCCATGTCCAAGCTGAGCCGTGCACTGCGCATCATTGTGCTCATCTGGCTGGTCTCTGTGCTGACCGCTTTGCCGCAGGCGGCACAGTTCGGCATTGAGGAATTTGCCGGCATTGAACGTTGCGTCGTGGTGCGCGTCATTATTGCGCATTCGTTTCAGCTGTCCACGCTGATATTCTTCTTTGCGCCCATGACGATTATCATGGTGCTGTACATGCTCATCGGTGTGCATCTTTATCGCGCGCATTTCGGTGAGGGCAGCATGAGCGGTGGCGGCGGCGGCGGCAGCAGCGCTGGCATGTCTGCCGGCACGCTGGAGCGCGGCGACACGCCGGACAATTGCTTGCGTCGCTATGCCGCCTCGCGTTCCAGTGCGCGCCAGGGCTTGAAGAGCACGCACAGCGACACGATACTGTATCGATACTCGGGCGGCAGCAGCAGCGGCGCCGGTGCCAATGGCAATCAGCTGAGCGTGGTGCGCGGCCGTCGCACACATGGCACACGGCGTGTGCTCAAAATGTTGGGTAAGTCGCGTGTAAATAAATAAACGGAGTCACGCCCGTTTGGTCGATGCTCGTCATCGGCGTCTATGGCAACGCTGTGGCAGTCGCTGCCTGCTGCCTGGATAATGGCTGACAGGCCGCGTCGTGGCTGGGTTAAGGTTAGGCCAGGCTGTGCTGCGTATTGTTTATGCAATTATTGGCACAGCATTGAAGGGCATCGCCTACAGGGTGATTAGTATTAATTAGTTCTGGCTACGCTAATAAATATGTATGTATGTATGTATGTATGTGTCTGTATGTGTGCGTTTCTGTCGCAATTAGAAGACAATAATCAAAACGAACTGCAATAATATTTGCTGAATTTGTAATGCTGACTGGCATTTATAGTGAAAGTAGATGCATGCCTTAGTGTGGGTTCCAAAGAGCATTTATTGTACATAGAAATGCAGAGCAATGTGAAAAGTCCATAAATACTCGAAAATGTCAAATAAAAATTCCATATTTTATAGTTGACAGCTTAATGAAAACATTTCACCTTAGCGCTTTATGTGACGTCTGCATACAGTTTATTTAGATATAAAATCTAAAAGGCTTAAAATTTAATAAAAAAAATATACTAAAACAGAAAAACAGAAAAAAAAACCGGCATGTAGATTCATTGGATTTTTGTATAATTGCATCCCACATGAAATTAGCGTCGAAAAGCTATACTATAGTAATTATGAGTATTTAATCAGAAAAGTGAGAAGCACTAATCCTTAAGAGACAGGATACTTCTTAGACAGCAAAAAAGTATGTATAAGCTACAATGGCTAACTTTAAGTTGACGATTATTTAACAAACAAAAACAACCATAAGCAGTTTGACTAAATAAAAAATTCCAATAATAAATGTAGAAAAAAGTAAATTAATTGCGTATAGTATTTCCTAAAAAGCAACTAACTGAATTTATAGCATGTCTGGTTTTTTTTTTAACTATATTTTTGTTTTTTACTTTTTGCAACAATTTAGACAAATATTAACTTGTATGTAGAGGCACCCTGTATGCGTTAGCCACGTTAGCACAGCCAATCGATGCTCAGCATCGACGCGGCTGCTTGTGTGTGTTGTCACACGAGTTGCCACATGAGTTGCCATAAACATTCATACGTTCATTCATGCAGACGCACATCAACGAAATAAAAGTTTTCGCCATTTGATTAGTTGTGGAATTCATTAACCATCAGACGCAGGACACCTGCTGTTCAATTAACTTGACTCGCGTGCAGCTAAAATTATGAATTGCTTAACCCATTAGCATTAACATCGACAGCCCCCCAATAACAAATGTCAGCGGCGGCAGCAGTATATACTTAATATCATCATCAACGTCAGCACAATATGTGCAGCAACAACAACAACCAAAACATCATCAACAACATCTTCATCATCATAGACAAGAACAAGATCATTAAGCAGAGTGTTTAATATTTTGTGTTCTTTAATTTTGCACGGACATTATTTGCCTATAAAAAAAAAAAATTATATTGCTGACATTTACGACAGCAATTCTGTATAAAAGCACACAAACAAAAAAAAAAGAGAAAAAAAATAAGAAAAATAAAAAAAAAACTGAATATAGCATAGCGCATAAAAAACAAGAGAAAACATTTTAATCTTTTTGTTTATCGCATTGGCACGACGCTGCTGCGGCATTGGCCAATCTAGTTGCCGTTGTCATCTGCTTCTTCCTGTGCTGGGCACCATTTCATGCGCAGCGGCTGATCGCCGTTTATGCCACAGCAGCGACGGCAAACAACCAGCAAGAGATAATCTACACGGTCATGACATATATCTCAGGAGTGCTCTACTATCTCTCCACATGCATTAATCCCTTGCTCTACAATCTGATGAGCAATAAGTTCCGCGAAGCATTTAAAGTGAGTATAGGCAATTTAAAACAAAAGCAATTAAAAATAATTGCAAAAAATATATATAAAAAAATATAAAAAAAAAATAAAAAAAAAATAAAACAATTCTTGTTTTTTTTTATTATTTGCAGGCGGTATTATTTGGCGTTAAGCCTAAGGGTTCGTTGAATTCACGTCAGGCGCTGACATCGCGTCGGCTGCGACGTACCACGACAACGACGCTCAACTCATCGCAACGTGATTCCAGTGAGACCGAGCTGCAGGCAAAGAACGCCTTACTACAGGTTGTTTACTATTTACCTTCTTCGCTTCTTATTCTTCTGCTTCTTCTTCTTCTCTCACTTCTTGACTGTTTTTGCGTTTGCTCTTATTGTTGTTATTATTATTGTATTATTATTAGTGTTATTTTAATTGGCCTGTTAATGAATTTTTTATGTGCTTTGCGCCGCGTTGCGTTGTTTACAATTAACTTTTTGCGCTCTCCCTCTTTTTAAAACGCACACACACACTCACACATAGAATATTTGATTTCATTTCAGGTGTCTATCAGCGATCGCTGGCTGCCCAAGCAAACGGCCTCGTAATTAAAATGGTTAACTGCATTATTGCTAAATACATGTATTTATGCTTGTTTAGTATTTATTTATAACATGTACCTAATTGCCTTTTAATTTTATTTTTTGTTTTTATTTTTTATATATTTTCCTGTTCAACTTAACTTTACTTTTTGTTTACAATTTTTATTATTTAAATTTTTTTTTTTTTTATTTATTCTGCTTCCGTTTATTTTTTATTATTCATTTATATTGTTTTGATTTGATATTTTTTTTTGTTGTTGTTGTTGTTTTTACAACGGGTCGCTGTCTTAATTTATGCCTTAAACAAGTTAGTCTCTTGCCACAAACTAGGTTTGTTTTTTTTTGTTACTTATATGCTTACTTAGATACAATATTTATATGAAATGCCTTTTTTTATTGTACAACTTTTAGTTTAGACTTTGGCATCGTTTTGTACGCTTGTATAGTTTTTATTCCAGTCGAGCGCAGTGTGCGAAGTGCGCTTGCCACTGCCGCTTGGGCTATGTACCAAAGTGAGCAAGAAAATCACAATTGAAATATTTTATGTCGAAAGTACAATTTATACAAATAAGTCAATAATCTACAATGCAACTATTTAAACTATTTTTCGTTTAAATTAACTTAATTAGTCAACTGTGTTTTGTGTCTGCAAAAGTGTGTGACATTTAAATAAATCAATTACACTAAATTATACCAAAAACCAAAAAAAAAAAAAAAACAAAAACAAAAATCAACGTTTGGCATCATCATCTATTTAATTACAAACAAATAAAATAAAATTTGGCTAATTATGCCAAAAAAAAAAACCACATTGGCTACGTTTTTTCTCTTTTTTTTGTATGGTTTCATTTGCTATTTCTGGCTAAACGTTGTAATTTTTTTGTTGTTGTTATGATTGTTGTTCTCAACGTTGCGTATGCGCGTTGTCAAGCCGCATAACTCATACGCCTTAGCATAGAATGTAACTCAAAAACAGCAAAGCTAAGTCGCAGTTATTTTAAAGTTAAGAATTTAAAATCAGTAGCAAGCTGAAGATTTTATTACATTTGGTTGATTTTATCACCGAGCTAATATTACAATACAAAATAAAATTCACAAATAACAACAGTAAAAATTACAAATCAATACAGATTATGCATATACATATATAATATGCATATATACAGCTTTATGTAGTTGGCAGCCAGTTCTGTAAGTTAATGTATGCTAATGTTGCTCAGTAATAAAACTGCCCGCTCGACAGCGGCAACATAAAACAGGACGCTGTTTAATTTATGATGGCGCTTATGTAGCCAATATGATAAGCACAGCGACCAGAAAAAGGGGTTTAGATAATTTGCTCATGAATTGCCAACATGTGGACTTAATGTATAGTGCGGAAATGCCAAATAGTTTGAGTTAGCCTGCCACCCGGATCCCGAATAAATAATTTGTTTTGAGCATCTAATGATGTCTAGGGCAACTGCGGCTTGCTTAATTGTTTGAAAGAAATGAAATATCAAAAGTAAAATTTAAGGAACTTTTTAAACTGCAATTCAGATTATAAATTGGCAGAATTTGTGATAAATTAATTTATTTATTTATTTTACATAAATAAAAAAAAAATAATATTAAATTATATTTACTCATATCATCATGTTTTATCAACGGAATAGGACTTTAGACTAAGCAGCAAGCTAACTAAATCTTTGCTCATTATTATGTACATATGTAAGTCACAGCAACTATTTTGTATGTGTCGATGACGCCAGTTAAGCATCAGTGACCTAATTTGCCCAAGGTGAGAAAATAAACATACTTTTGAAAATTATTTCAAAATAATATTATGAACTATAAATTATCATCTTACTCAGCTCTTTAAAATCAAACCTACATACGAATACGGCTGCGGAATATATACAAATATAAAATAAGTATAAACAGCAAAACATAAACTTTAGACTGGCTAGAATATATATTCTATAAGCACTTGCGGCTATTAGTTGAAAACAGACTACATGAAAATATTTGCAAATAAAACATTCAGCTACTTTTGTTTTAAACTGCCCAACAACGAAACCTATATAGATGTCAACTTTGAGGACTTAGCAGCTTTGGAAATGTGGGAGCGTTTTGCCGCATCGATTTAACTAGAATGTATCGTTAAAAACGCAAACTGACTAGCTTATTGCTGCTGACGTTAATAAGGATAACAATATAAAAAAATACAATTTGCTTTCACACATTAAATTTTTGTAGCTCCGGAGACAGGCTGCATTCATATTGCCCAAGGAAATGACTAAACACTAAACTCTGCTCAAATCAAAGCATTAGATTTTTATTTATTTTGTAATATAATAAAAAATACTGAATAATAAACAACATAGGAATAAATGCAAAATTGCTAAAATGCTTTTTGCAGTATATTGAACCATATTTGTAAAATTTTTAAATAAGACACAATTTATACATTTTTTGGCATATATTTTTTGTTTCTTTTTTTTATTTTTGGTATATTTTTTTTTTTTTTTGTTTTATTTTTATTTTTATGATATTTCAGTATTTGTGGATGGCCTGAGTTAGGAGTGCAACTAACAAAAAATAACTCCCGCTGCTATGTCTAAGCATGTGCGCACCACGTTGCGTATACGTGCTGTGAAATATTGCTACGTATGCGATTGAGCTTATAAAAATGAACCGCTGCGAATACAATCAACTAAATTGCATTGTATGCAAATTTTATTTGGTTATGATAGCATTTTTTATACTTTCTGTCTAGATTGGCTTAGCTTTGCATCATGTTGGCAGACGAGCAAAGAAGCACATCACTACACAGCAGTGCAATCGTTTTGCATTTGAGATATGCAACTTGATATATACAAAAAATATTCAACAAATTAAAAAACAAATACGTTATACTAGCCGTGTCAACTAAGCAGGAATTTAAGTTAAAGTTAAATGATTTTCTAGAAAGACCATTTAGAATTTAAATACATACAAATCAATTTACTCCAATCCTTATCCTTATGGTTTATGTATAAATAGTGCTATAAAAATGCAAATACTTTTCTGTAACCAACTAAGACTATATCAAGCAATTTAACGACTGTCCAACATAGGGACAGATTTTAAATAAAAGTTAATGATAACCAAAAAAAAAATTTCATTAAGAAGCTGTAAAATAAAATCGCACATTAATTTGATTTCAAAATCTACGAAATGGCTAATAAACAGGTGCTATCAAATTCAAACAAGTTCTGCGACTAGTCTGCACATGCGATGCTAAACTTTATGGTTACACGTGTGACAAGAATATAAAAATAATTCAACAATTTCGAAACAATGTCTGACGCTGCCGTAGATGCCAACTGTTATATTAGAAACATCGGCCTTAACCTTGACCTAGATATTTGTATGGTTTGCAAATATCATAAAGCTGCCTGCGAAAACTGACCATCTCTGACTTCAAATACACGTCAACACAGAAATTAAAAAAACTGGCTCAAACAAAGGGTATCTTATGCAGATTAGAGCGCACTAAACACTATGACATCATTGACAGAGCAATTGTTTAACCTGTTTAACCTAGTAATATAATTTTATACCTAATACAAATACAAACTGTCTGTTAGTGTTAAGTCGACTAGGTGCAGTCTATTTATATATTTTTGTTTTTGTATTTTTTTTTTTTTTTTGGAAGCTCAAATGTTTACTGAAATAAAACAAGGAAAAAATCAAAATAAAAATTCCAGCTTTTTTGGATCAAACTTTAGTAAATAAGTATTAAGATCTGCCGTTAAAGTAAAGATGCCTTTGACTGCTGATCATCCTTAAGTACATGATGTCTGTATGCATATGTATGCATATTTCAGTGTAAATTTCTGTGTCTAAAATTATTTTATAAAACTATACAAAAAAAATGCCGATATATGAGCTGCTGTATCTATAATGATGATGACGTATACTTAATTAAAATAATATCAATTATATGCTAAGATACTTAGATCAAAGAGATTCCCTTTTTCAAGCTAAATATCAATACTACAAATATGTATGAAGCTTACAGCGATGAGCAGAGCAGTTAAAAATATTGCATATATTGTATATTATAGTATACGTAGAGAGCAATAGTGACGCTTATAAAGAATAAGGGAATGAAGTTGTAGCCAGTTTTGCATATAAATTTGCCAATTGCCACCCAGCCGACTTTTCTTTCTTTTTTTCTGATCGACAATGACCTTGCAGGACATCTGGTGACATCCAAAACACGCGCTAAAGCCGTTTGTATTTTTACATATAGCAGCAGACGCCGTTAATAAACACAAAAACATATTAAGGCTCTTACCATTAAGTGGCACCATATAATTGGTTATATTTTGGCCACCATATTCGCCACCATCGCCGCCTAACTGCCGGACAATTGACGTTGCGACAAACGGATGTACATCCGCTGTGCGTTGCTATGTTAAGTGTTTGAGAATAAATTATCAGCTCATCACATGCGTCACTAAATGCCAAACTTCAAGCTAAATGCCCCCCACCCGCAGCAAAGAATGTTACGCAGAAACGAAAACAGCAAAACCCATACACAAACCCACAATAAATGAAATTAAATAAAATGTATTGTACATGACGCATAGCAAAGCGGAACTGACGCAAAGTATAGAAAAGCAACAAAACAAAAAAAAAAAAAAAAAAAAACTGAATCAAAACGCTGATGATTTATGAGCATTAAAACATACTGCTGGCACACCACATGCACACGCATACACACACTCACACACACATACACACCCACATGCATTTGCCAAATGGTTGAAAAATCTAAAAGCCAAACAATGTTTAAAAATGTTCAAACTTAACAGCAACAGGTGCTGCTGCCAGGCTGCCAGGATGCATGGAAAACTTTAAAAGAAATTAATCAAATGCGTTGGCCACAAAAATAACAAAACGGAACAGATTTTCTTAAGTTTATACTAAGCAAGCCTTGCATGTGTTTCAGGCTGACCCATTTTTGTTTTAAGCAGGCTGTGCCAATTTTAGATTTTTACTAAACAAACGTCTTTAGGTCTGTAACTTAGGCCAGTCAGTTCAAAGTTCTCTAGTTTAACGAAAGCACAAACGAAAATCAAAAAAATTAAAAAAAAAAAATTTCAAAAAAAAAAAAAGAATAGAAGTATTATATAGAAAGTATTTGTAAAATTTGTAGAATGGCAAACACAATCAAGAGAGTCATACCCATGTTGGATCGTATTCTCATACAACGCGCCGAGGTGAAGACTACCACGGCGGGCGGCATTTTGCTGCCGGATGACACGGTGCCCAAGGAGCTGCAGGGCGTTGTCGTCGCTGTCGGCCCGGGCGCACGGAACCCCGTTGGCAGCGGTCACTTGCCCATTAACGTGAAGGAAGGTGATCGCGTGCTGCTGCCAAAATATGGCGGCACCAAAGTCGACATGGATGACAAGAAGGACTACGTACTATTTCGTGAAACAGACATACTTGCCAAATTGGAGTAAATTTGGCTAACTTCAGGCTTATCCGACGCAAAAAAAAAAAACATAAATGCATTCAGTCGAAACCCGCACAAAAATCAAAAAAAAACTAATACCAGAGTTTTAATGACTTTTACACTTAGTTGTAGCAATGTTATGATGATGAAATGTTTATTAGAATTTTCCATATTCCGAAACGAAATCACGCGCAAAGAACAAAACCACCCAACTCCTCACACAGATGTTCACTAAACAATAAGTTGTTCAATGCGCGTTTCAAGTTCTTAAATAAAGTTTTTTTAATTTCATTTTTTATTTCGGAAATTTTAGAAAGCAAATCTGATGTTATTGCAGTACAACGTGGATCTTTTGGCTTGGTTCAACTAAAAGAAGCATCGAACACCCGTAAACATGGGTATTATAATAAATGGTCAGTTTGATTTTCGACACTCGCTATAAATATGAAAGGACGTTCTACTAATAAGTAGCAAAGCGTTTAAACAACTTTATAAAATTATTAAAATGCAGCAAGCATATAAATTAGTAATTAAAAAAAATATAAGGCTTGATAGTATTTAGATTAGTATAATTATTAAACAAATATTCCATTAGGTTCAATGCGTCACTCTGTGTAAAAATTCTCTATATTTTAACATAGAAAAATGCGTAAATTTATTAACCTTATTTAATACCAAATTGTAAGGGCCGCTTACTTCGCTAGTCAAAATGAAAATTAACAATGCAACCTGGAATGTGTCAACAGCATACATAAACGAAATTGCTTGAAAAGTTGGAAATAAAGAGCAAATAAATAAAAAAAATGAAGTAAACGAAAATAGTAATCATGCCTCGCTGTCTAGCAAAAATAGATATATTGTTGCGAAAATTTTAAATCCAAATACTCGTATTAAGCGATTCCCATTTTTTAATAATTTTTTTGCTATTCCCGACGAAGACATATTAAACAAATGAAAAATTATAAAAGTTTATCCAGCCGTTCTTGACTTCTAAATAGTGTAACACGACTTTGTTTTATGTATTTAAATATTTAATATAAAGTTAAACTAGCAATAATCGTATTTTTTTGAAAACCAGCCATCTCATGTCGCATACTCGTGGTAAACGATTTATATTCCCAAGCCTGTACATTTTTTTGCAGATCCTGAGATTAGCTAGTAAAATAAACACGGTTAACTCGTTGCTGCTGCTTCTATACTAATTATATAAAATAAAACGTGCTTTCAAACAAAATGAACTGAACCGATTTTAATCATTTTTTTTTTAAATCACGTTTGTGATTAACAATTGAGTGGCATACTTACTTTTTCAGTTTTTTTAAATTAAATATGTTTTTTTTTAAATTAAGTTCTTAGAAATACAACAACGCAGTCAAGATAAAAACGTTCAGACGTTTGTTTATATTTTGTTGTAAGACAACTTTGTTGTCTTGCTGAACGAAAAGCCGCAAGAATAGCCGAAATATGCTCTGTTTTGTCACTGCTTATAAATATTGTTTTTTTTTTTTTTATTTATTTTTTTTTTTTGTAGTATAATATAAATTGTTTTCGCAGATTCTAATTAAGATTTTTAAAGGAATAACTAATTGGGCAAAGTTAAAGCATGTGCTCTTTTTTTCGCATGCTTTTAACGGGTTTGACAGACGAAGATGGTTACGCAAGCTGTACAGAAAAAAAAACGCGTTACGAAGCGAGCCGGGCTTACTAGTATAATATACAAGTTCGTAACATTCACTGCGTAACATAACGGCTTTTTTTTACACGCCGGTCACTCTAAAACGCAGCCATGCCAAAAAGCGCAATGCGAACAATTAAGTTTATTTTAAGCAACAAATAGCAACAAGTCACATATTTTATAAACAGCTTCACATTTTGCCGCCTGCATAATTTTTTGCACATGTTTAATCAATCATTAGAACTTTTCCACAAGTTTTTTGTCCGATTGTTGCTATGTGTTTGATATGCCATCAACACACCGCAGGGCTACAAGCTTAGCCGAGAAGAAGAACTTTTTAAAGCTCTTACTGTTGCTAAGCAGTTGATAATTTCATATACAACTCGCAATACCCACTTGCCTCGCTACGCATTTTTTGTTTTCTGTTTTGAAGCACTCATCTTTTAAGCATTATAATATATAAGATTCCTAGAAATATATATGTATATAGAAATATTATCTTTATATTTTTTTTATGGATAATAATTAAATAATCCTATTTCTGCCGGTGTCCTTTGCATATGTACTAAATTTCAACAATCTGCAGCAACAATTTTCAGAAATATGACGAATGCCGATTTTTTTTTACAAATGGGGCGTGGCGTTGCCCACTTTTAATATGCATCTTTTTTCTCCCAGAGATCTTTACATATGCACCAAATTTCATCAATCTGCATCAAATAGTTACAGAAAAAAAAAAACGTCAAGAAATGACCAAAACATGTCCTGGAACCCGATCGCAACCTACAGATTCCAATTGTTTATAAAAACCATATAGGGACCCACTCAATGTGAAAGTGCTAAACAATTGTAATTTTCGAATATTACTTTCAATGTTGTTTCTATTGTAATAAGTTTTATATAACATGCAACTATTTTAGCCTAGCAACACATTACACAAACACTTCACGTAATTCTACAGTGTAATGCTTAACAGCCGCAGCCCTACAATGGCGATAACAGCGAAACAGCGAAGCAGCGAAACAGCCAAAGCAACAAGTTAGACAAACACACCGTCGCGCCTAATCCAAGGACTCCTTTGCCACCCACGTTGCTAACTGACTGCCGCGTGCTCTTGCTGTTGTTGTTGCTGCTGTTGCTGTTGCATGTGTTATCTTCGCTAGACTTTGTCTTCACGCCTGTTCATTGGCTGCTTGGCCAAACTGCGTGTTCGGCTCAGTTCGTTAGGCATTCGTGTGTCTACGCTCGTGCGCTACGTGGTGCTGCTGGCGACGCACGTAAGCGTCGGTGGGTGTGCAAGACATCTGCTGCCCATGCTGCCCAAGCTGCGTAGTTTGCTGCTATAAAAGCCGTTGGCATACCGCAGTTTCGTGGCTATTTGAAAAGTGTCATACACGCATTAGAAAACTCAAAGTGAATGTGCAGTTAAAAAATAAAAAATAAAAACTTTTAAATATTTCATAAAACTTATACGAAAAATAAATAAATCTATAGAGTTTGATTATTATTGAAAGTCATAAACCACAAAGGTGTCAAAAGTGTTGCAGTTTTTAAATTTTGAATTTAAGCCAAAGTTTTTAAAATTTTCAAAAATAAAAAAAATGTGGAATTCAAAATATACTTGGACTATATTATCCTTATTTGTGCTATTTGTCGGCGTGCAAGGTAATTATTAGAACTGCATTTCTTAGATTAAGTCTTAGAAAACAGGAAAAACAGTTTGCAAATATTTAAAAAATAAATTTAAGTTGTCTAGAGAAATATTGGCGAGGGCCGTTTTCAATGCGCAATTTGTGGAAGGCATATAGCTGAAACAGTACTAACTTTTTATATTAAACACATAAAATCTATTTACAAAAAAAAAAAAAAAAATAGAAAATAATAAACTAGAACTGATCCACACACTAGAAACGATTCACAAAATAACTTTAAACTTATAAATTAGTAGTCAATTGCAGCAGCCGTCGAATTAAACATCCTTAGCCACAATCCTACTATTTTAAAATTCAGGATTTTCAATGCCGACCCACTTGCAAAAACCGCTGCTCAAACAGTTTTTCGTACATCATTTGCAAATATCGGCTTAGTTTTCATTGCAGTGTCACTGTGCCTCGTTTTGCGTCTTGCACCTTGTCAGTCTGCAATTTCTTTTTTTTTTTTTGTTTCTGTTTTGTTTTTATTTTGGTTGCTGTGTTGGCTTCATATGTAGAATCGTGCTATTGCCGTACCGCCAGTGACAACACTTTTAATTGCTGTCGTAAATTAATCCGGCCTGGCCTGGGCCTGGCCCGGCAAAATAAGTTCGTCAATGTGAAAACTGTGTGTGAACCGCTCAAGGTGTCCAATTTGTTGCAGCTATGGCGGTGTCGGCATAGACTTTTTATGTTCTAGTTTTTCTCACTTTTTTCCCCCTATTTTCAATTTGTTCTTTTTTTTTCGTTTTTCGTTTGGCTCCACAATTGTGCGCTGTAACGCAAATAACTCGCTCGCATGTTCCCAGGTGTGCGCGTGTGTGTGTATGGGGGAGTTTATCTCAGTTCGGGGCTAAGCTAATTTCTAGGCATTTCCCAATCAATTTGTTGGCAATAATAATGATAATCACAATGATATGTTATATCGTTACTGCATAGCACATTGTCATCCACTAATCGCTAATGGTGCTTTATGTTGCTGTGCGTGGTTTTCCCCTTTCTGCTCACTCGCTCTCTCTCTCTCTCTTGCTGTCTTTCGCTCTGCCTCTGTGTAACTTTATTTACATACGGCTTCTACGGAATTTTTTATTGCACATATCCGGCAAATAGAAAATTTCTAATGCATTCCTTATCTAAGCTAATGCACCATGGATTAGGTATTAGTAAATAATATTTGTAATAAATGAATTGATTGACAAGGCTCCCGCAGCTTTACACGTTAACAGCGTTGACTCAAGGTCCAACAATTGATTAGTAACCTGTTGGCTTTTTATTAGTAATGGATTGATTGATTTGATTTGATCTGCAGCAGTACAAATCCTTTAAATGCATTATATATATGTTCAAGTCTAAAGTTCAAAGGTGTTTAATCAGTTTCGCGAACTACTCTATGAAAAAAACAAAAACAAAAACAAACAATGCTTATAAAATACATGGCCCACAGGCTGCTTTCATCAATTACTCTATTTATTGAAACTTACAAAAAATCTCATAGTTTAATTTAGTTCATCAAACATTTTTAAACTCACATTCAGCAGTCGTCTTCAAATAAATGTGTCTGACAAGACTTACCTCAGCACTTCCATATATCTCAGACGAGTAAATAATAATAAATAATGCTAATTTGATTTAATTTGGTTCTATAAAATACGAATATATCGTTGGTCAAATTCATTTAGGAGCCAATCTTATACCATACTATTTAAAACGATCCAAGTTGTTATATATATGAGAAAGTCAAATCTAACAAATTTATTTGCAAAATCGTCGTTAAGCCTCTTTTAAAAGTTTGTGTAAAAAATACTGAAGTTATTTTATTTCAACGATCAAAATTCACTTGAAAACAATGCAAAACGTCTAAATGATTTCCCTAGATGACATTTTTCAATAGATTCAAAATTCCCCACATTAATTCTAAGCTGTGCGTCGAATTTTATTAAACAAGATTTATGTCCTCCCACATCATTATTATTAAACCGCATAATATCATTTAGCCGCGTAACTAGAATATGTAGTGCATATCCCAGAGGCCATAGAATGTGCTGTGCTCATATGGAGTTGTAAATAGACCACATTAACATATTTATTCCCTGCTATGCTGTAATTCTTGGCCAATTAGGCATTAAGAACAGCTTTGACCCGTCAAGAAATATTCAGAGGAGGAAAGAAAAGTAATTTTATAAAATATCTAAATGCTTATTCTGGGAACTGGGCAAGTCTATAGCCAAGGAACAATTACATCATTGAATACGTCTTTTTATTTTTTTTATACGTATGCCACAGTTACTCTATTCACTCTTGACCTTATAATCGCTATAAAACGGCTAATTAGGATTTTAATGGCAAACTACTCATTAGTGGCATGAGGGCCAATAAAATGACACAAGTGCCATCCAATACAGACATTAAGATTGTAGAGATAATGTGTTGAATTTTTTCTTTCTGCTTAAATGCCAAACCTACGGCAACTTGACCAGTAGACCATGTGCATGCATGGACAGGCGTCATAAGTGCCCCATGTTATTTAGCTAAGCCGCATGGCTTAAGTAATTGACAAATGATTATATGTTTGATATGCCACGACGACAACAACAATAACAAAAACAGCAAAAGCTGTGAAAGCAACATACACAACAACAAGGTCAATATCAACAATGACGCAGTGGGCCACTCTGAGCATATAATCCCAAACAGCAATCGCGGGCGCGCTGGCCAAAACGTGTTAGCAGATAGTGGCTACTTGTTGCTTGCCACATACATATCCTTTGACTTAGCGCATCAACACAACAAAAAAAATAAAAATAAAAATAAAAAAGCAAACAAAAAATGGAAAAAAGCAACAACGTAGACAACATAAACCAAAGTGCGTGTTACATGCAGCATCAAGCCGACAGCTGCGTCCTTGAGTTGGCATAGCAATGCAAGACCAGGCATACTAAGCGACATCAAGTCAGCCATGTGAACCATGTAAACCATGTGAACCATTGTCATTTATGAAAATTTCAGTGCGTGTGCATACTACGACCTACGCCTTTGATTTAGCATAGCACAGCATAGCGTTGGCTCGTGACTTTTCAACAATGCCATCCACACCAGGCTCGTCGCATAATCCTCAATTGTCCAAAAAAATGCCACGACATTGCCTTTGCCTAATGCTTTCAGTTATGTTCTCCCACAGCTTTGTATATTGTGTATATGTGAATGTTGTGCTATTTTAGGCGCAATGCCCATTTGTTTGATTAGTTTGTTGCATCGTTTTGCTGTTACGTGGTATATGTGCCATTATCTTGCTGTCGACATACACAGCTGTATCTTTGTACCCTTACATATATATGTACTTTTATATAGGCAACTATATATATACAGAGGCAGCTAACTTGAATATGGTTCACTTGCAAGGCGCAGTAGTTGGCAAGCGAAGGCGTTAAGTTGCATAAAGCTGACCTGCTCTCACTTGGCACACGCATTATCGTAACAAGTAAATCTATGCAGTGCGTCATTCACTTCGACACTCAGTGTGACTACACTCATGCAGACAAGGCCTGAGAGTCCGCACAGTGGCGGAATAAAAAGCAGCTTTGACGCTGTTAAGGTTTGCGTAATTGCTGATTTTTTAAGAACATTATAAAAATCATGTACGTCAAAGCTGTAAATTTTTTCATGCACTACTCTTGGCTTGACATGTTCCTCGAAAACTCGCTTTAAAAAAAAATCGCATAAAAACAGTTAGATTATCCATATAATATGAGAGGATTGTTTACACACATTAAATATCTGCTATAATAAGATAAATTAAATATAATTCAAATTTATGTTTCAAAAAAAAAAATAAGTAAAAATAATAGAAAAACCAGTTCAGTAAGATAAACAAATCAGAAAATTCATAAAACCTAAAAACATATTATAAAAATTAATGTAATATAAGTTGTCGCTGTTAACAGTAACAGTATTTTAACAGCGAAATGCGGCATGTTAATGCGCAACAAGCTTTGCAATGTTTCCACTGCATATTTTGCAATAAAATATATGATGCTAAACAAACATTTAAATTTTTAACAAATTTTGTTCAATTTGCCTTTGTTGAGCCACTTAAATATATGAAACATTAAATTATGTTTAACTTAAGTTTATGGTGAATAATACAAAAAGTTTTTGGCATAGACACCCAAATTGTGCTGCCAGTAAAATTAATAAGGCACATAGACATGCATTAAGCAACAAATAAGCAAATCTTATTGTGGGCAACTTTTAGACTGCTAACTGTTTTGAATTCGCAAAGGCTTACAGCAGCGAGGCAATACAATGTTTTTGAGTTTAAATTATTCAACACGTTGCTGCAGACATAAAGCCAACACATTTTCGCCGCATATGTACATTCACAGACTTACGGGTTACATGCATCATATTTTTTATTTTTTATGCGTTTTTTACTGTAATCCACTCCACATGTGCGCTGTTAACATGTGGGCCACTGTGCACTGATACACTTAGCCAGGTCGCGAGTGCATTAGCATCAGTGAATCAACAATAATGCACACATTTGTCATATGAGCAACATTACTGCCGGCAATAAACACAACAACAACAACAGCAAACAACATAACAAAAAACTTTTTAACCATATTAAATTTCACGGCAGCACATTTGCACATTGTGCAGCTATTTAAGTTTTTTTTAACGGCACGACACGACACGACACGAGTGCGTAAAGTCTCATAGCCATCCTTAGCCAACACGACTGCTGTTGCACGCCGCATGTGGCTGCTGCTGTCTGCGTGAAAATGATGATTTACGCGCTTTGCCTGCGCTGACTTAACTTGTCACTTTTCACCACAACAAACGCATCGAAAAAATCTAGTTAACATATTTTCATTTCCCCCCTATTTGCTTCTCTTATGCATTGCAGGCTCGTGCTTGGAATATGGACATTCCTGTTGGGGAGGTAAGTTGCGGCTGTGGCATGCATGTGTCTTCCGTGTGCCTTATCCAGCGTCTTTTCACTTTTTAGGTCATGGCAAACGTTCGAATGGCGCAGTGCAGCTCGCTGGTTCCAATTTGCCGAGTAATATACTTGAGCTTCTGGCAGAAAACGACAAAAAGGTGAGTAGCAACCAAAAAGTATGCATCATCAGCATTGTACGCACAAGGGTGCCATTAAAACCGGGTCTGAAGTATTACTCTGGTCCTATAATGCCCAACTCAGGCAGTGTGCTTTGAACTGGCCATCATCTTTGAGATCTTATGAGATTCAAGAACATTCTATATAAACTTCATTACCTTTTAAAATCAGCTATTAGCCTCTTCTGAAATATTAATATGAAATATTTTATATCGATCCTTTGTCTTTTCTATAAATGAAATTCATTATGAAATGTGTATTGACAACAAATTTAGATAGAAGCGCAATAATGCAGCAACTTAAACTTAATTCGGCTCGCTTATAACATTTTAGTGGAAAAATTGCACACAACAGTTTTCCTCGTTTCGTACTCTAGAATCAATCAAAATTTTCAGCATTGCCTGTGCTGATGTGGGAGACCGGTTGATTTGTCAAAGTATTGGCTAATCTAGCCACATAACGTTGATTCTGTGTATGTCGATCGTTGACTGTTTACAGTCCCCACTTTGGTTTTCATGTCCTGGGGTCTTGTAGTTCCCATAAGCTTAAGCTATTGCCAAGACTGACAGTAGATCTTTAATGTAAAATTTTAAATATAATTAATTGAGGTTAATTAAAAACAGCACAATGTGTACTTACTTTCAACGTTTCTACATAAATAATATATGTGTATTTTGCTCTCACTAAGCCGCAAATCGTTTACCATCGTTTAGCATACCTTTCTAGAGACACTCAACGAACTGGATGCAGCCGAGGAGTCGAA